>JAPDHL010001910.1:4548362-4776362 GCA_032847665.1 Solanum chilense | reverse complement strand
CTAAGTAAATGTTACCAAAACGTACTCACCTATGAGAGTGGAAAGCTAATGAAGAGACCAGTATCTATGAACACTCTAAAGAAAGCATTGAAGTTAATGCATGCTTAATACTAATGATGAGATGAGAAATCATCTAATGAGCTGTGATGTCCTCATGCTAGAAGTCAACTTCCATGATATATGAGTTAAATGTAATGGAACTTTATACTGAGCACCGATAGGCTAGCTATGAGCAGTGATGCCTTCATTCGGGAAGGGCGGAAGTTCACGTAACCCTCATTAGATGAGACTGTCTGGCATGCTGGGTATGGGTCTCCTTATATCTCCTACTCTTTGAACCTATACTGCCAATATAAGGATCTAGCAGGGTTAGATTCCCTATATACGCTAGTATTTTTTGGTTCACTTTGGCCGGTGATTCCACCTCTTTTCATTGTGGGGATTACACACTGAATTTTATGATTCTCTCATGATGTATGTCGTTTTAGGTTAAAGTTCCCAAATAAAGAATGAGGCCAGTCTTAACGAATGCTCATAATGAAATGAATGATATCAAAGGTGTTAGGATAGGATAATCAAGCGGTGAGCTAGACTTAAGTAGTAACACTAGGTTATTCTTGGTCATTGCACAGCGAACCTCGAAGAGAGTCTTAAACTACATCCTAGGTATGGCTGGTGGCTGCACTAGTTATGAAAGAATGAAAATGAAGTACGTATGAATTAATGGAGCAGACTCTGTGTTTGTTAAAGAAGGCTCTCTAGTTGAGGTCCCATATGTTGACCCCTCATTTTGGGAAGTCCTAATGTAAACTCCATGATTCCAAGGTCTCATGGCATATGAAAGAATGATATAAACTATGTGATATGATATGTGTAATATGTTATGTGTTGTTTGCAAAATGATAAGTATGATGATGCATGTTATTCTCTTGGCATGACTTTTCTAATCCGAAATTGGCAAGTCCACTGACTTGACTTTCCATAATTGATAGGATAGAGCTCTTCTTAATCATGCATGTCCTTGGTGAGTGCTTGCATATATCCATACTTAGTACAAGTGTATACTAATCCCATACAACTCTACATTTTTAGGTGTAGGCACAGGTGGACGTTAGAGCTTACAGGTCGACGCCGAAGCTATCCGGACGTGGAGCATTCATCCGGACTTTGCAAGCCCTCATTCTTTCTAGGACGCTTTCCCATTATATTCTAGCTCAGATATAAATTTGAGTTAGTGGAGTATGTTCCATTAGCGTTTCTTTCGCATCTTATTTTAGACATTTTATTGGTTCCATTTTGGCAAGTATACACTTAATGTAGTATGGAACTATTTCTTTTATTTGATGATCTTAATATTAGATGGTTGATTGTGAACTTTTATGAGTTTAAGTAGAATGTCTTTTATGAATGTTGAAGTAACAAAAACTTCAAATTTTACGCTAAAATTAACCTAGATGAAGTAACGATGACGTATGTAGGCTTGTCTGTGACCTCTAAGAGGTCAACGATGCCAATTTCATCTGGGGTCTAAACTCTGGTCATGAAAAAGTTGGTATCATAGCGTTAGGTTAAATTTTGAGAGTCATAAATTTTCATCAACCACATCGAGTAGTTTTCAAGTCATGGTAGTGAAGTGCACCACTATCCTAATTTAGAGTCTGCATGATGCTTAGGTAAATTTCCCTTCTTCTGATCTTATCGTGCTTTCTCGAATGTATGATTACTTGGTGTTATGATCATATCTAACATCAATTCTATTTTTTTTGTTAAAAATGAACACAAGGAGGAACGCTGATCACGGAAGAGGAGAAGCAGCTGTTGGGGGCAACCAAGTTCCTCCCAGGACCCAGCTACTGAAATAATCTGCCTGTTAACCCTGCTGGGGTGACAGATGGAGAAGTAAGGACAACCCTGGTACAGATGGCCCACGCCATTACCTTACAAGCTCAGGCTATGACAGCCCAGGCAGAGCAACAAGGTGTTCCCAAGAAGAACCCACCTGCCAGCTTCATGGCTAGTAGGTTAAGGGACTTTACGAGTATGAATCCTCCATTTACACTGGATCTAAGATTGCTGAGAATCTCGAGAGGGAGTGTAGGTCAGCTATGCTGCATGCCAGCATGGGCCATTCTAAGCTTATGGTTCATGTCCAACAAGTGGAGGAAAGCAGGAAGAGGAAACATACTAGGGTAGGGAATAGGTCAAGGCAAGCTGAGAAGAATTTTTCAAGGAAGAGTAATACTGAAATAAGGGATAAGCCCAGGTTTAAGAAGGGACTCTCCCACCAAAGGAAGTCAAGTTCATCCAAGGGTCGTTATGATAGGGATTCATAGCCCAGAGTTAAGAGAAACAATGAAGTAGATACACTTGAGGAGGGCCACCTTTTAGGAAGTGTGGGAAACTTCATGGAGGAGGGTGTACGATGGGCTCTAACATTTGTTATAGTTGTAGCAAACCGAGTCACATGATGAAAGGTTGTCCGTATATGAGAGGTCGAGAAAAAGGTAAGGAGAAAGTTCAGCCAAATGATCCAAGTGAAGAGGCTCCAAGGAGGAAATGATTCTTCGCGTTCAAGTCTAGGGGTGTAGGGTAAAACACCTTTGGTGATGTCTTGGGTACTTAGCCTAATTTAGTTTTTCATGTGCATGGTTTTATGCATTAGTATGAAGTTAATATGTTGGAGTCACCACGTTGGTTGCTGACTTATGTGTTTATTTATGTTGTATACTTTGATGAGACTAGTTTAGGAAGGAGTTCCTTAGTCTATTAATGCGAAGCTGCTAGTAGGTTTCAAGGATGTGCACCAAACTAATAATATGTGAATCAGATATTCACCAACAAAAAGCATTAAATAGCTTAGGTATGGATCTTCTCCATAAGTGTTAATGCTACCATAGACTATCAAACCAGGGTAGTGAGGGCGTGGAACAATCCAACAAAGCCATATAATTTCAAATCTTAAGGCCAACAAGATGTTATGTAAGTGGTTAGATATACTCCTCCTAAGGCTGGTTTTGTTTAAGAAACTTTAAGTTTTAGTGCAATAGTTGACTTGGTGTTGTAAGTCCAAAAATCGTATGAGTAATAATTTGCACTATGTGAGTTAATATGAATTCATGTTTGCATATCATGTTGTTGTTTTTGTATAGCGTGGACATGATTTTTTTTTGTGTTGCATGAGTTGTGAGGTGCATCAAGTTAAGTGCGATTGAGAAGGAATTTCCTCAGTCTCAAATATGAAGCTTCATATAAGCTTGAGTAATATGCATTATCCAGAGTAAGTGTAAAACAAAAATTCACAAAGAGTAAAGTCTCAAGTATGTTAAGATATTTTCGAAAATCATCCTCTTTATTTTAAAATGATGTGTAGTGTCATTCGGGGATGAATTTTCCTGGGGGGGGGGATAATGTAACAACCCTAAAAATGGATATGCTAAGTAATGCTTAATGTGTCTAGAATGCCTACGATTAGACCGGGTTCACACGGATTAATGCACGTAGAACCTGACCTCTAAACCCTTGCGACAACCAAGCCAACTAACTTGGGGAGTTAGTTGAGCTAGGAAAGTTTGGGTCCAGCCATGTAGGGCTCCCGAATATGAAGATTTACTCGGATGAGTTTTTACCGGACTTAAAAAGGGGGAAATCTTAAGTTTGGAGGGTTTAGGGTCAAAATGGTTTTTTTCCAGGCTAAGGGAAGTATCGTAATTACCCTAAATATGTAATTAATTATTTAATTAATAAGATGGAGGGACATTTTGGGTATAAAGGGCCGAAATTGCCCATTGAGCAAAATCTTGCTCCACCCAGTATCTAACCTAGGCGGGAGCAATGATTTAACTTGATTATTTATATTGGTGGGATTAATTTAATTAATTAATATTTAAGTAATGATTTAAGAAAAAAAGAAAAATCAGATTATTAATAATTAATTAATTAATTAATGGAGCGGTTTGGGTCGGGTCGACCCGGAGAGACCCATTTTCGTGATGGGGACGTCATGGGTTAAGAACCTCGATGGAAGCAACATTTAAGTGGATTAAATTGAGGTTTAGAATATCATTTTTTGTATGGAAATTATTGTCATTTAACATGTAATTCAATAACAAAACAGATTTTAACATTTGAACAAACCTTATTTGACTAAGTCTCTACTAGTATCCTAATCCTAAGGAGCCTCTTTTTTTTTCCACGTTTCATCTACTCTCACGATGTGCCTCTCTCTCTCTTTTCTTCATGTTCTGTATGGCTAAAAAACACAAGAATAGAAAAGCTACAAAAGTTCTTCACACTTGAAAAACTTACATAAAAAATATAAACAAATAAGCTAACCAAAAACGTAAATCAAAGATCCGTCGGGTTTGTGTTGGAGTTTCAGATTTGGACGTGAGTTTGGAGAAGGTTTTTGGGCATCAAGTCGTGGGTTGAACAACATTGAAATCAGGTATGGGTTTCTCTCCTGGACTACTTTCTCCAAGAGAATTTCTTTCCCATGAATTCAACGAATCTTGAAACTAGGGTTGTTCTCATTCCTGTCGAACTACTTGTCCCTAGTATCCCATTGATCTCAATGTGAACTAGGTTAGAGATCATGTTGTTGGTATGTTTGTTGGTAGCTTAAGTATGAAGTTTGATTTACGTGATAATGTGTTCATGATTATGTGTTTGGAATTGTAAGCATGTTAAGTTATGTCAACCGAAAGTATGTGAAAATTGATATGTTTTTATGGTTGAATTTTATGTGCGAATGTTTGTGTAAATCATGAGGTGTGAAAGTGGTGTATGTTTCTGGATGTAATGGTAATTTTTGGCTGAATGTAATCATAAAAAGAAAACACTTAAAAATCCACCTAATGATCCACGAAATGCCTTAAGAATTAACATATGAATGATGATAAAAAGAAGCTGAAAATAGTGAACAAATTTCCAGCATTTGGTAGGTTGGGTTAGGCCAAACAAAATGGTGCAAAACGCAACGAAAAATGAATGTAAAAAAAGTCAAATCTCTAAGGATTGAACCCAAGGCATCATTACATGAAAGCTACAAAACAAATCAACAAAAGATTAAGACAAAAATGGATTGGAAGAGACTTTTCCAGCCTGCTGGAAATTTTAGTCTCGGCCACCTTTCAAAAAATGAGCTTCCTTTATTTTTTTTAAAATGTGAGGTCATTATGGATTGAACCCATGACCTCACTAAATGAAAATTTCACAAAAAATTCATGAGAAAAATGCAAGAAAAAATAGATGTGGTGAGTGGGGATTGAATCCACAACCTCTTGAATGGATGTGAGAGTTAGGAGAAAAATAAAAGAGAAAGTAAATGTGGAGAGTGGGGATTGAACCCACAACCTCTTGGATAGGTGAGAAAGTTAAGAGATAAATTAAAAGAAAAATAATGATCTTGTGGGGGATAAACCCACAACCTCCTTGACTTAAACGAAAAAGGAGAGGAGAAAAAGAAAGGAAATATTACGGGGTTGATGGGGAACGAACTAGGGTCCCCCAAATATGAAAAATGCAATTATGAAGTTTAAAATAAGATTCAGTGTTGTCCAAGGGATTCAAAATTGGATTCTCTTGCCCTATTCCGTATTGATACATAAGTCATACGTAAGTAAATATTTAATGAATGCTGCCTCTAAAGATCAAAATCAATACCTTGGCATATCTACAAGATGCATAAGTCTTGTACCACATAATATTGGGTAAACATGAATCACTTAGACAAACTATGAATGAAGCCTCATGGCTTGTATGTGTGGACTCATAAGTCTAGCATACATTTAAAAGTAGGTGAGTCTAAGATGTATGTGATAAAATTATTTAACCCTAGAAGGGTTAAGTAAGAGAGTGAAATAAACTAAATGGCCAAGTGCATTGGCATATGATTAAATGAACATTCACATGAAGGGGTGAGTAATTATGAAAAGAAAATGTGTTAAAGTTAATGAAAGATGTGACAATATGATAAGAGGCTAATGTTAACGATGAGAGCAATCTCAAATGAGCCTAAGTAAATGTTACCAAAACGTACTCACCTATGAGAGTGGAAAGCTAATGAAGAGACCAGTATCTTGAACACTCTAAAGAAAGCATTGAAGTTAATGCATGCTTAATACTAATGATGAGATGAGAAATCATCTAATGAGCTGTGATGTCCTTATGCTAGAAGTCAACTTCCATGATATATGAGTTAAATGTAATGGAACTTTATACTGAGCACCGATAGGCTAGCTATGAGCAGTGATGCCTTCATTCGGGAAGGGCAGAAGTTCACGTAACCCTCATTAGATGAGACTGTCTGGCATGCTGGGTATGGGTCTCCTTATATCTCCTACTCTTTGAACCTATACTGCCAATATAAGGATCTAGCAGGGTTAGATTCCCTACATACGCTAGTATTTTTTGGTTCACTTTGGCCGGTGATTCCACCTCTTTTCATTGTGGGGATTACACACTGGATTTTATGATGCTCTCATGATGTATGTCGTTTTAGGTTAAAGTTCCCAAAGAAAGAATGAGGCCATCCTCAACTTATGCACATAATGAAATGAACGACACCAAAGGTGTTAGGATAGGACAATCAAGCGGTGAGCTAAACTTAATTAATAACACTAGGTTATTCTTGGTCATTGCACAACGAACCCGATGAGAGTCTTAAACTACATCCTAGGTATGACTGGTGGCTGCACTAGTATATGAAAGAATGAAAATGAAGTACATATGAATCAATGAAGAAGACTCTGTGTTTGTTAAAGAAGGCTTTCTAGTTGAGGTCTAATATGTTGACCCCTCATTTTGGGAATTCCTAATGTAAACTCCATGATTCCAAGGTCTCATGAAATATGAAAGAATAATATAAACTATGTGATATGATATGTGTAATATGTTATGTGTTGTTTGCAAAATGATAAGTATGATGATGCATGTTACTCTCTTGGCATGACTTTTCTAATCCGAAATTGGCAAGTCCACTGACTTGACTTTCCATAATTCATATCAATAGGAAAGAGCTCTTCTTAATCATGCATGTCCTTGGTGTGTGCTTGCATATACACATACTTAGTACAAGTGTATACTAATCTCATACACCTCTACATTTTTAGGTGCAGGCACAGGTGGACGTTAGCGCTTACAGGTCGAAGCTGAAGCTATCCGTACATAGAGCATTCATCCGGATTTTTTAGGCCCTCATGCATTCGAGGGCGCTTGCCCATTATATTCTAGCTTAGATATAGGTTTGAGTTAGTGGAGTATGTTCCACTAGAGTTTCTTTCTCATCTTATTTCAGACATTTTATTGGTGCCATTTTGGCAAGTATACACTTAATGTAGTATGAAACTATTTCTTTTATTTGATGATCTTAATATTAGATGGTTGATTGTGAACGTTTATGAGTTTAAGTATAATGTCTTATATGAATGTTAAAGCAACAAAAACTTCAAATTTTCTGCTAAAATTAACCTAGATGAAGTAATGATGACGTATGTAGGCTTATCTGCAACCTCTGAGAGGTCAACGACGCCGGTCTCGTCTAGGGTCTAGACTCGGTCGTGACACATATAGTCAGCTAGAGAGAATCATACTCCAATATCAAGTTTACACCTATGAAGACATCACCAGTCTACGATAGTTACATATTTTCAACTAAAAGAATCATTCTTTGGCTTCACATATGCATATAAGCCATATAATCCTTCATAATGATTACCTATACAAGCTATAACATAATAACATCACACTTTATAAAGTAATGCCAACAAGGCCACATTCTTCACAATTATATCACATAAGCACCACCACCATAAGTAGACCATACAAATCATCACAATTCAATGCCTATACTACACAATATAGAGGTTAGGTCAACATACCACTATTCCTTCATCAACACCTCCAATCCTTAGCCAATCCAACCAATTCAATTCACAAAGGCTCTTACCAATAGCCATACACACCTATCCAAACTAATAATAAAACCATACAATGATCCAACATAATACAATATAAAAATCATCAAATTAAGGCAACCTATATACAATTCTAACATATTTCTTACATAATTCAATAGCCCAAATTAATCTACACTAGAATTCGATACAATAAGGTCATGATCAAATCACCGATAATATAGCCAAAATTATGTCTTCATGATTTGCATGGGTTAATAGAAATTTTGATCTAAAATCATTCAATTAACATCAATTATAACATAAATAATTTATTCAAATCATTTTATGAAATAACCCATGACAAGAATTCAAAATAGAAGATTTCATGTTTTGAGAAGTCTTGGAAAAGCCTTTGAAGTTTGGCTCCTTGAAGAAAGAGAGTTTAAGGATGAAATACCATACCTTTATGAAGACAAGACACAAAATTTATGAAGATTTGATGGAGAAATCAAGCTTCAATGGAGTTCTAGAGAATTCTATTTGGGGTTTGGGTTTTGATTTTGAAATAATGAACTCAAGTACAGGTTCTAGACTTATAAAGTCACTTAAAATACCCAAAATACCTTAAGTAACCTTCCAATATATTGGGTGAATAACCCAAATTTCCCTTACCTTGGTCGAGAGTCTGCAGGGAATTGCAGACCCCCAATCGACGCTTGTAGTTGACGGACCGTCGATTGAACAATGACACCGTTCTGCAGGTCCTTCATTTGCGACTGAGACCTTACAAAATGGGGACTTAGCTACCACACCTAAGTGTGGAGCGACGCCTCCCATCGACGGGGCGTCACCTGGACGACAGGGTGTCATTTGGCTTCGTTGGTTGGTGTGCTGTTTTTGGCAGTCTTTAGCCTAAGGTTTGGTCCTACTCAAAGACCCTTAAGGTGGTACTTGGGGATTCGTGCCCGGAAGTTTAAAACCCAAATACTCTCCTCTAGATTGTAGGAACCTCCTATCAATTTGAACTCAAACGAACACGTAAAACATGCAAAGGCACATTAGAACACACAAGCACGTCTTAAGGCTAACTTCCGATCGTCTTGGACGTTTGACCTCCAAACTCTATACACTTTCTCTTGAAACTATAATTAACCATTTTAAGATCTTATAAACTCATTACACACATGTTAGTCTCTAGTTTCACCTAGTTAGTTTTAGAGGTATTACATAACCAATGTAGGGTTTTTCATGGTCTATTGGATATAACCCTAAGGAGGAAACAATGTTAGGTGCGGTTTGGATTTCTTTACTGAACTTATCGTATACAGAAGTTGGGAAACCAATAACTATAGATAAATCTATGAAAATCAAGTCAAGACCTAGCACGACTTGGGTCAAGGTTACACTTGATCTAATAGGAAAGCTTCAAAATCATTTAAGGTTGCAGTTTGTGGATGAAAAATCTGATAAGTTGATCGAATTTTTTCAAGAAATTGTATATGATAATCTACCTTTGTATTTCAATTATTGGAAGCACCAATTTCTTGATGAAATAGTTGTTGTTTGATTTCTAAAAAAATGAAAATAACAAACAAATTGATGATAACATTAGAGGTTCTTTAAAAGGTATTACCGATAGCAAAAAGTATCATATACAACTAAAAACGCAAGGGAACACCAAGAGTTGGGTTTGATGCATTGATTCAGGAAAAAATCACAATGGATACATCTCATGTTGAGGATACTGAAAATTCTGGGCAACATACTTTGCAAGTGGAATACGAGAATCCAACTAAAAATTGGACATTGATTTCCCACAAAAAGTCAACTAGTAGTCTGATCCTTTCCCCTACTAATCAGAATAATTCTCCATGTAGTGAAAAAGGTCCAATTGAGAATTTTCATGACAATGAAAAGATGAAAGATACTAGTAATGCCTCAAGAGACCTATTATGTTCAAATAGCTTTGATGCTTTATTGAAGACTACTGGAAAGCAAGTAAGGTTAGCAGAAAAAGACCATGATTTAATCATAGAAAAACAAGGCTCACCACATGATTTAAATAGCAAATTAAGTCCACAAAATCTTGTATTTGTGCCTAAATCTGTGCTTGCAAGGAAGAATTAGTCAAGTGCCTAAGTGTCAAATATAGTTGATTTGGGTGAGGATTCTCTTGATTAAGATGGAGTGGATTTGGGTGAGGATTCTCTTCATGAAGATGAGGAAGACAAAATATGTTGGACATTTGCTTTGATAGAATGGCTAGGGAAGGGGATATATCCCCTAGGCCACAAAGAAGTGGAAGCAATAAAAGCAAAAAGAAGGCGTATGGAAGACAACATAGTTGGGATGGTAAAATGACTAAGAAGTTTGTTCTAAGGCATCTATCGATGCAACATGCAAAGCAAAACCAGCTGACAAAATCAATAGGTTCAACTTGATCAAATAAATACATAATGAAGGTATGAATCATCAAGTGTTGTTGGATAGGTTTGCAGAAGAAGATTAAGAAAAATACTTGAAGTTACTTTTGATGGGCTATTAATTTTTTTAATTCAAGCTTTTGTACTAGAAAGTTTGAGTGTGTTAACTCAACTTTTTTCTTGATTGACATATTTTTACATTGTTTAAGCATCCTCATTTGTAATATCATCATGGAGTATATTACAAATTTTTTGATGATTAGAAAATACTTATATCTCTCTTACTCTTATTTTCTTCATGCTTGTTAGGTAGCAATAGAGCCGTCAATATGGGCTAGGCACGTTGGGCTGCCTGGCCTGACCTGAGATTTAATAGGGTTGAGCTAAGATTTTTGGAGCCCATTTTAATTTTTTTTTGGCCCGGCTTGAATAAGTCTGCTAATTTGTGGGGCTTGAGAAATATCAGTAGGGTCGGCCCGTGGGCTAATAAAAATTAATTAAAAATAATATAATATTAAAATTTTAAGCTAAAGAAATTCCAAACTCAAAACTATCAGGTTAATATTTTTATTTAGATATTTATACTTTTACTTGAAAAAAAACTTAATAAATAGTATTAAGATAATTTTATTTCTGGATTTGATTAACAAGTAGTAACATTCACATCATATAATATTGTTTTGTCGATATTTATAATAATATTTTTAAATTATAATTTGTAGTTTAAATTAATAATTATAAAAAGTATATAACTTTTTTAAAAAAGTGGGAGGCCGCCAGCCCACGAACTTATGGGTTGTGCCGATGATTCTTTGGCCCATACTAAGAATGGACTAGCCCGAATGGAGGCATAAAATGTCAAAGCATGTATGCGTTAGCCCGGATGGTGTGGGCTAGCCCCTATTGATAGCTCTAGGTAGCAGAAGTTAGGTACTTCATTAGGATAAATAAGGTAAGGCCAACCCCCCTTGCTTGTACATGTAGCTATTGATATTTTTATTCTTGATAAAATAGTAATAAAAAACATTCAAAAACTCATCATTAATTCTATTTTACAAATCGATCTTAATCAACTTCATAGCCAAGAAAGCAATAGCGAAGTCCCAAGTAATTGTAGCCAATAATTTCCAAAGAACAGGTTTTACATGTGGTGATGAATCCGACTACCATTTACAGTTATTTAGTGTCCATTCGATACAACAAAAGTTGTTGTGGCTAGCTGATTTAGTACTATAATTTTTCCTTACAAAAGGTAGAAAGTTGTATCAATACTACGAGACATTTTTTTTTTAATAATCAAACTAATTTGTATCTAAATATTATTAATTCTACCAGGCATCACTTCTTTACTAATCGGTAAAACTCTAAAATTGTAAAATGAAGATTGCAGCTACTGAGTAACCATGCTAAGTTTGCTAGCAAACTTAGGTGCTTTGACAGTGAACAACATGCCATTGGAAGTGATTTCATTTGTTTTTATTTATGACTGAAATATTTTATTTTACATATATGTATTTAATAAATTTTAGGATGTCCTTCATCCTACCTTAATCCGCCCCTGTATGAATTGCAGCAATCCTTTTATATGAATTTGATATACTATTAATTCAGTATTGACTTCTTCTTGGAGAATTGTATTGACATTTGTGGTATATTGTGAAACCATGACTTGTCTGTTCTCAAGAAAATGAAATATAAGCTACTCTATTTGGTCCAAAATACTTTCATTAGCTTATTTTACCATTTAAATGTTGACAATTACCATTTAGTTAATGACATTAGCTAATTTTAGTGGCGTAACATACCCAAAAACACATTTATTTTGGATAGGTACCCAGTAGAAGCTAAGTAGATGAGAAGTTCAACTACAGATCCTTACTTAACAAACAAAATCTAGAAGTCCATTTTACAACCTATAAATAGCAACAGGCTTAAAGCCAATGCCACATCTGAATCACAATGACTCTTATTTAACGTTCTAAGGCTTGCAGAAAAATGGCTCAACATTACAACCTTTCCGATCTTTTACTACTTGTATTTCTCAATATATTCTTCATTCATGGAAAAAAATTGGCGTGACTGCACAACACCTCCTAAAGACGTCCGTTCATGAGATACCTATACCACAACCAAACTTTTATTTAAAACCAACATTTCCAGTTTTTTTTTTTAAAAATATAATAAGTAATTAATTATCATTTTGTAATTGTTTGTTTTAGTAATTCCTTTTCAATTGATAATATAGCTAATTCATTCATTCTTTCTTGAGACATTGTTGATCTTAGATAAGATTTTTATGAATTTTTGTTTTGAAAAAATCTTTCAAATGAAGCAACAATTATCGGAATTGTTAACATTATTCTATACGCAATATATGCATCAGAAAAAAAATCAATTTTTATTTGATTGAGTATTTCCATTAGATCATTATCTTCTACTTGTATTATTTTTCTTTTCACATTTAATCCAAAAATAAATCTAAGCCATCAATATAAGAATAACTATTATTCTATTATGTATTAAAAAATGTTCAATGCTAAGACAATCTAAATATGTTCAATGAGTTGTGACTATTTCAATAAGTTGTGAATTTTTCAAAGAGTTGTGACTTTTTCAAAAAGTTGTGAATTTTCCAAAGTGTTGTGGCTTCTCGGAAAGGTCATGATTATTAAGATAAAACACAAAAATGTTTTTCTCATACTTCCATTTCCTGACTATAAAAAGATGGAATTCCTCTCATTTTTCAACCATAATTTTTCTGATCTTCTACTTTTCTTCTTTTGCTTGCATTTTAAAAAGATTTGTGTGATTTATTGTCGTTAAGTGAGTTCGAAGTTTAGTAGAATATGAGGTACCACTATTCTGATAAAGTAACTCTTTTTATTCTAAGAGGGTATATTTTATACCTCGTGTACTTGAGGAAAATAATATAATTTTAAAGATATAATAATTATTGTTTTGCTTAAGATATAGATTAGTATGTAATGTTCCAATATATGAAGTTAACATGATTTAGTACCCTTTTGATTGACTTATTTTAGGTGCTTTTAAGAAAAAAGTAGCTTTTAAGCAGTTTTGAAGTGTTTGGGTAAAGTTAAAAAGTGCTTATAAACACTTTATTTTAAAGTCAAAATAACAAAAATAACTCAAAATTACAAGTTAGAAATCCTAACTTATGGATTTTGACTTATAACTAATAAGCCAAAAGTCAATCCAAACAGGTCCTTAGTCTGAATTCATTTGTTTTTGTTAACAATTTCTGTTGTGATGCAGATATATGCTTGTGAATATATTTTTCCAAAATTTATAGAATTCTCACGATTTGTTTTTGATGCTCAAGACAAAAATAATGAATTTATTTGTCAATGTTATTTATGTGATGCATGAACTTCTAATTTGAATGTTAAATTACTATAATGTCTCTAATTTAGGTTGTGACTTTCTCGAATACTTGTGTCTTTTTCGATAAGTTGTGACTCTTTTAAAAGGAGTTGTAACTTTTCCAAAGATTTGTTACTTTTTCAAAAACATGTGAATTTTTCAAAGTGTATTGACTTCTTTGAAAAGTCATGATTTTCCAGATAAGACACAATTTTTTTTTTGTTCATACTACCCTATATTGACTATAAATAGATGAGAGTTCCTCTCATTTTTCAACAACATTTTTTTCTTATCTTATACTCTTCTTATTCTTCTTCTTCTTGCATTTTAATTTTTTTATGTGATTTTATTCTCGTTGAGTGCATTCGAAGTTTCGAAGGAAATGAGGTACCACTATTCTGATGAAGTGAATTGTTCTACGATAAGAGAGTATATTCCATAACCTTGAGTGCTCGAGGAAATAATATAATTTTTATGATATAATAATAATTTTTTTTACATAATATATACATTAATATGTGATGTTCCAATATATGAAGTTAACATGAATTTATTTGAAAAAATAATGAATTTATTTATGAATGTTATGTATGTAATTTAGACTCTAAGGAAGTTTGCTTCAAAATAGTTATTCTATATAAATATTGTGGTTTTGTTTTACATATGTATTATTTCTTAATATTTCACTATTTTAGACAAAGAAAAGTTCATATGACTTGTAATAACGTCATTTTAAGTTTTTACAAATTTAATTTATATTTTTTAATTAATATCTTATTTTGTGAGATAATGATTTTTGTTAATGCAATTATATCTTTATTAGTTCACATGCTTGCATATAGTCCCCTGTCAATTGTTAACACATATTTTACACCACTAATCAACTTTTTTTCTTTCTAGTGAAGCATTACTTATATAACCTATTATAGGATCACCTGTTCATATATAGTCTCCCGCTAATTTTAAACACATACTTCACATATATTTATGTAACTTCTAACCTTACATAAGTAGAACTTTACATCTTAATGATACCCTCTTTTATGCAACAAATTCCTACCTAATCACGCACATTTGACCATTTGCCTCCCTCATCAATGGTACTAATACACAATAACACCTAGAATTAACATTGACACTCTCATCTCCCAATGGTAGTCATCAAGCTCCATCCTATATGACGACTAAAATAGAACTACCAAATACTATTTGTACAGGCTAAATATTTACTAGATTGCAACGTGCAATACTACATAGAATCGACCTCAGTAAATATATGAATTGTATTTATACCTAAACATCTTAACACCCAATGGACTCCAGCGCATTGGTAAGTTGGTTAATCGCTCTTAACTTTTACAGTTATCCTATTGTGATACTTCATAGAACAAAAGAGAAGAAAAGAATACACAATTACATATACATAACAATTCTTGATTCATTAAATTTTATACATTATGTTAGTTTTGAATGAAATGTGTCCATCATGTTGCTTAGAAAACTGGACCCTTCAAATGACTTATGCAATGGGATATGGTTGATTTGTAGAGGTTTTGACGTGAATATCATACATGCAAAAAAAAAGACAATACATTTTCAAATTTATTTGGAAACAATTTCAAATACGTCTATGTTTTTGGAATGATGATAGATAAAACTAAAGGTCAACGTATATCAAATGTAGGAGTATACCTACAAAGACATGCTTTCTTGCGTGACAAATTATATGTTGCCCTATTTAGAGCAACAAAAAGGTGCAGGTCATGACTAAACAATCAAGTTGATGCACCAGGACATACACAAGAAATACTGTGTGGAAGAAAGTATTAGGTGATATTTGATTAATACCAAAATTATAAGAAATCAAACAAGAAAAAAAAACACCACACATGTAGTGACTGAAAATTATGTTGGACGAATTCTTAGTTTTGGTGGAAGAGGAGACGCTATGAAAAACAACAAACAACTAACAGAGAAGACATTACTTGTGCGTATATAAAGTTATTCAAATATGGGGTACACTGAATTTTAAATATCAAAAGGAAACATACAGTTCATGATATGACATAACTAAGAGGACAAACTGTTAATTAGTACATAATTACTTACTAACAAATTACCACTACAACATTTTATGTCTACAACCACCCTATAAAAGTATGGCCTAAACTATGAAGAAGTGTAGCCTTTGATAAAAGGCCACACTTTTTAACTTTAAGTCACACTTTTCCATGTGTGGCTAAAAGCAGCGTAACCTTAAAGTTTAGTCAATGCTCATAAAGTTTTGCCTTATAAGCTGCGCTTAAAAGCGTAGCCAAAAGGCAAAAAGGCCACACTTTGTAGCTCGCTTAAAAGTGTTGCCTTATCAGATACACTTTCAAGCATAGCCTTAAAGGCAAAAAGGCCACGCTTTGTAGCTGTTCTTAGAAGTGTTGGCTTATTAGCTACACCTTCAAGCGTAGCCTAAAAGGCAGAAAGGCAACACTTTGCAGCTACATTTAAAAGTGTTGCCTTATCAGCTACACTTTCAAGCATGACCTTTGCTACCACATTGACCACAATTATTAAGTGTTGCCTTTCCTATCTAATGTATGACAACACTTTGAAGTGTAGTCCTTTCCCATGTGCATACACAATTTATAGTTCTATTGCTACACTTTTAAGTGTGATGATATTATTTTGGCTATAAAATATGATATGCCACAATTTCTAATTAAAATACACCAATATTGTTTTGCAATAAATAATCTCAAGCCGCTAATAAGTAATTCAAATTTATAGATTTGCCATAAACATCAAAAGATAGTATGTATTGTGTACATAGGCATACTTACAAAGCAATATTCTAAATGTGTACACAATAGTTCAAAAAGTACTACAATAGTTCAATATATTCTAGCCATGAAAATATTTCACAAAATCAAATATAATGTATTCAAACTTTTACAATAATTCAAAAAACTCTTCATTATCCACTTCTAATTTGATCACATCCATTTCCCTACACAAAATCAGTTTGTGGCACTTAGAAAAGGCAAGAAGTTCCAAATTACAAAAGTATAGAATAGGCAAGAAGTCCAGATTGCAGTAGTTTATAGAACAAAAAATCAGAATGCAGATTGCAGCAACAATTACAGAAAATAAAAAATGATCTGCAGATTGCAGCAGTTACAAGAAATAATAAATCTTCAGATTGCAGATTCCAAATTGCAGCTTGTATTCATTGAAGGCTCATCAGTCATTGATTATTCAAGACCACATTGAGTAACACTCAAATTATAACTGTGGATGCATTGCAAAATATTCTATGAATCAAGGTGAAATAATGAAGCATATGACATCGAGTATTAAACAATATAATAACACAAATTCAACGATATTAAAGGAGAAATCTTAAGAGAGAAGATACAAAAAAACAAACTCGAATAGAGTGGTAGAGAAACACCAACTTTAGATACAGAACAACAAAGGACTTAATCCGACACTAAGATAGTTCATGAAATCATCTAAATACATATGTATCTCATTAGACCACCATTTTGAATCTTAACAACTAACTCCCAAAACATAATAAAAAGTAGAAACTAAATCTCACATAGCAAAAAATAGGCTCCAACCATGCCAACGAAGCAAGATGAACAGTCAAACAAGAGAATCAAAACCTTTCAATTCAAACCAAAGACACTAACAATAACTAAAGAGAGAAAACTCAGCCACATTTAAACTGTTTCGCCAGCATTCATCAATATTTAAAAGCATATCGAGAATATGTAACAAGTTTAGAGTTACTTAAAACTCATCAGAGTGAGGAAAAGGGTAACCAAATTTTAATTGAGATCTTTATATATGCAAGATAATGCACTTATTTCAAGTATCCGGAGAGGAACATAATTCACTAGGATATAACTTGATAGCAGTCAACTAATCAGAAACTCCTGCAGCCTTAAATTCTAGAAAGACCTCTTTTTCTGCTTCGACGCGGGTTTCAGATCATTGGAGGATCCTTGTAACACTAGAATATATTTACAATGTCAGATATGACTGTTGGTGGGAAAGTAGCCAAGTAGAAGGAAACTGTTATGAGTTGACCAATTTGTGTACGTTTAAGCTAGAGTGTTTCAGAAAATTCTGAACACATTTTATGATGTTCAATCTATATTTGGGCGTTAGGTAGTAAACCATTGAAAATACATATGCATGGATTCCAAAAAAGAAGCCCCTGTTAGTTTCATAGGATCATAAGTCTCTTCCAATGTGGGTAGGATCATAAACTAGATAATTCAAAAGATATTGACACTCAAAAGATATGGACAAGGTCTCCGCAATGGGATGTACATTTAAGTGGTCCTTAGTTTCAGCAATGACAAAAACATCAAAATGTATGACTTAAATTAAAGCTTAACCGCCAGTTCACATTAAATGGTGATAGAATATAAAATTAAGAATATCTAAGAACTAGTGACCAAGAATTTAAAATTTTTTAAAACTCAATTGGTGCAAGAAAACCATCAAAAACTAGAGCTGAATAATCTCATATAGTATCCAAAGTGTTTTTGATATTCCATATAGTCTAGAGAATAACAACTGGCCTCAACTTTTGACCACCACTTTGCCAATTAAACAAGAGAAGTAAAAGAAAAACAATATCACTTTCTGACTGGAAAAATAGAGGTCTCTTTAAAAGAGGCATCTACTCTAAAATGCAATTGTACAACATTTATGGGTTAATCACCAGCAACTACTTTATTTATAAGCTGTCATATCTCCAACTGTATCTCAACAACAATGACCATGAAGGACATTTTGGCACTATATACACATATAAGTTAAGATTTTAAAACACAATAAAGTGAACCCAGTCTAAACAAATCGACTAATAGATCAAATAACTTACAACAAAATTCTAACAGAGAAAAAACATATCCAAAATACGAAATAATAAACACCTCGATATGAATCTTAATCTTCATAAGTTGTACATAAATGACATATATAAGCCTTCAACCCACTGTATAAACAGTAGATTCAAGGACCTCAATGAACTAAGGCTTTTGCATAGAGAAATCGAATTTCAGAGGTTTCTCAAAATAAATTCCAGATGAGTCATGCAAAACTAAAGCTACTTTGAATAATTCAAACATGAAGTTAGAAAGCTTGCAAATTAATTGCATTAATAAGGCAACTACCACAAAGAAGACTTCCCGAGAAACTGACAGGACTAATTTGAAAAGTACTAAATACCTTTGGAAGAACCGGATCATGAGTTAACCTGGAAGACTGTAGAGGATTTTGGACTTTCATAGCTTGTGCACTACCCGCATCAATAGGTAAAGCAATGTTAGATCCAACACACCCTGACATACATCGAACATTCAATCCAGGGTTGGTTTAAAGCAATTGACTAAAAAATGTCGCATTTCTTCTCTCATTTCATTCATTTCTTATTTTAGAGAAGTGATTTCATAGGCATGTTTCTTGTATTTTAGCTTGTTATCTTCCTCATCTTTCTTCAAAGAATTTACTGTCACTGATCTACCATAGCACCTAAGTCGACCAGACTGCTCCTTTCCAAATAGAGTCGTAAAAGCATCATCTGCATTTTCCCTGGGATTTTGGCGATTCTGAAGTTCAACCTATTGAATAAAATTGACATCCATATTAAATGAAAGTATTTCTAATTTCTTTCCACCTTAAATGATTTTATGGTTCATTAAGTTAACTTCAATTGACATTCCTTCCAAGCAAACTGTGCAACAGCTCAAGCATATTAAAATAAAATCCTCCCGACAATATAAAACTTTTAAAGCTGACCTATATTCATCATTAATCCACTTTAAAAAACATACTATTGCAACTTGAGTATCGACCTGAATTTTGTATGAGTTGCAATTAACATTTCAGACTTTGATGGTTCCTCATTCTTTTCTTTGGTTGCAAGCTACAAATTATATAAAAAGAAATTTAAAATGTATAAATCGTGAATAAGCAGTCTTTGTAGGTTGAAGTTTATGGAGACCACAATCCATCTATTTGAGGAATGCAAATTGACTAAAAGTGTATGACCGAAGATGCTAGGTATTACCAATGCCACGTGTACTCTTGCAAACTAATAGGTCCCATTCGATGCTCCCATTTTATCTTTTTCTTGTTTTGAAAATTTATCTCACACATGACCTATAATTAAATAAAAAGATATGTTTGAATCAATAAATAAAACAGAAATAGAATCGATATGATCCGAAATAAGTTAAAGAGTAGAAATGCACTATTTTAGTCTTACTTGAACAATTGGGTCTTTTCAATACTTGAACAATTGACGGAATTCATCTTCTAGAATGTCACCTGACGTTTTGATGGCATATCCTCAATAGTACCATTTTTATCAAAATATATCTCTTTATGCATCATGAAAATCAGTCATCACCCACTTCGTTCCTTCTATTGAAATTAGGAATTTAGACTTTGCAAAATAAAATATATTTAGCTTCAGTCCGTAAAATAAACAATAAAATATGCAAGTCTTATGTAGCCTTCCAAGTTCTAAAAATGGAAGAAAACAATTAATACGATTTAAAGCAAGTAATTTGAACTAGTTTAAGTCTAAAGTTGACTGCTCTACATTACGAAAAACATGCATTGTTGAATGTTATATGTGCCATCACACAATGTTGGAGAGTGCTAGGCATCTATTTTTGCACTGTAAAATAACAACTGGCATATGGAGTGTGTTAGTTTTCTTATGTACTGTAGTTAACTGCCACTACTCACCCTATAATCTAAACCTTCTAGAACTACCAGATCACTCAGATTCGTTCATCAAAAATTCTATAATCTGAACCTATGCACCTTTCTTATTCAGAAACATACCAGTCATATTCAACCATTCAACATCAAAGTTCTACCTCCTGAACATTGTTTTCCAAGCAGTAAGACTATGTTCAATAACAGAACAGAGTTCTTCCTCCTGAACCCTTTCTTATTCATTTCTTTTGTGTTGTGTTTTGTATAGAAGTTTGTTGCGTTGGATTTTTTTAGTCTTGTAAAAAAATTACAAGAAAATAGAATTATAACTGTCATACACAACTTTATATCTATTCTCCAACCCATATTTCATGAGTAGACTGTTAAAGCAATGAAAGCTTAAACTGGTAAAGGTATTAATCAATAATATGTTCATCTGGTGAAATAAACATGTTCCCTATGCAAATATGCGAACAATATCATTCAGAAAAATAAGAGGAGCTAAAAGAGAAGACTTTGTAATTTTTGTAAAAGGCACTGGAATAAGAAAATAATATTCCAAATATTAGCCAACCTCCAATGCTAGTAAATTACACTAGATTGATGAGCACCTAAAACAGACAAAACATATAAAACTGTCTGGACCACATATCGAAAAAATCCTCTAGAAGGCAATACTCAACAACTTAATAAAGTGCATATACAAAGCATATAAATTATAAATACTTACCCACTGGCAGCCCCATCAAACACAACTAACAACTCATTGACAATACATAGCTTGATCTATCTGTGGAGGGATTTTCTTGTTCTCTGTTCCTTCTTATTCAATTCTTTACCTCAAAGTTAGATAGATACAATCAGTATCAACAGAAACCACCGCATAAAAACTTAATGATCTAGTATAAAAGAAATGAACATACTTAATCCATACAAAGTGAAGCGATCCTCAAAAGCAATCAGGCTAACAGCTAAACAAAGGTGCCCAAATCTCCCTGATCGTCCAAACTGCAGAAGCAATTACCAATGAGAAAATAGCAAAAACAAACATATTAGTCAGTAAGCAAGACCAAAAATCTGTTGTGCATACCCTGTTCAAATAAATTTCTAAGTTCTTAGGGAAATCAAAATTGATAATTATGTTAACTACTTGAATATCTATTCCTCTTGTAAACAAATCTGTTCCATCAAGAAAGAACACAAAATTAAGAAATCAAACAATTAACAAAATAGACATTATATCACAGGAACACTTGTTGATCCTTGTAAAAGAACAAAAACCAATGAGATTTGTTATGCATCATGGAAGATAAAGTAAAAATTCAACATTTAAGAACAATGTGAGAATCACTTATCACAAAATAAACAAATGGATGGCATACCACGTAAGAGAGCTCAGCAACACCAAGAATATCACAAAAGGGAATAGATATTAGTAAAGCCACTCATCGAAGCAAGGGAATGCATAAACTTGAAGTAGCATCTAGTTTAATGCCAAGGTATTGTTCGCTTTGAACCTAACTGCCCAGGTCTAATTTCCAAGGTATTGTCTGCTTTGGACCTAACTGAAAGTTGAATTCCTGACTCTGACTTTTATGATCACTAAAATTCCCCTCACATTTCGATGTGGAATTTGGTAAGCGTGGACTAAAGCTTGCAAGTTAACATCTTTTGCAGCACTTGTACTTTTGTGGTTTAACTTTGTTTTTCGATATAGCCAAACATACAAGCAGAGGCTAACTACTAAGGTCATCTTAACAATGAAAGCCTAGTGAGGTTAATTGGATATTGCGCAGAGCTTGATAACAGACTTCTTTCTTTTGAAGTCATGTCAAAAGGAAGTTCGGAAAATCATTATTTAAAAGCGATTCAGATCTCTTTACATCAGTTTTCTTTGTTTTTGTATGCTTAGTTATAAGGTTGACGATTGATGTATTTCAATTTTTTACATGTTAACATTATGGGAATGTCACTCGCAGCAAACTACAAATCTTTGTCGTCAACTTTATCCAAATAAAACTCCAGAAATCAATAAAACCTAAATCATATGACATCTTTTCCACTACAAGTGCCACAACAAGATACCACAACATATTTGTAAGTCACTACATAGATCTGCATATCTGCAGATTGCACATTTTCAGATTTACAGATGTATAACATATTAAAAATTTGCAGATCTATTGTAGATTGTTGTAGATATATCAAACTGTAAGTCCACCTCAGAATAAAAAATAGGGGAAACAAGATAAATATCCAAAGATACTCTAATGTAGACATGTAAATCAGGATGGTAGTCGCACCAAACAAAGCATGGAAAAAGAGGAAACTCAACTCGAACAACACCAAGACACTTTACTGCAAACAGGTAAGTCTCATAACTATGCTTCTACTCAAGTATGTATAACTAGTTCTGAAGGTTGTAACATCTCAGTATACTTACCAGTGTACTTATTCACTCAAAACATGTCCCATATAAAAAATTCAATCTTGAATGGTAAAATGAGTTGGAGGAAACATGAGTTGTTACAGACTGTTGAAACGGCCATGGGCTGTTTGTGGAGATTTTAATGTTATTATGTTTTCTTCCGAGCAATAAAATTACAAGATAAGAACTCCAGCTATGGAGGAGTAGTCTGATTCTATAGAAGGTTCTGAGTCAACAAGCTAAGGCAACAATGGAGATGCCAACGTGAGATGAAGCAATAACATATATCTATGACCGTGGGAGCAATGCAAGGCTGAAATGTCTAAGTATCGCAGTGTTATACATAGGAAAATATCGTCCAAAAGGAAAGCAAAGTCAAAGCTGACCGGCGGTTACAAAACACATGTCAAGCACATGACCGGCGATTACAAAAAGTGGAGTATTATCTCATTTCGTGTGGAACTTGTTTTTTGCGCCTTGTTTGAATTATTTTGAATATACCAAGTAGTTCTGGGGTGTCAACTATGTAGGATAAGATCAAGCTAAATCTAACAAGTGTTTTATTCTTATTACGCCACTTGTCGGTAGTTTGTAGCACACAATACTATAAATGTCCAGGCTTCCTTATGGTGTATGGCGGCTTTGGTTGTTGTAAGTATTAGGAAATACTAATTAGAGTGTAAAATAC
Source organism: Solanum chilense (assembly GCA_032847665.1). NCBI lineage: Eukaryota > Viridiplantae > Streptophyta > Magnoliopsida > Solanales > Solanaceae > Solanum > Solanum chilense. Next base: position 4,752,806 of record JAPDHL010001910.1, on the reverse strand, counting down.
AAGTTAAGGTCTAGGTTTATCTTATAGTGCCAAGGTTGGTAGGATTTGGGAGTGTTCTTGTATTCACTATATTAATACAAGTTGGAAATTAAGTATTCTTTAAAGCTGGTTGCCTTTTGTCTGATTTTATTTTCGTGGCTTAATCATATTTTTTTCTACTGTTTTATGTTATTTAAAATGTCCAACATTTTGTGTAAAAAATGTTGCTGCCTATTTTTCGAGTTAACACTAAAACAAACCTAAATTTGACTAAGTGTTGAAAGGCTGAAGTCAATTAGGTTGTTGGCTGCCAAAGTGGGTTAAATCAGTGAACTATTTATGTTCTTAGATCATCCCCCTAACAGTTGATATCAGAGCGTGGTGTTGCAAGGAATCAGATGATGGTGACGAACAATGAAATACGAGAACTTGTACGAAGGATCGAAGCTTTTGTTGGATTGACTGAGGAGCAACTTGATGACCCAAACTTGGTGGATCCTCTCACGTAGTTCTATGGTAAAACTGAATTTGAATGTGTTCGTTCAGAAATGGGTTCATATCGGGATGACATCAAAGAACAATCAGCGTAGAACCTTAGTCTTCGTGAGGCAGTGTCTTTACAAATTGATGGAGTGATGCTAAGTTTTCCATCTTGTGTTTGTCCATTTCTGGTTGTAGAACAAATCATGAGGAATCTTCAAAAGTGAAAATTCCTGAGCCTAAGGCATTTAGAGGCACAAGGAGTGCCAAGAAACTCGATAAATTCTTATGGGACATGGAATAATACTTCATTACAGCTCATGTACGTGATGATGATAAGGTGTCAATTACTACTTGTATCTTGTGGATGATGCAAAATTGTGGTGGCGTACAAGAATGGTTGAACAAGTAAGTTCTGAACGTCCTAAGATTGATTCCTGGGAACTTCTGAAAAATGAGTTGAAGGATCAATTCTTCCCTCGCAATGCAGGTTGGATTGCTAGAGATCGTTTGAAGACTCTAAGGCAGATCGGATCTATTAGAGACTATGTCAAGGAATTTTCTTCTTTGATTCTGGATATTAATAACATGTCCGAGGAGGATAAACTTTATAATTTTCTTTATGGATTACAGAAATGGGCACATAATGAACTACGAAGTCAGAACATTAAAGATCTTTTTAGTGCAATTGTGGCAGCAGATGCATTGACAAATTTTCATTTAGGACGAGATGATGCTAAAAATTCTACTGTTTCTTCTAAGTCTAAAATGAAAGACAATGGGAAGAATTGTAAGAAAGAAAACTTAATGTTTGAAGACAAGGTCAAAGAAAAGGAAAAACAAGAGGTTGGATTGTCCAAAGGCAAAGAAAAAGCAAAGTTTGATGGTTGCTTTATTTGTGATGGACCATACACGGTAAGAAACTACAAAAAGGGATTGTCAATTGTTTTTTAGCTGAGAGTGATGATGTTATGCTAATCCTATCAGTGTTTTGTTAGCCAAAAAGGATGCTGTTGTATCTCAAATTATTTCATCGAGGGCAATGAAGCAAACTGGTGGGGGTGGTCTGTTAGACCACTGATCTAAGTCACTCAATGAAATGACAACATCGACAAGGTATTAAGCATGTTAACCTTGTCACTTTCATAAGCCAATGAAACAAGCATGCAAGGCTAAGTTGGCGACGAACTTTTGACGAAGCTAAGGTGTGCACCATGGAACCATGGCCTGTTTTTTTCTCCAATCAATATAAGCATCGTTTATATGTTCGAAGTTACATTAGTCTTTTTATTTATTTGACTAGGGCATCTCAAATGTTATCGCATTATATTAAAAATATTACGTATTTTTTGTATATCGTTCATCACAACATTTAAGTAAACATATAATCCAGTGTTTTCTCCATCAAATGAAATTATGAATAACTATTTTAGTATTTTTAATAATAATATAAATATTTATATCAAGTGGACATTATGTGTGATATTCACTCAAACCAATGCCTTACAAAATAAGACTAGGGGAGTTTATATTTTTATTTTAAAAATATTTAGTAAAAGTGTAATGCTTTTTTTGTATGAGGAAGATCCAACATTGTCATCATTATCGTGATAGAGTGGTATGCGTGTCAAGTTAAACTATATTTGATTAATATATAATTTGTCTCTCTTATATCCACTTTTTATTTAAATTTGATTTAAAGAGACAAACAACAAATAAACAAATGACATAAAATACATTGTAATTGACATTTTAAAGATGATTAGTAAATAATTTTTTAAAAAACTTTTGATTCCTTAGTAATCTCATATAAGCTAGTATATCTGAGTATTCTTTTATTTGTGGGATATTCAAGATACTATGATATTGATATTACAAGACAAATTCTAGGTAATATAATATTGCAGATAAATTGGTCAACTAACGTATCAAATATTGAAATCCTCCTTTTTATATGCTTGTAAAAATCTATATATAGCTAAATGAAAAACTATTGGAATATAAAAACTTCTTTTGCTCTTAACACATGTTACTCAAAGCCACTTGCGTCCGCAGAAAAATGGCTCAGCATTACAAATTGTCCTCCATCTTATTCCTTGCATTTATCTACTTTATACATGACCACATAACTACTACTAGAACATCACGTCACATTCTACAAACTCCTAGTTTCTTAACACCCACTACCCCCAGTTTCTCCGATTCCCCCGATCTTTCGAAGCCCGCTGCCCCAAGTTTCTCCAATTCCTAAGTCTTTCAAAGCATGAGACTCCTAGTTTCTCAAAATCTGAGACCTCTTCTTTCTTAAAGCCCGAGACTCCTACTTTCTCAAAATCAGAAACCCCTAGTTTCTCAAAACCTGAAACTTGTATTTTCTCAAAACCTGAAACTCCTAGTTTCTCAAAGCTTTAGACTCCTAGTTTCTCAAAACCTTAAAACCATAGTTTCTCAAGCCCGAAACTCCAAGTTTCTCAAAGCCTAAGACATCTAGTTCTCAAAGTACAAAACTCCTAGTTTCTCAAAGCCCGAAAGTCCCAATTTCTCAAACCCAAAACTCCCAGTTTTCAAAACCTGATACCCCAACTTTTTCAAAGTCCGACACCCCCAGTTTCTCAAAACCCAAGATTCCTAGTTTCTTAAAGACCGAGACCCTTAGTTTCCCAATGCTTGAAACTCCTACTTATCAAAGCCCGAGACTCCTACTTTTTGAAATCCCAAAACTCTTGGTTTCTCAAAGCCCGAGACCCCTAGATCCCAAAAGCCAGACTTCTACTTTCTCAAAGCCCGAGACCCCTACTTTCTCAAAACCGGAGATCCCTACTTTGTCAAAGCTTGAGACTCCTTCTTTTACAAAGCCTGATACCCCTAGTTTCTCAAAGTACAAGACCCTTAGTTCCCAAAATCTTGAGACTCCTACTTTTTAAAGCCCGAAACATCTACTTTCTTAAAAGCGGAGACCCGTAGTTTCTCAAAGCCTAAGAATCCTACTTCTCTAAAGCCAGAAAACCCCTACATTCTCAAAACTCAAAACTCTAGCTAACTCAAAGCCCGACATCCCAAGTTTTTTCAAAGCCAAACACCCTTAGTTTCTCAAAATTTGAGACTCTTACATTCTCAAAACCTGAGACTCCTAGTTCTCCAAAGCCCTAGACTCCTAATTCTCTAAAACTTGAGACCCTTAGATTTTCAAACCATAAAACACCTAGTTTCTCTAAACTCGAGACACCAACATTCTCAAAGCCTGAAACTCCGAGTTCCCAATCTGAGACCCCAACTTTTGCAAAGCCTGAAATACCAAGTTCTCCAAAGTCTGAGACCCTAAGTTCTCAAAAGTCTGAGAACCCTAGTTTCTCAAAGCCGATACCCCCACCTTCTCCAAGCCCGAAACTCCTAGTTTCTCATATATTGAGATGCCAAGTTTCCCAAAAGCTAAGACACCTAGTTTTTCAAAACCTAAAACTCCAACTTTGCAAAGCCTGAGACTCCGAGTTCCCCAAAGTTCGAGATCCATACTTTCTCAAAGCGTGAAATCCCAAATTCTCCAAATCCTGAGACCCTAAGTTCCCCTAAACTTGTCTCCCCTAGTTTTCAAAACCTAAAACTCCTAGATTCTCAAAGCCCGACACTCCTAGCTTTTGAAAGCCTAAGACCCCAAGTCTCTCAATGTACAAGACTCCAAGTTTCTCAAAGCTTGAGTCCCAAGTTCCTCTAAGTTCGAGGAACCAAGTTCTCCAACGCTCGAGACGCTAAGTTACTCAAAACCCGAGACTCATAGTTTTTCAAATCCTGAGACTCCAAGTTCTCCAAAGCCCGAGGCTTCTAGTTTCTCAAATACTGAGACACAAAGTTCCCCAAAGCTCGAGACTCCTACTTTTTCAAAACCCGAGACCCCTAGTTATCCAAAGACTAAGAGTCCAAGTTTTTAATAGTTTGAGACCTCTAGTTTCTCAAAACCCGAGATGCCAATTTCACCTAAGCCCGAGAAGCTTAATGTCTTAATGTTTGGGACTCCAATTTCTCCAAAGACTGATGCTCATACTATTTCAAAACCTAAGACCCAAGTTCTCCAAAGCTCAAGACTTCAAGTTTTTCAACACCCAAGACTCCTACTTTCTTAAAGCCCGAGACCCCAAGTTCTTCTAAATCTGAGACTCCATGTTTCTCAAACTCGAGACCCCTAGCCTGTTTTAGCCTAAGATTCCTAGCTTCTCAATGAACGACACACCAAGTTCGCCGAAGCTCGAGACACCAAGTTGTCCAAAGTCTAAAACTCCTAGTTCCCCAAAGCCTGAGACATTAAGTTCCCCAAAGACTGAGAATCCAAGTTCTCCAAAGATCGAAACTCCAAATTTCCCAAAGCTTGAGACCCAAGTTCCCTAAAGCCTAACACACCTAGTTTCCCAAAGTTTGATACCCCAAGTTCATCAAAGCCCAAGACCCCAAAATCTAAGATTCACATTTTTCCAAAACCAGCAACTCTTAGTTCCCAAAAGTTCAAGAGACTAAATTCCCCTAAGCCTGAGATGCCAAATTCGCCTATGTCACAGACCCCAAGTTCTCCAAATTTTCAGACTCTTAATTTCTCAAACCGAGACCTCTAATTCCTCAAAGCCCGAGATTCCAACAACCCCACAACTCGACACTCCTAGTAATTCTACGCCTGAAATGTCAAGTGTGCCAAATCGTGAGCTACCAACTACCCCGAAACTTGATATCCCAACTTTTACAAAGCCTAAATTACCTGTTGTGTCAAATCTTGAGATTCCAAGTGTAACAAAGACAGAAAATTCAAAACTTTCTAAACCAACTTTATCAACTTCTCCATGAGTAAATATGGTGTTATTCATGTGTCATGACTTGTGCTGCCTAACAGATGAATTAGATCGCATATGAATAAGTTGAAAATGAGTTGGATGATGTATAAAATATTTGACTCGTCAGTATTTTATGTGAATAAAAAGGGTTTAATGATGGATGACAGTATAATATCCACTTATTATCTACTTATAAATTTTACAAAATTGAAACTAGATATCAAATAAAGTGAAGCATTTTCTTTTTCTTTATTTTTTATTTTGATAAGCCTACTTACATTGCTTTTCACTTTGTTAGATGAATATATTTTCTTAGTCAATATATCTAGAAGCTATAGTTTCCAACTGTTGATGCGAAGTTTTTTTATGCTAAAATTAGAGATCGTTGAATTAAACTACAAAAGTTTACACTATATATACTTTTATAATTTGCTATTAAGTTACTTTAAAACAAAATAGTACGCAGATAGTGGCAACAAAAAACTAGAGGATTTTTGAGTTATATATATCATATATATTAGGTAATTACCCACATGATGACTTTCTTCAGCTTTATTATTATTTCTCAACTAATATCCGTATTATAGAATAAATTAGAGAACATTGCAATATTTTTGAACATAAATGCACAGATTTGACATTTCACATATCTCAAAAAGCTATGATGAATGATTGCAAATATCTTAGTTTTTGATCAATTTTACCTTCTAATGAAGGTGTATTTTCTGATGCTAACATTTTTTCCTTTATATAATGTCTTCTCAATATTGCATTAACTATTAAAAAAAATTTGTGCATCATTTTTTTGTTTTCTTGTGTACCCAAAGAATTTGATATTTTAACTTCACAGCATACAATATACTTTTATGTAAAAATCTCCACTATTCAACAAATTTTTGAAAAATCCATCAGCATTATAAAAATTTTCTAGTAAAATTGATATTATGAAAGAAGCCTAGATTATTGTCATCAATTGTCACTCATGAAAAATTAGATTCACTATATCAACTTTGTCACCTAAGTGGATTAAAAAAAGACAAGAAAACTAACAATTCATTGGTACAGAAGAAAAAGAGAGAAAGGCTGCGATGAAGGGAATGTAAATCAAAAGACTACAAAATGATAAAGGTACAACCTGAATCAACAGAAAAAATAAGACTTCAAGAGGGGCGGGGGAGAACTATCTGGGGGTGATGGAAAGGACTTGCTCTGAATTTTCTAGCAGAACCATTAACTGGAGGATTAAAAAATGGTAAAAGATTTGTCCTAATAATGACCTAAACTTCAACTAAAAAAATTCAACAGCATTGTAAGCCTCAATAACAGGCTGTCAGAATTATTTGAGGTAGACAAACACTATGCAGACCCTTTCTTCCAAGTAAAGAGCCTAAGAGAGAACCATTTCACAATCAAAGTTTGATGCTATTGACAAACCAAGGAAGAACCATTTAATGAGGGAAAATTTTATAAAAATGTGTTTGCAAATCTACTCATCATATTAAATTAAGGAAAACAAGTGTTACAATATAAAAGAAAATCGCAATGCTCATGCACAACATCTAAAATGTAACAAACCAAAACATCATGAGAAACCAAGATACTATACCATTTGATATACCATAAAAGTAAGTTTCAAGATAACAACAATTAAAAACACGGAGAAGTTTAAGATTAGCGATTGCATGAAGTTGATCAAAAATTTAATATAAGGGAAAATTTCTTGTATGCCGAGACAAAAATACTAGTAGTCTCGTTATAGAATGCTCACTCTTGAAAGGTAATCACAAACTTAGCAGAGGACCTCATTACTAGCAAATAGCAATAAAATCAGGACACACACACTTCATTCTACAAATCTTACATCTTCGTCTTTTTGAAACTACAACGGACTTCTTCAAAACCACTGCATTCTTTAACAAAATGTTTGAAAGTTTGAAAAGCTTCCTGATATTCCCATTTGAGATGCTGCTTCACGCACATCCCAGAAGATATGACAATCTCAACACTCTTTTGGTTGGGAAATATCACACTTCCAAAGCTGACAAAGGATAGCAGAAAGGTACAAGTTTTTGTATTTTATTCAGATGGGTTGGTGAAATTTGTGTAAGGGTTCTCCATTATTTACATTCTGAAACTGTCGGCTAAAATTCAATCCAAGAAAACAAGGGGCTGTAGTTCTTTTGAGAAATATCATGTAGTTATAATAACTTGACAACACCAAGTTATGTACAACTACGCAAAAGCATCCCTGTTTGGCTATGCAGGGCACTAACTGAAAACATCACAAACCTGTGTGAACAAAGTTACGAATGTTAATTTGTTTGACTGACTTAGCTTTTGAAGGTAATCTTGGACGAGGGTGTTAAAATCTTGATGATAGTCACTGCAAATGTCCTCCTCTTCATCAGAATATTGCTCATAATCATCCTCGAGATTGTTGATAAATTTCCAAAGTTCTCTTAGCATCAACCAGAGAGGATACATCAATGAGACTAAACTTGAAATCATGCGAAAGCTCCAAATACTGAAGATACGGGGCACAGATTTCAAACGAGTGATCACTTTTACCAGCATAATTTACCCAATGACCTTCCAATTTCCAAACGACTAAAAACCTTACCTTATTAAATACAATATTTACTAATGCGGGACAGCCTGCGAGTAAATTCTTAATTTCGGCATCCCCTACAACCATTTCCTCCAATTTGATAGTCTTGAGAGTCTTCCAGGCTAACCAAGGAACTTTTTACAAGATGCAATGTTATCAAAGAAGAACAAGTGAAGAAATCTAGAGGCATTATATAAGGAGGATTTGCACATTCTTATTAACAGCAAAAGTAAGCCAGTGGTTGGTCCGAGACTTGTAGTTATACATGTGACTACAGTAGATTTCAAATTTTGTAATTTTGGAAGCAGAATGAGACTATATATATTCAACAAATGATCGGAATCCACTGTTTCTTCGAAAAATGAAAGTATGAAGTGAAGTCCAGAGAAACTGCAACATCTTAGAGAGAATGCATGTTGTGATTGCCTCTGTCCGCAAAAGGGATAGAATCTGAAGCAGAAGTGAGTCTGGCAAGTCACTAATAAGTGAGTCCCGTTTCTTTAGTACACTCTTCAATTAATGCCAACACGAGTAGTTTAACTCATCACTACCTCATAAGGGCGTTGAGAATTATTTTTGTTTTTTGTAAACAACTTTTGGAAAAGTCTTCAAAGAGCCTTTGCATAGTTTGTGAGTTCTGATTGTACATTTAGGATTGTCTGGTATGCATTATCTATGGTATTATTTAGTAGGTGTTTGGCCATGCCATACCATATCACCATATCGAATCGTCAGATCGAATCAGCGATTGGAAATGAGATTTCATGTTGATTTATTCTCACGACTTCATATCATAGGATGGAATACCATATTTTCCAAAAATCTGGGAATTCCATATCATGATTTAAGATTTTTAAATATAAAAGTTGACCCACAAGTTTATATTTTGTTAAAACAATTCAATATTATATTTATGAAACATTTAACTCATATGCAGATAAAATTAATACTCACATCATTGTTTTTTATAATTTATCCTTGCTTTCAATTTGGTGAATATAAATACAAAGGAGTAATATATTTTTGATTTTTCATAATAAAAAGCTTCTCTTTTGGCTATGAAAATGTTTAAAGAAATTTAACCAAAAATGACAAAACTGGTGATGTAAGTTTGATAATCTCTACTTCCAATATGTTTGATTTTAGGAAGAAATTAATGCACTGGAAATGTGCAATTGCACACAAGTGAAACAAGGCATGAACCATATCCTTTTGACAGACAAGTGAATATTGTAATAATTTGTACACAGTTACATATTTACTTGCGATAATACCAAAGAGGTGATGAAATATTTATGGTCTATGAGCATGAAAATATAGCTGCGAATGACATTGACCATTAAATCACTCAAAATAACAATGTTAGTCTGTCTTCTCGGTCAAATGATTGAGAAATGCACTTTCAACGTGAGAAGATTGTCCGTACTATGTGGGAGGATTATATTAAAGACTAGTACACTATAATTTATATTCAATTATTTTCTTATTGAATTAACATTTGATCAATAAAAGTTAGATGAAATAATTAATTAGGTGGAGAACAAACAACTTTGTAATACTTTATTATATATGAAATTTTATAAATTTTTATTTATTTGATAAGATTGAATAAATAACTGGGGCCGTTTTAATAGTTTTACAATTTATGAGATTCTTATTTTTAAAAGAAAATATACAACACAAAAGTTTCATAACACATGTACAAACAAAACTTAATTAACTTCATCTCATAATTCTGTATTATGATATCAGATAATGATTCTATATCGCATGGTACAGGACCTTAGTACTATGTTTGGTAGACATTTGAGCCTATACATAACTAATAAATGAATTAGTTATACATCCTACATGATATTATCGAATGTATTACTAATAGGAGGTATTAGTTATAATACATATGATATAATATCATGAGATAAGTCTATGCAAATATAAAAATATCCCTCAAATCATTTATATTATTTTGTTAATTTTCTTGATTTTATTTTTTAAATTTATTTAAATAAATTAACTTAAAAATAGAGAGGTTATTTGTTACTTAATAAATCCAATACAAATGTGTACAACTTTGTGAGTTTTTTAATCATTTAATGACTAAAAGACAAATATATCACTACATGTTGTTTGTAATTTTAATTGAATGTATATATGTATATAGATGGTTTATTCGATTTAATATTGTTGACAATATTTCCAATTTTAAAACTAGTTGGTTTATTATGAAATTCATCCTTAAATAATTCAAGTGAAAAAATAGAAAACATGACAACAACATTGTTCTTTTCATAGCTAGTTAGCAGTCCATAAAAAATTAACATTATTGGGCAATTATTTACCTTGACGTAGTTACATAATAATTCAAGGGTATAATTGAAAAAAGGTTTTTATAGAGTTCTAATCCAAATACCATTTGAGGTGGAAAACAGTGAACTAAACAATTGATAAAAATAAACACTGCATTACTTATCCTTGTACTACTAATCCCTACATGACTAATTCATGCTTTACTAATATATGTGTTATTAATCTTTGCACCAAAAGACCCCTTATATGTTTATTCACCTAAGATTAAAATTAAAAACCAAATGAGGGCTATAATTAGGCCCGTTTGACCATTAATGATTAGAAACCATGATACCAATTATATAAGATGAAGTGAAAATTATTAAAATTTCTGTAAGAAATTTATAATGAACGTATAAGTTACTATCTCTAAGCCATTCTAATAAAAATACGGAAATGATCAAAATACCTTCGAACTATGCGAACTAGACCACTTATAGCCTCCATTGCATTTTGGGATTGAAAATATTCCACCGTTTTCTAAGAGATCAAAAATACCCTCAAGAGTTAAGTATCCAAGTTTTAAGTGACGTGACAATGCTTGTTATGATTCACTAGGAAAGAACTAGACTTTTAGCGGAGACAAAAGTCGGCACGAATTCTCAAAATTATTGCCATTAAAGGTTATGAGTGATTTTAGTGATGACTAAGGCTGCAAAAACATTCACTAGTAAAACCTATTTTTTCAACAAAAAATGGATGATTAATTTTCGTTGCAACCTAATTTTCTAAAATAAATAATATGAACTATCAATATTAAAAAAACATCTAGTATTATTAAGAAAATTATAAAAAAATACTTCTTGATTAAAATCTCCTATTACATAATGCATCAATGTACATTTTGTGCATTTACATATTAGAAAAAAATAAAACACATAGTGTCTTCAGACTCCTCCTTAATCGATATCATTTGTGAATTTTTACAAAAATGTAGAAAACCACAAAATCGAAACTTAATATTAAAAATCAATTAATATCTTTAGTGAAGATATTCTAGGATTTTGTGGTGACTTTCTTCTTCAATTTAGGTATATTTCTTTTGAAGTGTATCCTACCTAGTTGGCAACACTTATTGATAGACCGTGGTTTCACGGTGCTTTCAATACATTTTGCTTATGAGTTGTGTGTGTCTAGATCCCTTTTAAGTAGCATTAAAAAGTTATTGTCTTATTTTGCAGGAAAGATCTCCAAGTTGAAACACATAAGGCAGCTGGAAATAGTACAGATCGAGACCTACGAAGGCCATCGACGGTCTATAGGTGGTGACCGTCGAAGGGCAGTTCAAGCTAAAGGAGAAGATCAGGGAAATCCGACCAAGTGTGGAACCACGAGCTGAAATGATGACCCGCTGATTGATGGAAGGACCGTACTGTTGAAGCATCGATTGGTTCAGAGAAGGATCCAGTACATGACTTTTCAAGATTCTAAGTATGGGAAGACGGAGGAGCACCGACGGTGCTAAGATGGATCGACGGACCGTACTGTTGTTCTGTCATTTGATTCCATGATGGTGCTGCCCTGAGAAGAAAAAAATATTCTAAGTATGAACCGACAGAGGCAGTCGACGGACCGTGGTTCCTTCGATGGTCCGTTAGTGAGATCGTCGATTAAAGCCGCGTTTATGGAAATAACTTTCCTTATTTCTATTCCTTTTTCTTCAGGATGACGTTTTCTATAAATAAGGGATTAAAACCTCGTTTTGGGGGTTAGACAATATCATTATTATTCTAGTTTGTGTTTAGAGATTGGTTTTGCAAACTTTAGCACAATTATTTTCTGGGTTTAATTTGAAGGTTTTACTTGCAATTTCAAGTTAAATATCTGGATTTCTTCTTATTGTTGAGTAAGTTCATGATTTCTTTATTAAAAACTATGAATTGTGATATTTCTTGCATGGGTAACTAAATCCACAACTAGGATTATGGGCACCATGGGTGACTAACAAAGTAAACCTAGCTAATTAGCAATTCTTAAATAGGTTCTCGCAAGTATTAATAATTCTTTCATTTAGAAGTCTTTTTAACGAGTGCACGAGTTAGAGATAACCTTGTTGCAACTTGCCGGACCAAGGAGGTAGTTAATAATAAAAAATTATAGACATAAATTTAGTGTGATACTATCTAATAGGCTAGTGTTGATTGGTGCGAGGTAATAACTCAGTCATACATCGATTATGATGTCTAATATGAAGTAAAGGTAAGGATTAGTAGCTTCTACACATGTAGCCAGACCACGGTACATGGTCAAGTTCTCTTGATGCCGGACCAAGTATTTAGAGATACATGCCTTACCACTTTACAAGCAAAAAAATAGGGAAAAATTTCTATTGCTAGGAATACGGCGTTACAAATCTACGGGGAACACATATACCCTAGTTAGTCTCTCAACTTGATAGAAACTCAATCTTTACTTTTGTGTATTTGTTAACATAGATTTTTTAAGAAACTTGTTTTATAAACCCCTCTTTAGTTACTTACTTTTGGAAAGACTTAAATATATATAGACCTAAAGTTAAGTCTAAATAATTTTCCTTTTGGGATCGACGCCAACATACTAGTTAGGTTCTCTACTTGACTACGACCGCTTATACTTCTTTCGGGAGGTGTAATTTGAGCGTATCAAATTTTGGCGCCAATGCCAGGGAGTCTGGATTTTAGATTTCTTGAATAACATTATTGAAATTTAGTCAATGATTTCTTGATTTTACTTTTGTTCTTGTTTCTTTCACGTCTAACTCTAGTGTATGACAAGTACATAGAGCCGAGGATAGCCACTCATCCCCTTTGATCCCAAACTTAACAAAACATTGAGAAGCATGTACAATCAACAAAACCCAACCAATCTAGGTGATGGGGAATTCCAGCAGCCTCTATTACCGATTGAAGCACACAACCAAGGTCCTGTTGAGATTCAATTGGACAATGCTTTGAGATGCAGCCTCCAGCCCCACAACCTCAGGATTACTATAGGGGCAACGTTAACATTACTGACTCTGATGGACCTATTGTCCTATCCCATCTGCCACTTGGGAACACATTCGTGGTGACAAGTAGCTTGATACAGATGCTCACCACGAGGGGTTTATTCTTGGGACTGGTATCGAAAGACCCACAAGATCATATAGCGAAACTGAGTTCTGTGCAAAAGTTGTGTGGGTAGACCAGAGTTGGATATGAATATTATCGGGTTGCGAGTATTTCCTCTATCACTGACATGAAATGACACGATATAGTTTACTGAGCTTTCCTACAACTCCATTCATACTTGGGATCAGTTGAGAGATGTGTTCTTAGCAAAGTACTACCCAGTGTCCAACAAGATTAACCACAAAGATAAAGTGAATAACTTTGTGGCACTAATAGGAGAGACAGTGAGTAGCTCTTGGGACAAATTTAATGCCTTCGTGAGAGGCGTCCAAAACCACCGCATTGATGATGAGTCACTGAAAGAGTACTTCTACAGAGGTCAAGACTATAACAACAAGGTAGTGTTAGATACTATTGTGGGTGGTTCTTATGGGGAATGTACGTATGCTGAGATTGCAGAGAAGTAGGAAAAGATATCTCGCAACAACAAGGCTTGGAGCACTAGAAAGTCAGACACTTGGAGAAACACCTTTCCGGTACAAGCTACAAATAACCCAACATCAGATGAGATGCGTGAAGAGTTAGCAAAGATGAGAACTGATATCGGGTTGGTCTTAAAACATGTGAGTGGAGGTGCAGAGAAGGTAAACACGGTGAACTATTTGACTAAACGACCATTATCGCTAGACGAGTATTATTATGATGAGGATACCTATGCAGTGAATGATCAGACGCGGGGGGGGGGGGGGGGGGGTTCCTACAAAATTCCCAAGGTTCCAATCAGGAGAGTTGGCGCCAAGGTCAAGAAACCAAGGTCTGAACTATTGTAACTACAACCGTGACAACAACTTTGAACGGAATAAGTATCGTAACAGAAATGATTGAAATGGGTCCTATATTCCCCCTCAAAATCAATAAGTTTCTCCTAGGGACGGCGGAGGTAGTGGCGCGAGTTGTGGATATGCTACAAAAGATAAGGAGGAGGTTTGATGCTAGTTATGAGAATGTCAAGGAGATGAGGGGTGACCTAGCTAACATTGGACAAAAGGTGGATGCACATGCGGTTTCAATTAAGCACCTTGAGTTGTAGATGGCTCAATTGTCTACTACTGTGAACCCACATGAACCTGGTACTTTTCCTAGCAACACTATCCAGAATTCTAAAAATGATGGTCATCGTACGACAGTCACGACTCGAGGATGTAAGTAGACCATTGATCCACCTATGTCATCTAGGGTAGAAGATGATATGAGAAAAGACGATGAGGTAGTAGAGGATAGTGGAGAGTTGTTGGACAAAACAACGACAGGAGCAGAGGTCTCTCAAAAAGTGATTTCCATTCCTAGACCTCCACCGCAGTTCCCTTAGAGATTAGTGAAGAAGATTGAGGATGGTAAATACCGGCGATTTATCTCTATGTTGAAACAACTCTCCATCAATGTCCTTTTGATAGAAGCTTTATAAAAATGCCCGATTATGCAAATTTTAAGAAGGATATGGTAACAAAGAAGAGATCAGTGAGTTTTGAGGATGATGACAAAATGGAGCATTGTAGTGCTATTGCTACAAGGTCTCTTGTGCAGAAGAAAGAAGATCCTGGCAATTTTACTATTCTATGTACGATAGGATTACTGCACTTTTCTAAGGCACTATGTGATCTAGGTGCCAACATAAATATCATGCCTCTGTCCATTTATAAGAAGTTAGGCTTGGGTGAACCAAAGCCTACTAGGATGCAGTTACTGATAGCTGATAAAACAGTGAAGAGGCCCATTGGTATACTCCATGATGTGCTAGTGAAAGTGGAGTCATTTATATTTCTGGCCGATTTTGTGATTTTTGACTGTGAGGTTGACTTTGAGGTTCCCATTATTCTAGGGAGGCCATCTCTTGATACCGGGCGTGCATTGGTTGATATGGAAAAGGGGCAGATGAAGTTTAGGTTGAACAATGAAGAAGAAACTTTCCACATATGTAGATCCATGAAGTAGATTGGTGAGCTCCAAACGGTATTTGCTTAGCATACAGGGTTTAAAGTCCGTCCGAGGTACAAATAGAAAAGCGACTAGGTGTTGAAGCACTAGCGACAATAATCACAAATTTTGACAGTGATGATATTGAAGAGTATGGGTCTTTGGTGGCTGCAGTTGAAAGAAATGAATATCGGTCAAAACTGAAGAAATTAGAGTTGGACATGAAGAATCGCGAATCTCCACCGCGGAAACATCTACTGAAGAGGACCCAAAATTAGACCTTAAGGCTCTACTGCCTCATCTCATGCATGTGTTCTTGGGTAGAGATGATACATTGCTGGTGATAATCGCATCAGATTTGAATGGGGCACAAGTGGAGTGTTTAGTGGCGGTATTGAAAAGGTTCAAACGAGCCATTGGGTGGACTATAACGGACATTATTGGGATCTCTCTCGGTATTTTCTCCCACAAAATCCAACTCATGCCCGATCAAAAACCAAGTATTGCGCACTTGAGGAGGTTGAAAAAGAAATCATCAAGTGGTTGGATGTCAGAGTCATTTACCTTATTGCGTGGGTGTGTCCTATACAGTCTGTACCTAAAAAGGGTAGGATGACAGTGGTGCCTTATGAGAGGAAAAAGCTTGTTCTAATGGGTCTAGTGACCGAATGAAGAGTTTGCATAAACTACCGAAAGTTGAATTCTTGGACTAAGAAGGACCGTTTCCCCATGTCTTTTATGGATTAGATGTTAGACAGACTCGCTGGAAAAAGGTGGTATTATTTTCTTGATGGTTATTCGGGCTCAATCAAATCTTTATTGCCCCTGAAGATCAAGACAAAAACACTTTAACTTGCCTTTATGGGACATTTGCATTAAAAAGGATTCCGTTTGGGTTATGTAATGCACCGCCCACCTTCTAGTGATGTATGATAACAATATTCTCTAATATGGTGGATGACACTTTTAAGGTGTTCATGGATGATTTTCATGTGGTTGGTGATTCCTTTGATCGGTGTTTGAGTAATTTGGCTGAAGTGCTAAAAAGATGTGAAGATTGTAATCTGGTGCTTAACTGGGAATAATGTCACTTTATGGTGAAAGAAGGTATAGTGTTGGGTCATCGCATCTCGGAGAAGGGGATAGTGGTTGATCTAGCTAAAGTGGAAGTGATAGAGAGGATCCCGCCACCCATCTCTGTAAAAAGGTGTGAGAAGCTTTCTTGGACATGCTGGATTTTACCGGAGTTTCATTAAGGATTTTTCAAAAATTGCACACCCTTTGTGCAAACTGCCCGAGAAGGAATACAAGTTCCATTTCAATGAATCCTTTGTAAAAGAATTTGTAGATTTGAAGAAGAAGTTGGTGTCCACTCCCATTATTATTTCACCTGATTGGAGTGAGCCATTTGAAGTGATGTGTAATGCTAATGGGGTTGCACTTTGTGTGGTATTGGGACAGAGAAGGGATAAAATTCTTCATCCCATTTACTATGCAAGTAAGGCTCCGAATGAAGCTTAAAAGAAGTGCATGACAACTGGATAGGAGTTTCTTCTGATAGTGTTCACATTCGAAAAATTTTTGCTCCTATTTGCTTGGCACAAGGATTATAGTGCATATGGACCACTCCGCTTTGAGGTACTTGATGAAAAACAAGGATGCGAAGCCAAGGTTGATTAGATGGGTATTGTTGCTGCAAGAGTTTGATTTAGAGGTTAAAGGCAGAAATGGGACTTAGAATGATGTGGCTGACCTCTTATGTATATTTGAGGATGACGCTATGTGTGAATTGGGACAAAAATAGAAATTGATGATGCATTCCCCGATGAACATGTATTGGCCTTGGTTCGGAGATTTTGCAAATAATCTGGCAAGTGATATAGTTCCATCAGACTTGACCTTCCACTAGAGGAAGAAGTTCATGTATGATGTAAAAAACTTCTTTTAGGATGAGCCTTACTCATACCGGAGTTGTGCCAATTGGATTATTTTCCATTGTGTACCAGAGGTTGAGATGTTGATTATTTTGGAAGCATGTCACTCCTCGCCTGTGCATGGGAACCATAGGATATTTGGACTACGCATAAAATCTTGAAGTGTGGGTACTAGTGGCCAACCATTCACCAAGATTCTCATGAGTTCACAAAATCATGTGATCGGTGCCAACGAGAAGTAGGAATTTCGAAGAGGCAAGAACTCCCTTTAAATTCTATTTTGGTGATTGAGTTGTTTGATGTATGGGGCATTGCATTTATGGGCCCGTTTGTGAGTTATCATGGGATGAAGTATATACTTATAGTGGTTGACTATGTGTCAAAATGGGTGGAAGCAATTGCGCATCCAACAATGAAGGAAAGAGTGTCACCACGTTCTTGAAAAAGAATATCTTCTCTAGATTTGGTACACCTAGGACCATTATTAGTGATTGTGGCTCTCACTTCTGTAATAAATTCTTCAAAAGGATTTTTGAGAAATATGGTGTTCAACATAATGTGGCTACCCTGTACCATCCATAGACTTGCGGGCAAGTTAAGGTGTCCAATCGTGAGATCAAGCAAATGCTGGCAAAAACGGTGAATGCTAATAGAATGGATTGGTCAAAGAAGCTTGATGATGCTCTTTGGGTATACCACATTGCATACAGGTATGTCCCCATACCAACTTGTATATTAGAAGGCTTGTCACTTGACATTCGAGTTAGAGCATAAGACGATCTGGGTAATAAAGAAACTGAAGATTGATTAGACTGAAGCGGCAGAACAAAGACTAATTGGGTTGAATGAGCCTGATGAGTTTCCCCTTAAGGCCTATGAAAGTTCAGCCATCTATAAGAAAAAGATGAATAAGTATCACGACCAAAGTATTGAAAAGAGAGGATTTGCGGTTGGTGATTTGGTGCTTCTATTCAACTCTAGGCCACACTTGTTTTCGGGCAAACTCAAGTCCAAGTGGACTGGGCCGTTCCTCATTAGTTAAGTGTTTCCACATGGAGCAGTCAAGTTAGAGAACAAGGAAGTCGCCAAGTTCACGGTCAACGGACAACGGATAAAGATCTACTCTGGTCATGCAGAGAGTGTGCATGAAGTGGTTGAGGCCTACCATCTTGATGAAGTCTAACTAATCAAGGGGACTGCATCGTGCCACGACGTTCAATCTAGCGTTTTTTGGGAGGTAACCCAAGGTATATCCTCTAGCCAACGATATGTTTTAGTTTCTTTGTAGGAATAGTCGTATTTTTTGTTTTGTTTTGATTTTAGTCTTATTATATTCTTGCTAGTGTACTAGTGTTGGCTAGAGATTAGCATAGGGTCTGTGTCTAAAAAGTTTCCAGAAAAACACATAAAGAATATCCAAATGAGTGTTACATATGAAGGGAGCAAAAGTAAAAATCTGTAGAAAATGGTTTGATGCAGAGGTCTACGACCAAATCGACGGGCAGTCGATGGTGTCCATAGATCCCAGTATGTTTATTACTTTAGCTAAGTCTAGAAGTAATCAACGGTCCTAGCCGACGATCCATCAACTGACCTACGAACCATTGATGGGGTTTCATCAGTCCAAACTACCAGTGACCCAACCCAACCCAACCCGGTAATATTAAAGGACATAACAGTTCACATTTATTCCCACATTAAAATTCTTTAATAATTCCTTTCCATAACCATTTCTCTCCCTTTATTTCCTTCCTTTATAACCAAAACCCAACCTCTCCAAATCCCATCTCACTCCCAAATCAAAATCCTTATATTCCCAAACATTCTCCTCCCTAAATTCTGATTTTGCTCCATAGTTCTTCTGCCTCTGATCAAGCACGGGCACGTGGGATAATCATTGGAAGTTCGCAAGTGCAAACAATCACTCCATTGCTCAGAAAGATATTTCAATTTCTCTAAAAACTTTGAATTCTCGTTCATAGTTGAAAGTAGGAATTTGGAAGTGGGTCTTAACCTTAGGACCCCATTAATAAAATTGCATGCTAAAACTAATGTAGTTACGTCCCTTGAAATGATAGACTGCTGTTGTGTAGCATTGTATTCTATATAAATTGTAGGTATCTCTGTGTTTTTGGCAATTCTAACTTAGGGGTTCATACTATGACTGAATTAAAACAATAATTGTGTCAGGAATGACGAATTTGACTTGTGGGTGATAAAAATGCATGTCTAAACTTGATTGAGTTAAAAAAATGTCTAAAAAGTTATTCCTTGCTAAAAGGCCTCAGGACGAGACCCCATTGACGGACCGTCGATTGATCGACGCGCCGTCGATAGGATCCGTCGATAGGGTCCATCTACTGCACCAACCTATAATTGTCTAAGTCTTAAATGATGGAAGTGGACTATGGTCCATCGATTGAATGACAGACCGTTCTACACATCTCTCATTTATCTAACAGAATCCATTTTCACTAACTTCAAAAATAAATCTAATTGTTACATGACGAAAGTCGACAAACCGTTCCGCACTTCCTTCGTTTCTATCTAATAAGTCTAATGTTTTTCCTAATTGAATAATTCTAAGTGTCAAACTACGGACCATATCGACGGACCATCGGTAGTGCTGTCGATCTGAATCTGCAGAATAGAGCTGCGTTGTTTATTTATGAAATTTTCTCCGCCCAATGTGTTCTGCATGTGTGGCAATGCTGCTTTGAGATTAACATCTACTCTACAAATGGCTCCCAAGAAAGAAATCATCTACGCAATGGGAAAATCCAAGTCTGTTGTCCCATCCCATTTGATGATTGTCAACTCCGATAATGAACAAGCCCCAGCGTACGTCCCTTCGGGTGTCACTACCCAAACTACGAATCCACAGGTTACAAAAGGAGACCCCCGAAAGGTGAATCCCGACGTAGTCACTGACTCCCAGTCTAATGTTGAGCACACACTAACCCACTCACCAACCGAGGTTGAATCTAGTTCTGATGGAGACTCAGCATTCGAGATTGAGTCTACTTCTGCCTCTGGGTCGACCCACTTATATGGGTTAAATGAAGCCACTGCCTCCGGTTCCTCCTCTCAGGGAGCCACTAGGTCGGAAGGCCATGACAACCAAGCTTCGTCTGAAGAGGCTACTAGCTCGGAGTCTTCTCCTGTACCCCAAGAAGTTAAACCAACACCTGTTGCTGAGAAAACAAATTGTTGGTGCGTTGATGGATAACATAAGCTTTACAGGGATGCCAAAATGCTGAATGAGAAAGGGGGTGATGACCCGGCTAGTTATGGTGGAGCACCGAGTCCTCACGGGGAGTTTGCACATAGTCCTCGAGGTTCACAGATTATTCAACCTGCACAAGTTCGAGTGGATGGCTCGGAGTTTGGGATCCTATAGCGAGGAGATAGTCAGGAAGTTTTATGCCTCCTATGTGGCTACTCTCAGAGTCTCCATGGATAGGCGGGCGAGACCTACCCAAAAAGACCCTCTCACCTCTGTCCTCTTCCGGGGCTGCAGAGTTGATATGTTTGAGGACACAATGGGCCCTAACTACTCCAGAATTTGATTACAGGCGGGAGACTGTAAAGAGGGGCGCATTTCAGAGGACCATAGAAAAACGAGAGACAGTTAAGATATTGTTGGCTCAACATCTGGCTATCAATGGTGATAGGGCTGACTAGGTGTTAGCTCCCCGAGGATTAATAAAGAAGGTGACCCTCACCTTTGTGGCTATGTTCTTCTGGTTGCTGGTTTGACACCGACTTTTGCCTGTAAATGCTGATAATATTGTCACATGGGATAGGGAAGTGCTGGTAGTACCCATGGTAGCAGGGTTGGATATATAATACACTCGGATGTTGATATCAGTGATACATGAGAGGGATTTCAAGACCTCTAATACTTACCCCTATGCTTGTTTTATCTTCCAAATATGTAGGGAAGCCGGAGTGCCCATTTGGAACTATGACACACTCCATAGCCCGATGATGACAGTGGATATAGGCCTCATCAAAGATGAGTCCAATGTAGCGGCACCACAGAGAGGGTCCAGGGTAAAGATGCCTCAGTTGAGTGAGAATTTAGTGAACACAGTGGAGTTAAACCAATGGATTGATCCTACTACTTTAGAGCCTGTCAACACCACACCGGAAGATTCCACCTATGACGCTAGTCGAGACCCTAGCTCATCCTGATCCACACCCCATTGGCAACAATGGTCCATCTAGCACGGGTTTAGAAGTTAGAGGCTCAGATGGCCACCCTGCTCCACCACATGCATCCTTGGATGCAAAAATCCATTGCTAAGGTCGAGGACCAAATTGAGAAGATAGTGGCCCAGAAGACAGAGCATAAAATATGGGTGGTTCACCAACACCTAGATGCCTTCGAGCTGCGGGTGCTAGCACGACCAGCCCCTACTATAGACCTCTCTACTCTGCATGTTGCGGTTGATAGTTTGCGCTCTGATGTGAATGTTATCTTAGAGATGAGGGGGACTGAGATTGAGAGTTCTTCCATCGAGCTAGCAGAGTATACAGTACTAGACACTTTATTAAAGCCTCCTATTGAGCCACAACCTAATAAGCGGACCCGTACTAAAAGGCAGTATTCCAGCCATACTACGGAAGCCAGTGATGAAGCCCATGCAGTAAAGAGAGAGGACAGAGTTAGAGCGGGCGAGGAGAGATTCTTTGGCTGATAAGGAGATTCGGCAGCAGAGAGAGGTGGAGATGGTTGTTGGAGCGTCTAGTTCGATATCAACGACCGGTTAAAGGAGCATCACTTATGGTGCGGAAATTGATGCGGGCACTACTGAGGGTGTCCCAAGTGATGATATGGTGGGTTGCGGGAAACCGAACACACCCACATACTGATAATTCTTCGGCTCTATGCGCCACATGTTTGCTTCACCCACCACCCTATTCATTTACTTTTATTACATTGGGGACAATTGCAATTTTTTTTGGTGGGGGTGGGATAAATGGGAAGTGAGTGGTAGGGTGAAGTCTGAGTAACCCAACTCACAATCTTGTTTTGGCATTTTCTTGCTTGTGTTCTTTTTCCCCAAGAGACTGTTTACTTTTCTGTTGAACCGCCATGTCGTAGTTTGTACAAGTATAAAAGCATGAATAAATAAAGCATGTTGATAAAATCATACCCGATTTTGGATAAGTTCTTGCATGTATAGGTGATAATAAGTTGAATGTGTTGGCTTTAACCATGACATAAATAGGCACCCTTTGCATGACCTTCAACTAACACCTAACTGGGTAAACTGATAATTTGATAGTGTAATGATGTGCTAAGAGAGTGTGAGGACACTTGATTTTTCAACAGTTCGTACCTACCTAGAACTTGCTTGGTTAGTCTTGCGAAGGGAATACATGTTAGAAGCTAGGAAGTGACAATAGGACCTTGTTCATAATATCCAATATCTAGCCTAAAGAGGATAACCAAAGGAAAGAATTCCCCCATTTGATCCAAATATGTTGGGCCTGAAATAGACCGACTCTATATTTTTGATTCACCAACTTCCCTTTCCGGGGTCTAGTGTTTTTGTCCCTAGTACCTCCTCGGGCATGTGCACCTTGACTTAGGCCAAAAGCCTAAGTTGAGGGTGACTAATGCAATAAGTGACCACGTCTTTGCCCTGACCCAACTTCGAGTATTGTGCACCTCAAGTCATGAAACAACCATGAGTTGAGGGTAACTATTATGAGTGAGGACCCAATAATTGGTATGAAAAGAGTTGGATGTTGAAAAGAAAGGCCTAAGTGAAAAAAATATGTTCTTTTAAGATGTTATACATTTATTAAAAAAGAAAATGAAAGAATGAAAGAAAACAAAAGAAAATAATTTAAAGATAAAAAGATGCAAAATAAGTGAAAGCCGCATCCAAAAAGGGAGCAAAGCAATGAAAGAACAAGAAGAAAAATAGGGTATCAAGAGGCAATGAAAAGAGGTAGGAAGCGTAACTTAATGTCAAGAAGGGCAAAAGTCATTAAAAATGTACCCAAATGTACCAAAACTAACCCTAAGCCTACGTTACAAGCCTAGAAAGCCCTACCGTTATCCTAGAGTCTAGTATGGTGGACATAAACAGTGAAAATATGAGCAAGCCTATGGAGAAGAATACTAACTGTATTTGAATATGTTGTTGAGCTTGAGTGTTGAACAACGATCCTTGTACCCAAATTCATAATCACTGTGCGAAAAATGAGGATTTTTTTTGAAGTGAGAGCACTAGTAGTGGTATCGGAAAGTTTGTACATTGGTGAAAGGCAAAATGGTAGATGTGTATGGTCATAGTGAGTTTGTGGCATGATGTGATCCACATGAGTTAGCATATTCAACCTAAGAGAGTGATCCTGTGCTAACTCAAAGAATGACTTGGGGTTGATAACCATGAGGTTGCGAAGCTTAAAAGCATATACCTTTGTACAAATGTTGTTTTGAGTCATTGTGCATTGCTTGAGGACAAACAATGAATTTAAGTTGAGGGTGTTGGTGTACCGTGGTTTCACGGTGCTTTCATTGCATTTTGATTAAGAGTTGTGTGTGTCTAAATCCTTTTTTGCAGTAGTTTTTAACAACTTTTTGTCTATTTTGCAGGAAACATGACCAGGTTGAAACACATAAAGCAGCTCGAGACCTACGAAGTCCATTGATAGTTCTTCGTCCCATCGATGGTCCGTTGTTGGTGACCATCGATGGGAAGTTCAAGATAATGGTGAAGATCATGGAAATCTGACCAAGTGTGGAACTACGAGCTAAAATGATGGCCCATCAATTGATCGACGGCCGTACTGGTGAACCGTCGACTGGTTTATATGAGGTTCCAGTACCTGATGATAGTCACTGCAACTGTCCTCCTCTTCATCAGAATATTGCTCATAATCATCCTCAAGATGTTTGATAAATGTAACGTCCAAAGTTCTCTTAGCATCAACCAGAGAGGCTACGTCAACGAGACTAAACTTGAGATCATGCAAAAGCTCGAAATACTGAAGATACGGGGCACAAATTTTAAACGAGTGATCACTTTTACCAGCATAATTTACCCAATGACCTTCCAATTTCCAAACGACTAAAAACCCAACCCTATTGAATACAATAATTACTAACGCGGGACAGCCTAAGAGTAAATTCTAATTTTGGCATCCCCTACAACCATTTCCTCCAATTCGATAGTCTTTAGAGTCTTCCAGGCTAACCAATGAACTTTTTACAAGATGTAATGTTATCAAATAAGAACAAGTGAAGAAATCTAGAGGCACTATATAAGGAGGATTTGCACATTTTTATTAACAGCAAAAGTAAGCCAGTGGTTGTCCAGAGACTTGTAGTTATACATGTGACTACAATAGATTTAAAATTTTGTGATTTTGGAAGAAGTGGAGTAGACTATACATATTCAACAAATAATCGGAATCCACTGTTTCTTCGAAAAAACGAAAGTATCAAGTGAAGTCCAGAGAAATTGTCACCTTTTAGAGAGAATACATGTTGTGACTGATTTTGTCGGCAAAAAGGATAAAATCTGAAGCAGAAGTGTGTATGGCAAGTCACTAATAAGTGAGTCCCGTTTCTGTAGTACCTTCTTCAATTAATACTAACACGAGTAGTTTAACTCATCACTACCTCATAAGGGCGTTAAGAACTATTTTTGCTTTTTTGCTAACAAATTTTGAAAAAGTCTTCAAAGAGCCTTTGCATAGTTTGTAAATTCTTCTTATACATCTAGGGTTGTCTGGTATGCATTATCTATGGTATTAGCTAGTAGGTGTTTGGACATGCCATACTATATCACCATATTGAATCGTGAGATCGAATCAGCGGTTAGACATGAGATTTCAGAATGATTTCATCTTATGACTTCATATCATAGGATGGAATACCACATCCTCCAAAATTCTGGGAATTCCATATCATGATTTAAGATTTTTTAAATATAAAAGTTGACCCACAGTTTATATTTTGTTAAAACAACTCAACATTATATTTACGAAACATTTAATTCATATGTAGATAAAATTAATACTCACATCATCATTTTTATAATTTATCCTTGCTTTTAATTTGGTGAATATTAATACAAATGGAGGAAGAAATACTTTTTTGATTTTTCATAATAAAAAGTTTCTCTTTCGACTACGTATGAAAATATTTAAAGAAATTTAATACGAAAAAGGACAAAACTGTTGATGTAAGTTTGATAATTACTACTTCCAATATGTTTGATTTTAGCAAGAAATTAATGCACTGGAAATGTGCAATTGCACACAAGTGATACAAGGCATGAACCATATGCTTTTGACAGACAAGTGAATATTGTAATAATTTGTACATTGTTACATATTTACTTGCGATAATACCAAAGAGGGAATGAAATATTTATGGTCTATGAGAAAGAAAATATAGCTGCGAGTGATATTGACCAATAAATCACTCAAAGTAACAATTTTTGTTTGTTTTCTCGTTCAAATGATTGAGATAGACACGTTCAACATGAGAAGATTGTCCATCCTATGTGGGAGGATTATATTAAAGACTAGTACACTACATTTTATGTTCAAATATTTCTTTATTGAATTAATGTTTGATCAATTAAAGGTTAGAAGAAATTATTAATTAAGTGGAGAAAAGACAACTTTATAAATACGTTATTATATATATGGAATTTCATAAATTTTTATTTATTAGATATGATTAATAAACAGTTGGGGCTACTTTTAATAGTTGGACAACTTATGAGATTTTTATGTTTATGAGAAAATATACAGAACAAAAGTTTCATGATGCATGTCCAAACAAAACTTAATTAACTTCGTCTCATAATTCGATATTATGATGTCATATCATGATTCCATATCGCATGGCAAAATAGGCCCTTAGTACTATGTTGGGTAGGCATTTGAGACTATATATAACTAATCAATGAATTAGTTTTACATCCTACATGGTATTATTCAATGTTTTACGAATAGGAGGTATAGTTATAATAAATAGGATATAATATCATGAGATTAGTCTATATAAAGATAAAAATATCCCTCAAATCATTTTAATTATTTTTTTTCATTTTCTTGATTTTATTTTTTATATTCATACTAGTAAATTTATTTAAGTAAATTAACTTAAAAATAAAGAAGATTGTTTGTTACTTGAAATCCAATACAAATGTCTACAAATCCGAATAGTAAGTTGTCTAGCATTTAATAATTAAAAGACAAATATATCACTACATGTTGTTTGTAATGTTAAGTGAATGTGTATATGTATATATAGATGAGTTATTCAATTTTATTATTGTTGACAATCTTTTCAATTTTAAAAGTAGATGGTTTGTTAAGAAATTCATCCTTAAATAATTGAAGTGAAAAAATAGAAAACATGACAACAAAATTGTTCTTTTCATAGCTAGTTAGCAGGCCATAAAAATTAACATTGTCGGGCAATTCTTTATCTTGACCTAGTTACATAATAATTCAAAGGTATAATTGAATAGAATATTTTAATAGAGTTTTAATCCAAATACAAGATAAGGTGGAAAATAGTGAACTGAACACTTGATAAAAATAGAAACTGCAGTACTTATCCTTGTACTATTAACCTCAGCATTACTAAACCACGTGTTACTAATACATGCGTTATTAATCTTTGTACCAAACGACCCCATATATCTTTATTGGCCTAAGATTATAATTAAAAAATAAATAAGGGCTATAATTAGGCCTGTTTGGTCATTAATGATTAGAAAGCATGATACCAATTATATAAGATGGCGTGAAAATTATTAAAATTTATGTATGAAATTTATAATAAATGTATAAGTTACTATCTCTAAGCTATTCTAATAAAAATATGGAAAATGGTCAAAGTACCTTTGAACTATGCAAAATAGACCACTTATACCCTCCATTAAATTTTGGGATTGAAAATATTTCACCGTTATCTAAGAGACCAAAAATACACTCAAGAGTTAAGCATCCAAGTTTTTGGTGATGTGAAAATCTTTAAGCGTTGTCAAATACGATTCACTACAAAAGAACTAGAGCGGAGGCAAAAGTTGCCACGAACTCCCAAATTATTGCCACTAAAGGTTATGAGTTGATTTTTAGTGGCGACTAAGGCTGCAAAAACCCTTCTCTAGTAAAACCTATTTTTTCAACAAAAATATGATAAATAATTTTCGTTGCAACCTAATTTTTTAAAATAAATAACTTGCACTATCGATATTAAAAAAAATCCAGTATTATTACGAAAATCATAAAAATTACTTCTCGATTAAAATTTCCTATTACATAATGCATCATTATACATTTTGTGCATTTACATATGAGATAAAAATAAAACAAATAGTGTCTTCAAACTCCACATTAATCGATATCATTTGTGAATTTTCAAAAACAATGTAGAAAAACACAAAATCAAAACTTAATGTCAAAAAGCAGTTAATATCTGTAGAGACTATGTTCTGGGGTTTTGTGGTGACTTTCTTAGCCAATGGAGGTATATTTCTTTTGTAGTTAATCCTACCTAGTTAGGAACACTTAGTGATGTACCGTGGTTTCAAGTGCTTTCAATGCGTTTTGCTTATGAGTTGTGAATGTCTAGAGCCTTTTTGTGGGATAATTCCCAAGTACCCGTCAATCTATTCCCGAATTCCCAGAGATACACTTATACTATAAAGGTCCTATTACCCCTATGAACTTATTTTATAAGTAATTTTCTACCCTTTTTGGCGTAGGTGACATTATTTTGTGCGGCCAACGCTTGTTGACGTTTTTTAACCTAGTTCCATGTAGGCGGAAGAGGGGTAGAAAATTATATATAAAATAAGTTCAGATGGGTAATACGGCCTTAGTATAGTATAAGTGTGTCTTTGGGATTTCGGGCATAGGTTGAGGGGGTACTTGTGTATTTTTCCCTCTTTTTGTAGTAGTTTTTAACAAGTTTGTGTCTTATTTTGCAGGAAAGATGTCCAGTTTGAAACCCATAAGGAAATTGGAAAAAGTGCAGATCGAGACCTACGAAGGCATCAATGATCCGATGGTAGTGATTGTCGATGGGTAGTTAAAGCTAAGGGATAAGATTCGGGAAATCTGACCAAGTGTGGAACTATGAGTTGAAATGACGGCCCGTCGATTGATCGAGGACCGTACTGGTAAACTGTCGATTGGTTCAGAGAAGGTTCCAGTACCTGACTTTCCTAGATTCTACATATGGGATACCGGAGTAGCAACGACAGGGTGTAGATGGATCGACGGACCGTACTGTTGGTCCGTCATTTGATTTAGAGATTGTGATGTCCGGAGAAGAAAAAATTATTGTAAGTATGAAATGACGGAGGTAGTCGACGGACCGTCGAAGTTGCGTTTCTGGAAAAAACATTCCTTATTTTAATTCCTTTTTCTTGAGGACGATGTTTTCTATAATAGGGGATTAAAACCTCATTTTAGGGGTTGGACAATATTATTAGTATTCTACATTGTGTTTGGGGAGTGGTTTTGCGAACTTTAGCAATCAATCAATATCCGGGTTAGATTTGTACGTTTTACTTGCAATTTCAAGTTGAATTTCTGGATTTCTTGTTATTTTTGAGTAAGTTCATGATTTCTTTAAACTATGAACTGTGATCTTGCTTGCATGTGTAACAAAATCCACAACTAGGGTTGTGGGAACCATGGGTAATTAACAAACTAAACCTAGTTAATTAACAATTCTCAAATAGGTTCTTGCATGTATTGATAATTCTTTCGTTTAGAAGTCTTTTTAACGTGTGCACGCATTAGAACTAGCCTTGTTGCTAATTCCCAGACTAAGGAGGTAGTTAATAAGAAAAGAATTATCAACATAGATTTAGTGTCATACTATCTAATAGGATATTGTCGATTGGTGCGAGGTAATAACTAAGGCATACATCGATTATGATGTCTAATATGAAGTAAAGGTAAGGGTTAGTATCTTCTACACATGTAGCCAGACCAAGGTACGGGGTGAAATTCTCTAGATACCAGATCAAGGATTTAGAGATACATAACTTACCACTTTACATGTAAAACACTAGGGAAGAATTTCTATTGCTAGGAATAAGACATTATGAACCTATAGGAACACATATACCCTAGTTAGTCTTTCAACTTGATGGAAACTCATTTTTTTACTTTTGTGTTTTTATTAACATAGATTCTGTAAGGGACTTGTTTTATAAAAACCCACCTTATAATTACTTGTTTTTGGAAAGAATTTGGTTAAATAGACATATTAGTGACTTGAAGTTAAGTCTAAACCATTTTCCTTGTGGGATCAACTCCAAACTACTAGTTGGGTTCTCTACTTGATTACGACCGCTTATACTTCTTTAGGGAGGTGTAATTTGAGCGTATCACTTAGGTGGACGAATTAGTCCCACATCACTAAACATTTTGGGTGTTCACTCGTAAGGGCAGTGTTTTGAAAGACTATGTTGGTACTCGCCCTGGACCGGGGCTGTAGATAATGCCCCGAGACCCAAGTGTGGGACATCATTTTGTAAAGATTACGCCCTATGTGCCTGACTGTACATCCAATGAATACCCAACGCCCAATGCTTGGGGCTAGCCTAACAGATCTTACACAAATTATGTGTTAAAATCTTTTGTTAAATTATGTGTTAAAATCTTTAATTAACTTTGTTGAGCCTTATAATTCTTGAATAAATGAATGTTTTTTAGTACTTTATAATTCAAACAAATAAGAATATTGAGAGTAACTCCTAACAAGTTGTAGTATCACAAGTTTACTCATTAGTAACACTGTGAGGATAATTATATATTATGTTATACTTCTTTCAAAAATACGTAGAGGAATTTCACTTTTTTACTTATCGTTGCTCTTTATGGTTTTGTCATATGCCTCAAATTTTTTCATATTTTATTGAGCTATTTGAGAGTAATTTTATTTTTATTCATGATATAGTGATATTTTATCATAATACTAGTAAGTTTTATTGATTATTTTCGTTGGTGGAGGGGGAGAGGGTAAATTATATAGTATAATATATATATATATATATATATATATATATATATATATATATATATATATATATATATATATATATATATATATATATATATATATATATATATATATAGAAATAATGATTCTTTTATTATTAGAGAGTTAAGATATTAGATTACTTTTAATCTTATAATCATGTTCGATGTTTTTTTTATGAGTTTCCTCAATCATGTTTGTAATTATTTTTAACAATTAATGATTTTTTTAAAATTGTTTTATTATATTACTATACTATATTGTAAATTCAAAATATAAAGATCCATAGGGCTTATGCCCCATGTCTCGAGGCTTACGCCCAATGGCGGATCTAGGTTTTCTAGGTTGTGGATGCTCGGGTAAAAAATACATGTTAAGAGTTAGAATCAAACTTGGTTTCAAAAAAACAAAAGAGCCTTAAGCAAAAAAATACATGTTAAGAGTTAGAATCAAACTTGGGTTCAACAACACAAAAGATCCTTAAGCACAAACCCAACAACAACTAGACTAGTTAGATCATATGGTCATCGGGTGCTCTATGTTAATTTTATACAAATACCTCTTAGTTTCTTCATATATATATATATATATATATATATATATATATATATATATATATTCCGAAATAAGGTTAATGGGTGCTCGAGCATCTAGATGACACCACGTGGGTCCTCCTCCACTTACGCCTCGCTCTAAGGCTACTCCATAGACGTAACACAAAACCTAGGATCACAAGTGACCACAAGATAACTCTGAGTGCGACATATCACAAAAACAATAAATATATAATGGAAATAAGTGGAATCATAAAAAAAGGTTACCAAATGAAAATATATCTAAATATATGAGGAAACAACCCCAAAACACTTTACACAGACTCTATTTTTAAAGCCTAAACTAGTGATGAGCTGCTAGGACAAGCGCCTAGCTAACTAAAAATATACATATAGAGTTAAAGTAAGCTAACTAAACAAATATAAGTAAATGCCCTCAAATTATGAGGACTAAATGCTGAAATTGCTGAGTATGAGCAAAAAATTGTACTAAGCGTTATCTGGATGTGGAGCTCCAGAACCTACATCATAAAATGATGTAGCACAAATTATTTTTCAATAATTTTCATCTAATAAGAATGCATGATGTAGATACTAATTGGTATGATATAAATAGAACAATGTAATACTAATAATATGGACTGAGGATGGAAATAAGTTGCACTGAAGTATAGCTGAAAACTAACCTAGATTCAATCACAAAGAATTAATCATGAAGATAACATGCTAAGCTAAATATTGAGATAAATTCTTACAACATGGCCAACACAATAAGAGTATGAGTGTGCGAGCTACTATTAACTGACATAAACCACATGAGATAAACGTGGACTTCGATGTGTATGCTCCATTTAAAGGACCCAGCATACATTGTAGGAATATAGATAAATGACTTTAAGGTGATAACTAAAACTAAGATTAACAAAGGGGAATTCTAAACCTATGTTGTCATGTCTTTTTTGGGACTGTAAGGGTACACTGAACCCTAGTTCAATTCCATTCTATATCTACTCCCAACTGAATATGTATATATGAAAATAATATTGAAATACTGAGTAGCTCATAATACTATTAGGTTATCTGAAAATGAAACATAAATATACTAAAAGATATGACATTCAAGTTCCAAAGCATGATTTTTTGATTGATGTGCGTAGAAAAAATAAGTCACGAGTACTAATAATTAATACAAGGTAGGGTTATGAATTATATACATGGAACTACACAAATTATTGAAGAAACATGTTATTTAGAATAGGGAACTATAACAAATAAAGTCACAATGAATCTCCTAGATTTCTGAATCCTAGGTTTTAACAATTTATGAGAACTTGAAGAACTATCACCTCTTTTCTCTTCTTTTAATTCTAAGTTCGATCATTTTAGGAGAATAGGGGTTTAAAGAAGTTTCTAATTAGATTATTAGGCTTAAACAGAGTAAGCTCATATATTTTAAGCATTAAGAGGTGTATTTTAAGTACCAAACACATTAGGGAAAACACTAATGCGAGCCTTACTTAAAACCTGAGGAAGTGACTTCAAGACAGGCTTCAGGGGACGTCTAGAGCACCACAACCCATCAAGTGTGTGTTGTGAAGATGCACTTCCCAGTGGGGATTCATTATTGTGGACATAACTATTTACTCCAATCTTGGAATTAGTCAAACATGCTGGCCTTAAAAAGAGGATTCAGAGATCTTTAATTTGATAGGTCATCATCCACTAATTTCATTTTGTGCTAAAAGATATGGAACCACTCAAAGGTGTGTCATGATGGATCTATGGTTGATACAAGTGTTGCCAGAATGATCATTTTAGAAGAGAGTATCCTAAGGGTAGCTAGATAAATGGTAAAGAGGGAAATAGAGCAGTCTTTTTCAGTTGCTTAAGAAGATAGAGGTGCATCTAATTGAACTACTTCAGGGGTAGACATAGAGGAAACAATATTTATGCTATCACTAGTTGCTGAGAGCAAGAGGATTTGCCATATGTTGTCACTGCTATGATCTAAGTCTTCAGTTTTGATGTTTTTCCATAGTAATATCTTGATTCCTTTAGTATTTTTACACCTGTTGAGAATTATATTCTAGCAGACGAAGTCTATCATGATTGCTTCATTTCTCGTCAATCACAAGGGTACCATGGATGACTTATTTTAGTTAGACGTGGTAGAGTTTGATGACTTTATAGGTATGGACTGGCTTCATTCCTATTATGGATCAATAGATTTCAGCATTCGAGTAGGAAAGTTCCAGTTTTCTAGTGGGCCTATTATAGAGTGGAAAAGCAGTTCAACTGTGCCTTAAGGTCATTTTAGTTCATACCTTAAGGCAAGGAAGTTCATTTCTAAGGGGTGTGTCTATCACTTAATCTGAGTTAATGAATCAAATGTTGAGGTACCTCCTATTTAGTCAGTTCTTATAGTAAAAGAGTTTCCAAAAGTCTTTCTTGATGATCTACCCGGTGTCCCTCCTGAAAGAGAAATATAATTTAGCATATACATCATTCCAAATACTCATCCTATCTCTATTATTCCAAATAGAATGGCGCCAACATAGTTGAAAAAATTAAAAGACCACTTGAAAGACCTTTTCGAGAAAGAGTTTATTCGACCAAATGTCTCACCGTGGGGCGGTCCGGTCTTGTTTGTAAGAAAGAAAGATGGTTCCGTTAGAATGTGTACAGATTACCATCAACTGAACAAGGTTACCATCAAGAAAAAATATCCTCTTCCAAGGATTGATGATCTTTTCAACAACTTCAGGGTGTTTGTTGTTTCTTGAAAATTGATGTCAGACCAGGCTACCATAAGTTAAAGGTTAGGCAATGTGATATTTTCAAGACAGTGTTCAGAAGAAGATATGGGCATTATTAGCTTTTGGTAATGTCCTTTGGGCTGACCAATGCGCCTGCAACATCCATGGTTTTATGAAAAGAGTCTTCAAACCTTATTTTAATATGTTTGTTATCGGTTTCATTGATGACATAGTAATCTATTTAATAAATGAAGAAGATCATGTTAGTCATCTCCAAATAGTTCTTCAGACTTTGAAGGATAGATAGTTGTATGCCAAGTTCTCTAAGTTTGAGTTTTGACTTGAGTCTGTGTCATTCTTGGGTCACAGAGTTTCTGTTGATAGTATTAGAGTTGATACCCCAAAAATTGAGGCAGTGCATCATTGTCCTAAACCTACCTCCACAACTGATACTAAGAGTTTCTTGGGTTTCACTGGCTACTATAGGATATTTATAGAAGGTTTCTCGTTCATTTCATCTCCTTTGACGAAGTTGACTCAAAAGACAATCAAGTTTCAATTGTTTGAAGCTTGTGAGAAAAAATTTTAGGAATTGAAAAAGAGGTGGCTGCCCCAGTTTTGACTTTACCAAAAGATACTTAAGGTTTTTGTGGTGTATTCTGATGCATCTAGAGTTGTTTTGGCTTACGTGTTAATGATTAATGACAACGTTATACCTTATGCCTCTAGAGAGTTGAAGGTTCACGAGTATAATTTTCCAACCCATGACTTAGAGTTGGCTGATGTAGTATTTGCCTTGAATATATGTCGTTACTATTTGTACGGTGCTCATGTTTGTTTATTCACTAATCAAAAAAGCCTACAATATATGTTCACTTATAGAGAGCTTAATCTAAGATAAAGTAGGTACTTTGAATTGCTCAAGGATTATGACATAAGCATTATTTACCACCCAGGTAAGGCTAATGTGGTTGTTGATGGCTTAAGAAGACTGTCTATGAGAAGTACCACTCATCTTGAAGAAGAAAAGAAAGAAATGGCAAAGGATGTGCATAGACTTGCACGCTTAGGAATCCGGCTCATGGATTCCACAAAAAGAGGAGTAGTGGTGAAAATAGGGCTGAAACGTCATTAATATCATAAGTCAAAGAAAATCAAGACAAAGATCCAATTTTTCTTAAATTGAAGACAAATGATCAAAAGCAAACAACATTAAGTTTTGAACAAGGGGGGAGATGGTGTATTGAGATATCAAGGTAGATTGTGTGTACCTATGGTGGATGTACTCCAAGAGAAGATCATGAGGGAACCTCATAGCTCATGATATTTCATTCATCCAGGTTGCACAAAGATGTACCACAATTTGAGATATGTATATTGGTGGAATGGTATGGAGAAGGGCATTGCTGAATTTGTTTCCAAGTGCCTGAATTGCAAACAAGTTAAAGTAGAGCACCAAACACAAGGCTTAGATCAAAATATAGATATCTGGAATGGAAGTGGGAGATGATTAATATTGATTTCATCACTAGGTTATCAAGGTCTCACAAACATCATATTTCTATTTGGGTGATTGTCGATAGAATGACAAAATTAGCCCAGTTTTGGCCGGTAAACACTGCCCATTCAGCAAAGGATTATGCTAAATTGTATATTCAAGAAGTGTTAAGGATTCATAAAGTTCCGCCCTCCATTATTTCAGATAGAGGTGGTGCACAATTTACTGCACAATTTTGGAAATCCTTTCAGCAAGGTTTGGGTTCAAAGGTGAATTTATGTACTGCATTTCATCCTCAAACTGATGCGCAAGTATAGCACACTATTTAGAACTCATAGGATATGTTAAGGGCATGAGTGATTGGTTTCAGAGGAAATTAGGATGATCACCTACTCTTAATTGAGTTTGCCTACAACAACAATTACCACTCTAGCATCCAGATGGCTCTTTATGAAGCTCTTTAAGGGAGAAGATGCAAATCTCCTATTGGTTGTTTTGAAGTTCGTGAAACAGGATTGATAGGACCATATTTAGTTCACAAAGCTATGGACAAGGTGAAGGTGATTCAAGAGATGTTGAAAATAGTACAGAGTTGTCAAAATCCTACACTGGTGTTATGAGAAAGTAGTTAGAGTTTGAAATAGATGATTGGGTATATTTAAAAGTTTCATCCATGAAGGGTGTTATGAGGTTTGGTTAGTTGGGGAAACTCAGTCCATGGTATATTGGACCTTATCGCATAGGCAAGAGAATCGACAATGTATCTTATGAGATGGAGCTACCACAAGAGTTAGCAACATTTCATCTGGTGTTTCACATCTTCATATTGAAGAAGTGCATGGGCGATCCATCTTTGACCATACCTACTAAAAATATTGGAATCAACGATAGTCTATCTTGTTCGGATATTCCTGTTGAGTTTCTAGATCACCAAGCTCACAAGTTGAGAACAAAAGAAGTAGATCCAGTTAAAGTTCTTTGGAGGAAGGAAGCTACTTGGGAAACCAAAAAGGATATGAAGAAGAGATATCCACAACTCTTTGAATATGGCTAAAATGCAGACCAAGGTACTAATTTTCTTCTTAGTACTATCTAATTTTGAGTAAGCATGTTGTTTTGTAGCAATGACTTGTAGGTGTTTGAACTTGATGTTCGTACCCTAAGTCTAGTAAGAAAAATCTCATTCAAGGACGAATGTTCCCAAGGGGGAGATATCGTGACATCTCACAACTAGAAACGACTAAAAAAGAGTTAAAAATTCAAAAATACATGTTTATGGAAAGATAAAAGATCTGGAATATTGTCTAAGTTAGGAATGTGAGTTTTGATCATTTTTACACAATTATAACTCCTATCTCATGATGATTGAGGATTATTTCCAAATTTGGTTGGCAAACCCTTGGAATAATCTTTCCAAAGCTGCCAAGTTTTTGCGATTTCGATATCGCATGAGTGAGTTATGTCTTCCTAAAGTTGGGCTATTGGATTAAGGAAAGTCCAATCCATATTTTGGAAGGGCAAAGTTGTCTTTTCCTTGACTAATTTAAATAATTCATTTTTAGGAATTAATTGGGGTAAAACAAGACTTTGTTAGTTTAAGACAAAAAGAATTCACTCTAGGGCTTGGAGAAGAGAGAAAAGAAGAGAAAAGAGGACAGAAATCAAGAATCGCAAGTACGCTCAAGCTTTGCATGCAATTCGTCGGGGGTGATCCCTAAAAAGGTATGTGAGATCACATAGTGTTGGGTTCGTGCACCCACATGCCAATCTTGTTTAAATTCAGCGAATCTAAGTTATTTCAATGTTAAGAAAGTGATTTCTTGAAGAACATTGTTGAAAAATTCATTGAATTGTTGATGGTTGTTATATTGAAACCTTTTGTTAATTTTATTCATGTTTCTGGGTGATTTTTTTAGTTAAATCTATTGGGTATAGAGGGTACTAATGATCCTATGTGTTTGAGGAAAGAACCATGAAAGCTTAGAGGGTTTAAAGATGAAAAACGTAGGAGAAAAATTGAGAACACTTGGTGTGGGGGTTAGGGCGCCGCGCCTCCCATTGACTCAAATGAAAGTCTCTTTTAATAGGTCCTTGGGGAGGATCGCTATCCAGAGTGCCCTAGCCTTCTCTCTGTAAGATGAGGGCTGGCACCCCTAGCCTCTTAGAGCATCAGGGACACCAGCTCTCGCCATTCTCCCCCACCTTTTCGTACTAGTTCTAAGTTATGTACCTATATTTCCTAGTTGATTCTAACACTCTAAGGTACATCTAAGCATAAAGAAATCATCCATAAACATGAGATCATGATTCTTGAATCCATAATTCAATTCAAGGAAAGTTAAGTTCAAAGTAAAAAACTATGAGTTAAGTCTAAAGGTTAAGAAGTATGTCTAGAAAGTTCTTAGAGTATTTTAAAGAAGTCTTTTACAAATACTTTTAACTTTATTTGAAGAATTAAATATAATGTTGAGTAAATAGAAAATATAATGAGAAGAAGTTCATTTCAAGTCTCATAAGTCTTTCACAAATGCTTTAACTTCGTGTTAAGACATAAAGTTTGAGTTCTGTTTAGAGTAAAGTGAAGTCTTTTCTTCAAATCAGTATATGAGGACTAAGTATTCCCAAAGAAGTATAAAATGTTTTCACATTTAAAATGAATTGAAACTGAGATTTCCAAAGAGCTTTGGCTAGTTTTTTGAAAAGAGTAATAACTTTCTAAATGAAGCAAGCAGGGAAACTGAGATTCCAAAGATAGCCTTTGATTTGATCACTAATCACAAATCACAGAAGAGGTATGTTTTAAAAATATAAGAGCCAATATATTTTGGATTTTGTATTGAGCACCGAAATGGGGACGAACATGAGTTCAGATAACTCAGATCTCTGTAAAATCATGTAGCCACCATGTGTAAAAAAAGGTAATCCTTTTAGATGAACCCTTTTCATAGTAGACTAATGGATTCATTAGGAATTTCATGGTCTTATACTGACACCATGAGGTAGATCATTGTATCATCACTATAGCTCCTATGTGATGGTTGTCGGTTAGAGAAACTCCCACAAAAGTTTTTTTATATGCACAATTTATTTGTATTTTTGGATCCATCACAGATTGAATTTGTATCTTTCAATTGATACAAAGTTTTACAACATGTTTTACAACAACTTTTCTTTATATTTCACTTGTTTTCAAAATGTTTTATTTTGAAATGAGTAAGTTATGTTGAGTTGAGTTGAGCCAGTGAAGTTCTTTAATATCTTTCAAATTCTTTCTAGCGTATGTTTTTTAGCAATCCAACTCGCATACTCGTACATTCAATGTACTGATTACTGTTGGCCTATATTGTATTATGATGCAGACGCAGGTAACGAGGATCGACAACGAACACACCTTTGATTCAGTTAAGCACTCCAGAGTCTGTTGGTGATCCTCCTTGCATTCTAGAGGACATATTTATTGCTTTCTAGTTAGTTCAATAGGTTGTTGTGAGGTTTTTCCCAACATCCATCTCATACATTTTAGAGGCTTCATACACAGTTAGTAGTTCAGTAGTCTTTGCATCATCATTCTTATGTCAAAGACTTGGGTTGCCATTTTGGCCAAGTTGAATTTTAAAATTTTTTAAAAATATTCCCATTTATTTTATTATTATTCAGTTCAGTAAAGTTCTTTGATCATTATGTTTTTTATT
This sequence comes from Solanum chilense, assembly GCA_032847665.1. Classification (NCBI taxonomy): domain Eukaryota; kingdom Viridiplantae; phylum Streptophyta; class Magnoliopsida; order Solanales; family Solanaceae; genus Solanum; species Solanum chilense. The sequence goes on along the minus strand of JAPDHL010001910.1, from coordinate 4,714,037 downwards.
ATTGTATTCCGCTGAGTTAAATAAGCGAGGCCAAGGGTCCGCTTAAGGCTAGCAATCATATTGAGTGCCGGCCACATCCAGGGTATAAGCTGCGGTGTGGCAATTAGTTGTTGAGAGAGTGGTGTAATGGGAGGTGTAATATTAGGATTTGTTGCTTTAAATTACTTTGATTCTTTCCCTTACCTAAATTCTATTACTAATGCCTTTATGGAAAGGTTGACATTTTTCTGTTTTTGTCTTCCTGATTTGCCTCTTTGTGGTTGGCTTGGTGTTTAGAATTTGATATTATGTCGGCGGTTGAATCATGTAGTTTCGGAATGTTGTGTTTGAGTTATGGAGGTTAGAAGGTCTGTAGTTTAAAATATTATAAGAATGGTGATATATTAGCCACACATTTTCTATGGAAGGTTTTGTGGGGTTTGTGGGGACTATTAAGTAATACAGATATGTTCTACTAAGAACCAACATAGAGAAGTAGCTAACTTTTGAACAAGGGTGTCCACTTTGTTGATTATAGGTTCATTTCACCAACATCAGGGTGTAGTTCCCATTTATAGACTTCCTGGTGTTTAGCTATCATTGTTTAAGTGTTGGGTTATTGTAACCTTCTACATTGTGAGCAAGACTACTTTCTTTCATTCTATCACTTTTTAATACCTTTTTTTTTATAGAGTTCCACAATTATTTTTTCACTGGTTTTAGAAGTCATACTTTTGATTTTGATAAATGTGGTGGTGTTCATTGATGACTTCTATTCTTCTATTTTTCCAGAGACTGGGAATCTCTTTAGAAGGATCATCTTTTGATTAAGTACAAGTAATTTGTGGATTAACAACATTCACTTGTTTTAGGATGTAAGTTTTTGTTGCACCTTTGTGGTTACCATCTGGTTGTTTGATTTTTGTTGCATCACTCTTGAAAGTTTTGATATGTTTTACCTCTTCTACCAGTTAATTTTCCCTTTGATTAGTGTTGTTTACATAGTTTTGCACTCGGATAGTAGTTCGTGGATTCTTAGTTGTAATCTCTATTACTTTGGGCCTACAATTTAATGTAACTTATATTTTTTAGAAAATTATTAGTAGAAGGTTATAATTGGAGTTGGGATTTGTGTGGTTTCACCTATAGACTGGTTGTCCATTTGAGTAGTATTTCAATTTCAAGAAATTAAATTAAAAGATACATTTTGGGTTTGACAGTTATTGGGGTTGACCTTTGGCCTTTTGTTCTGGGTTGAATCACTTATTATTGGTTTTGTCACTATTCGGTTTGTTCACATGGTACTAAGAACTATTTATATTTGTTAGGATGGGTAGGATATATGTGATGAATATAAGGTGTTGGGTTTGGAGTAGGAAAGAAAATGTTTTACAAGTTTGGAATAGGCAAGAAAAAGCATTACATGTTTGGAGAAGAAGGGAAAAAGGTTTTCTTAAGAGATAAGAAACATCTTCTCTTGTATGTTGGTCTCCACATTATGTCGTATCTTGAGGATTATGAGGTTTCGACTCATTTAGAGATTAATTTCTTCAGATTTAGTGTCCTCAAATGTTTATTTTTTGCAAACAACTGATGTAAAATCCTTGATTTTTAGGAATATGGATTGAGCAACAAAGCAAGGACACTAACAGGCAAAAAAGGAACAAAACATGCTGAAGACATGAAAATGGTGAGAGTGAAGATCTCCAAGAGCAGTCGGCATGTCGCCGAGTGTCACATCAGACCACCTAAAGTTCCAGTGTTCCAAGCCCTGAGTTAAGAAACCAAGTCGGCAAGAGAAAGGAGTAGTCGACAGATAATCGAGTAGTTTCGTGATGTAGTGATAGATCACCAGAAGATACAGACCTTAATGATGTTGAATGCCAATGCAGAAAGGTGATGGAAGTGACCAAAGGGTGGCTCATCGAGTGGTTCGGCGAGCTATACTTACTTCACTGGGTGACACTTTACAAGACATTTTGGCGACTATAAATACATTTTTATTAGTTTAGTTTAGCATGAATTATCAATCTAATTTTTGAATCTTTTATCAATAACTCTGGAGAAAAATATTTGGGAGTTTTCTCTAGTTTTTCCTTATCTTTGAAGGATTAAAGAAATTCACTTTTGAGAAATTAGAAGTTGGTCATTGAGAATCTTCAAATTGGAGCATTGTAAGCAGGAAATCACTCTTATCTAGTTGATGGATAATCAGTTTGGTAACGACTTTTTACATTTTTACGATATATATTTAAAATCAAAATTCTTAGAGAGTAATTATATGATTATGGGTTGATTTAGCTTATGGGTATTGCTAAGTGTTAGTATAATGCTATTTAGAAGTGATTTTAACCATTAATTGTTGTTTAATTTAAGAATTGTAGTTGTAAATGCAGCTCTATGTTTGTGTTTATGGCTCGCTCTAGAGAAAGGTTTCTGAACTAAACCTTAAGGGGTCTCTTGTGAAAGGGAACAAGTTAAAAGAAAACCCATACCTTATTTTGACGTTCAATCCTTGAAGTTTCTGCCCAAACCCTCTCAAAAAATCACGTCCAAGCCAGATTTTCAACACAAAACTTTTGACGGAAAAACCCTCTGTTTTCCTAACGTGTTCACTTATCTTGATTTCTTATATTTTCTTGTGAGTTCTTCAAGTGTGAAGCACTCTAGTAATTTTTTTTCCGTTCTTGTTGTTGTTTAGGCAGAGAGCAATCGTGAAAAAAATAGAGAAGCGTGAGAGAGATGAGCGTGAGAGAGTTAAAAGAGGTGAACTTGTTTAGACTTAGTCAACTAGGAGACTTAGTCATAAAAACATATTAATTAATAAATAAATAATAATTAATATTAAAAATATAATTTTCCATTTAAAATCATACATTAATCAATAATTTATTAAATTAATTCACAAATAAAAAAAATCACATTAAATCATTGCTCCCACCTAGGTTCGAACCTATTGGAGCAAGACTTAAATTCAAGATCTCCATTTTGTCTCTCTCCCCCCAATTCGCCTCTTGACCATATTAAATAAATAATTAATTAAATATTTAGGGTATTTAAGATATTATCCTTAACCTGTAAAAAGACCATTTTACCCTAGACCCTTCAAACCTAAGATTTCTTCTTTTTAATTCAAGTAAAGACTCCTCCGAGTAAACCTTCGTATTCAAGAGCCCTATATGGTTGGACCAAACCTTTACAAACTCAACTAACTCCCCAAGTTAGTTGTCTTGGCTGTAGTAAGGGTTCCAAGGTCTGTTTCTACGTGCATCAATCCGTGTGAACCCTGGTCTAATCATAGGCATTCTTGTCACGTTATGGCTTTCTTATCTTATTCATTATTAGGGTTGTTATATTATCTCCCCCTTAGGAACATTCATCCCCGAATGACACTACCACTATCTAGCGTAATGCTAGTCAGGTCATAACATAATCACTATGCACAACCAAGCAATAGCAACAAAATATGGAGAGATAAGGAAACTTAGACTTAAGAGTAGGAAGTCTAACCTCAAGAGCTTAAAACATGAGGGTAATGATATCTCATGTTGTCCTCATCCTCCCACGTAGCACTCTCAACAAGATGATTTCTCCAGAATACCTTTACTGTGGCAATCTCCTTGTTCCTGTGCCACTTGACCTGTCTGTCTAAGATCTCAACAGGTATCTCCTCATAGGACAAGTTTTCATCGACCCTAAAACCTTCCAAAGGTAGAATCGATGTTGAATCACCTAGGAACTTCTTTAACATGGATACATGAAAGAATGGATGGACATAAACAAGATCCGCAGGAAATGCCAACTCATAGGCCACCTCACCAACACGTTTTAGAATCTTGTAAGGCCCAACATACCTCGGACTCAACTTCCCCTTCCTGCCATACCTCATCACCGTCTTCATAGGTAATATCTTCATATAGACCTGGTCACAAACATCAAACTATAAGGGCCATTTTCAGTTATCTGCATATGACTTCGGTCGATTGTAAGTAGTAGTCAACCTGTCCGTAATCACTCTGACCTTCTCTAAGGCCTCATGAACGATTTCTGGAACCAAAATGGATGACTTTCCAACGTCGAACGACCGATTTGGAGATCTCCACCTCTTACCGTACAGTTCCTCAAACGGTGTCGTCCCAATGCTGGAGTGATAGCTATTATTATACAAGAACTCTATCAAAGGCAAATGATCATCACAGCTACCCCTGAAGTCATTCACACATGCTCTCAACATTTCCTCCAATCTCTGAATGGTGCTCTCTGCCTGCCCATCAATCTGAGGATGAAAGGCAGTATTAAGCTTTATCTGCATGCCCAAGCTTTTCTAGAAAGATTTACAGAAATGTTAAGTAAATGGAGATCCTCTATCTGAAATTATAGACGGAGGAATCCCATGCCATCTCACAGTCTAATCTATGTAGAGTCTCGCATAGTCCTCGGCACTATAAGTAGACTTCAAATGGATAAAGTGGGCAGACTTAGTTAATCTGTCCACAATAACCCATATGGAGTAATATTGTCTCCTAGTCCCCAAAAGACTAACCAGGAAGTCCATATTAATGGCCTCCCACTTCCAAGTCGGAACCTTAATAATCTAAGTAAGAGCGCCAGGCTTAAGATGTTCTGCCTTAACCTGATTACAATTAGGACACTTGGCCACATGTTCTGCAATATCCTTCTTCATGCCATCCCACTAATAAATCTGCTTAATATCATGATACATCTTGGTGGAACCTGGATGAATGGAATATCTGGAATCATGGGCCTCTACAACAATCATGGTCTGTAAATCATCCACATCTGGTACACACAACCTGTCTTGATATCTAAGTATGCCATCACCTCGCAACGTGAAAGACTCATTCATCTTTATTAACACTGAGTCGTTCAACTCCATCAACACAAGATCGAGATATTGACCCTGCTTGACTTAAACTACCAAGGATGATTCAGAACTAGGATGAACTGAAACACCCTCACTAGTAGAGTCAACCAATCGCACACCTAGTATGTCGAGTATGTTTACATGTTTCACTAACTTCTTATTTTCATCCTCAATGTGTATTGTACTTCCATTGCTCAAAGCACCGGCTACAATATTAACCTTACCTTGATGGTAGTGAACATTCATGTCATAATCCTTCAACAGCTCCAACCATCTCCGCTGATGTAGATTCAACTCCCTCTGTGTGAAAACGTACTAGAGACTCTTGTGGTCTGAGAACACATTCACATGCACTCCATACAAGAAGTGCCTCCACAGCTTCAGTGCAAACACCCTAGCGGCTAATTCAAGGTCATGAGTGGGATAACTCTTCTATTGAACCTTGAGTTATCTGGATGCATATGATATCACCTTGCCACCATGCATAAGAACACAACCCAAACAAACCCTATATGCATCACAATAAATAGTGTAATTCTCACCATACTTAGTCAAAGTAAGCAGCGGAGCTGAAGTGAGTCTGTCCTTGAGCTCCTGGAAACTCTTCTCACAAGCCTCCGTCTATTCAAACTTAGTCTTCTTTTTAGGCAGAGCTCTCAATGGGGCGGAAACGGAAGAAAAGCCCTCCATGAACCTGCGGTAGTAACCAGCCAATCCCAAGAAGCTATGGATATTTGTCAGAGTAAGAGGTTTTGGACAGTTCTTAACAGCCTCAGTCTTCCTGGGGTCCACCTCTACACCTTGATAGGACACAACATGACCCAGGAAGGTCACTGATCTAAGCCAAAATTCACACTTGCTGAATTTGGCGAACAACTGATGTTGTCTAAGTACTTACAAGGTTAGTCTCAAGTGTTGTTCATTCTCTTCCTTGGTCCTAGAGTAGATAAGAATTTCATCAACAAATACTATGGATACTCTGTTCATGAGTTTCGTGAATGCAGCAGGTGCATTCGTGAGACCAAATGACATAACCTAGAACTCATAATGACCATAACGGGTACGAAAGGCTGTCTTTGGGATATCTACATCCCTAACCATAAGCTGATGATACCCTGAACGAACATCAATCCTAGAGAAGATACTAGACCCCTGGAGCTGATCGAACAAATCATCTATTCTGGGAAGTGGATACTTATTCTTTATAGTGTCTTTGTTGAGCTGCCGATAATCGATACACATTCTTAGGGTTCCATCCTTCTTTTTCACAAACAACACTTGAGCGCCCGAAGGAGATATGCTCGACTGAATGAAACCTTTATCAGTGAGATTTTTTAAATGCAACTTCAACTCTTTAGTTCAGCTTGAGATATTCTGTACGGAGGAATCGAAATTTGTTTAGTATCGGTTTCTTAGTTAATACCAAAGTCAATCTCTCGAGGAGGAGGGACTCCCGGCATATCATCAGGAAATACATCTAGGAACTCATTCACAACAGGCACTGAATCTATGGAAAAAATGTCATGATCTAAATCATTAAGACTCACAATATGACGTAATAACCCCTTGGACATTATTTTATTGGCCTTAAGGTTTGAAATCAAGGGACTAAGATGACTCGAGCAGTACCCCTCCCAGACTAGTTCCTCTTCATTAGGGAAAAAAAATCTAACCACTCTACTAAAAGAATCCAAACAAGCATAACAATTGTGAATCCAATCCATGCCAAGGATAACATCAAAATCATGCATGGGTAACTCAACCAAGTCTGCACACGTAGTTTTACCACTTACAACTGTTGGGCAATCCTTGTATACTCTATCAGTTCTAACATTTTCTCCTAAAGGTGTAGTAACCACTATAGGATCATGCAGAACTTCGGTCGAAATTTCAAAAATGAGAGCAAGCAAAGGAGTTACAAAGGAAAGCGTACACCCTGGATCAAGTAAAGCATAAATAGAAGTTGAGAATACTTGCAGCATACCTCTGACCACATCAACAGACTTTTCCTTCTCCTCCCTTCCCTTTAAGACATAGAACTTGTTCCTCTTAGGAGGCTCGACTGCTGCTACACCCTGTGGATTAGGCCTAGGCTGAGCATTACCTCCAGCCTGATCTCTATTCTGTGGGTAGCCTATAACCATATGCCCACTCTTACCGCAACCGAAACAGGCTTTAGTGCCCTGTCTGCACTCTCCAATGTGAGCACGACCACACTTAGCACATTTCTTTTTTGGGACGCTTCATCTCACCTCCATTGCCCTTCTTGGGCTCAAGTCTTCCTCCTCTAAGTGTTGTAGTCCTCTTAGAATTAGAATTCGCAGAACTCTGCTGTCCCTTCTTGAACCTGGGCTTCTTACGGACGCCAAAATTATTTCTATGACCTCTATAGCTGGGACCTGGCTGATATTGAGGCTTCGAACTTTTAGCATCACGAACGCCCCTATTTTTGCGGCTTTCCTCTACATTCTTATCATGCACAATCAACCTGGAGAGGTCCATGTTATCATGGAGCATCGCAGACCGACACTTCTCCTTTAGATCTCCGTTGATTCATATGAGAAACCCGCTCATCTCATCCCTACTGTTAGATACAAGGGAAGTACCATTCCTTGATAATTTAACAAACTTCAGTACTCATCTCATCCTTTTTGTTATATACTAACGAAAATAGTATACCTGGTTAGTTTGACAAACTTCAGGGAATACTCCCTGACTATCATTGATCCCTGCTTAAGGTTGATAAACTTCTCAACCTTCGCCTCCCTCATCTCCCTGGAAAAGAATCTCTCCAAGAAGGCTGTCTTAAATAGCTCCCAAGTGATCGTAACTCCGCTCAAAGCTCGGCTATCCTTCCACATCTTGCACCAAGTCTGTGGAACATCCTTGAGCTGATAGGAAGCCATCTCTGCTTTCTCAGTATCGGTGGCTCCACTAAAATATTATGCACCTCATCAACAAACTCCTGGGGGTCATCTGAAGTCTTAGAACCTATGGAAATAGGAGGGTTCATCCTCATGAGGTCTCTCAGCCTGTCATCCATGCTACGCACTTGTGGGTTCTCCCTCTCAACATTCTGTCGGTTGACCTCGGCAGTCATGGCCTGGGCCTGCATAGTGATGAGATATGCCCGCACATCCATATCAGTCAACAGAACTGGGTTAACCGGCATAGCCACTCCTTCCACTGAAGCCTAGGGTGGAACCTGAATGTTCCCAAAAGTTGGTCCTCTTCTCCTCTAACCAACGTTCCTCCTAGTATTCATTCTATGAAAACAATAAGGATTTATTTTAGACACGCTCATAACACAAATAAATTGAACATTATGAAAATCACGATAAGATTAGAAGAAGGGAAATTTTCCTCCACATCATGCAGTCTCTAATCCAGGATAGTGGTGCACCTCACTACCATGACTTAGAAACAACTCAATGTGGTTGATGTGAACTTTTATCCTCGAAACTTAACCTAGCGCTCTGATACCAACTTTCTCACGGATGAAATCTAGACCCCAGACAAAACCAGCGTCGTTGACCTCTCAGGGTTCGCAAACTAGCCTACATACGTCATTCTTACTTCATCTAGGTTAATTTTAGCGAAAAATTTGAACATTTTGTCTTCTTAATTCATGCTAAACATTTTAAACTTAACATCATAGGTGTTCAAAAATCAACCATTTAATATAATGAATAATCAAATTAAAGAAACAGTTCATAATAGCCTTACACATATTTTTGCCAAAACGGCACCAATGCGAAGTATGAAATGAAAGTGGAAAGAAACACTTGTGGAACATGCTCCACTAGCTAAATCCTACATCTAATCGAGAAAATAACGGAAGACATCCTCGAAAGCATGAGGGTCTACCAAGTCCGTAGCTCCACATCCGGATAGTTGCAACGTCAACCTGTGCCTGCACCTAAAAACATAGAGTTGTATGGGATTACTACACACTTGTACTATGTATGGGTATATGCAAGAAAACACCAAGTACATGCATGAGTAAGAATAGTTATTTCATTACAACGTGATTATCGAAAGTTAAGTGAGTGGACTTACCAAATTTGGTTTAGGAAAGTCAGTGAGCTTTCCCAAATTGAATTAGGAAATTCATGCCATGAGAGTAACATGCATCATCATACTTATCATATTGCACACAACACATAACATCTTACGCATAGCACACATCATATTGCATATAGCACATATCATCTTACACATAGAATATTTCATATCTCATGAGACCTTGGAATCATGGACTTGTCATTAAGACTTTCCAAAATTGGAGCTCAACATATGGGACCTCAACTAGGGAGTCTTTTTTAACAAACACAAAGTCTGCTTCATTTATTCATACGTACTTCATTTCATTTCGTTCATAGGCTAGTGCGAACAACAGTTTTACCTAGGATGTATTTAAGACTTTCATTGGGTTTGTTGTGCAATGATCAAGAATAACCTAATGCCATTACTTGAGTCTAGCTCACCTGTTGATTATCCTATCCAAACACCTTTGGTATCGTTCATTTCGTTATGTGCATCATTTGATGTTGGCCTCATTAATTCGTTGGGAACTTTAACTTTAACCAATATAGATCATGCGAGGTATTGTCTCCCCACACCGAAAAGAGGTTGAATCACCGGCCAAAGTTACCCAAGACATGCTAGCGTATATGGGAATTTTACCCCGCCAAATCCCTATATTGGCAGTATAGGTTTGAAGACTATGAGATATAAGGAGACCCATACTCGGCATGCCGGACAGTCTCATCTCATGAGAGTTATTTGAACCTCCGCCCTTCCCGAAAGAAGGCATCATCGCTCATAGTTAATTTGTCTTTGCTCAGTGTAAAGTTCTATTACATTCAACTCATACGTCATGGAAGATAGCTTCTAGTATAAGGACATCATAGCATAATAGATGATTTCTCATCTCATCATTAGTATGAAGTGTGTTAATATCAATACTTTCATTAGAGTGTTCATAGAGACTGGTCTCTTCATTAACTTTACACTCTCATTTTTGAGTACGTTTGGTAACATTTACTTTAGCTCATTTGAGATTGTTCTCATCTTTTACATTAGTCTGATATTATCTTGTCAACACATTCACTAACATTAGCACGATTTCTATTCATAATTACTCACCCCAATTTAAGTGAATGTTCATTTCATCATATGCCAATGAACTTGGTTATTTAGTGTATTTCATACTCGTACTTAACCCTTCTAGGGTTACTACCTCTCTTTACATACATCTTAGGTTCACTTATTCTTCAACGTATGCTAGACTTATTGGTCTATACATACTAGCCATGGGGCTTCAGTCATACTTTGTTAAGTTACTCATATGTTTCTAAGATTATGTAGATGGCACTATTCTTGAACATTTAATTCACGTATGATTTACGTATCAATACGGAAATTTGGGTAAGGAAACACAAGTTCGAATCCCTTGGACAACACTTACATTTTTCCTTGATTTTATTTTTTATCCACATGACATTGGGACCCTAGATCGAGCCCCAACATCAACATTCTCTCTTTAATTTTTCTGCTTGGATTCTCCTCTTATTTTGCTGAAGGGTTGTGGTATCCAACCCCCACAACCCCTTTTATTTTTCATTTAAAAATCTGTTGTCTAATTTGCTAGACCAAAAGGTTGTGGGATCAAACTCCCTGAACATCTTTTTATTTAACTCTTTATTTCGCTGGGAATTGGGAGGTTGTGGGTTCAAACCCCCACAACCTCCTTAATTTATTTTTATTTAAAATTTGCCTTAGCTATGGGTAGGAAGTGAGGTTGTGGGATCGAGCCCCCACAACCTCACTTTATTTTCCTATTTAATTTGCCCATTCTCCCTTCCAGCCTTGAAGTCGTGGGTTCGATTCCCAGACCTCACACTTTCTTTCTTTTAATTTTATTTCCCTTCATTTGCTGCCTGAAGGTCATGGGTTCGATTCCCACGTCTCCAATTTTATTTGTTTAAATTTTTGCTCTCTCCTTTCTCAACCAGTAGACCACATTTCGAATCCCTCCCAACCCCTTTCCTTTTATTGCGAATTTAAGTTGTCACACGGGTGAGGTCATAAGTTTGATACTTGTGGACTCACCACTTAAAAATTAATTAAATTTTCTAGATTTCTTCACTAAACTTTAGCCTAAACTAAACTTATAATTTTTTTACTGGAAACTTAATATTTTCTTACGTATTTTCATCAATATTTTCCACTTTAAAAGTTAGGAAGATTTATAGATCGTTTAACACTTTTTGGGGTGTATTTCATAGATTCATTTAACCAACATATTGACACTCAAATCAGCCCCACTTCCATTTTAATGAACATCACGATTTACATAGGTTTATACACGTAAAATGACAATCAAAATAATATCAAACTTGAAGCCTTAACTTAAGACCTCATTCACAGTACATTCACTGTAACCTTTTTGCACATACACACACTTGCTCAAACTTTCGAATACATGGTTGTCTTTCCTACGATTTCAAGTATAGAAACAAAATTATGTTCATCACGAAATCATAACATACACCTAAATCTACCAGCAATCATACCCAACCTACAATTCATTGGAGCTAGTGAAAGGGGCATGCAAAAGGGAAACAATCTTAGTTTTTGAATAAATAACCTGAACCTTAAGGGGTCTCTTAGGAAAGGGACCAAGTAAGAAGAAAATCCATACCTTATTTTTCCGTTCAAACCTTTAAGTTTCTACCCAAACCTTTTCCAAAAATCACGGCCAAGACAAGTTTTCAACACAAAACTTTTGAATGAAAAACTCTCTCTTTGCCTAACGTGTTCACTTATCTTGTTTTCATATATTTTCGTGTGAGTTCTTCAAGTGTGAAGAACTCTAGTAATATTTTTCTGTTCTTGTGGTTGTTTATGCAGAGAGCAATCGTGTAAAACAAATGGAGAAACGTTAGACAGATGAGCGTGAGAGAGAGTTAAAAGAGGTGAAGTAGTTTAGACTTAGTCAACTAGGAGACTTAGTCATAAAAATATATTAATTAATTAATAATCATTAATAATATAAATATGATTTTCCTTTTTAAATCATCCATTAATTAATAATTTATTAAATTACTCAGCAATAAAAAAAATCAAATTAAATCATTGCTCCCACCTAGGTTCGAAACCGGGTGGAGCAAGACTTAACTTCAAGAGCTCCATTTCGTCTTTCTCTCCCCAATTTTCCCCTCCAGCTTATTAAATAAATAATTAATTATATATTTAATATAATTACAATATTACCCTTAGTATGGAAAAAGACCATTTTACCCCTAGACCCTTCAAACCTAAGATTTCTTCTTTTTAAGTCTGGTAAAGACTCCTTCGAGTAAATCTTCGTATTCGAGAGTCCCATATGGTTGGACCCAACCTTTTAAAGCTCAACTAACTCCCCAAGTTAGTTGTCTTGGCTGTAGTAAGTTTTTGAGGTCTGTTTCTCCAGCATCAATCCGTGTGAACCCTGGTCTAATCATATGTATTCTTGACACATTAAGCATTTTTTATCTTATTCATTTTTAGGGTTGTTACATCTCCATAAGCCATAAATCCAACGTTGGTAGAAAGGGTCAGAGTTTTTAGATAATTCTCAAAGATTTTAGCATAGACTAGAGGATCCACTTTGTTGAAACGTTCTATATCCCAACAAGCTATAGGACAGTTCTGGCGGCGTATGTGAGATTTTTTATCATCGCATAAATTGTAGTGATAATTGTTGATTAGTGAAACTACAATAGAGTTGTATTATATTTTATTATGTAAAAATTGAGTTTTTATTATATCCTTAACATTTTAAAAGTTTTACATATACTGCATCTTTTATTGTTGTTTTATCTTAAGTTGAGTATCAAGAGTTGAGTATCTTGAGTTGAGCTATGATTTAGTGCGTTGAGAACCTATTATTGAGTTAGGTATCTTATCTTTGAGAACTTCTGAGTTGAGTAAGTTTGAGTAGTTTTGAGTATCGTTGAGTATACCTTTGAGTTCAATATGATACCTTTGAGTTGAGCATCATACCTTTGAGTTGAGTATCATATTCTTGAGTTTAGTATCTTATTCTTGAGTTGTGTTTAGTTCAAAAAGTTATGATGAGGAAAGTATATTTCCTTTTTATCATATTTGAGCTTATGTTTATGCTTTAGAATACTAGTTATATACTCATACATTCCTTGTACTGAGGCATTTGACCTGCATTATTTCAAGATGTAGATAAACGTGCGTGTGATCATCAACATGCGCTTCATTGATACTACATGCAGTTCGAGTTAGCTATGGTGAGCCTCATTGCTTCTAGAGCTTTGCACTTGTACTTTCAGAAATATCATTTGTTAGGATGTCGTGGGTCTTGTCCCAATTATTATCTTTTTCAATAGAATCTTCATAGATAGATAGTAGAGTTTGAGAAGTTTGTTCATTATCTTATTAAATTCTTTAAAGACTTAAATTGCCTATTGTTGGCTAGTTAATTATTTTATTTATATTCAGAGTAAATAATTTGAGTTTTATAATTTTTATTCAGTTTTAAAGCTTTCCATGTTGGAGTAGTTATCCACTTGTAGTCAGCCAGGATGAGGGTTCGCTTGGGGACCATTAATGATTCTCGAGTGTTGCCACGTCCAGGTGTAGAGTAAGGTCATTACAATCATCTAAAAAAGTTTCTCTTCATTCATCCTCTTAATTGTGCAATAGAGCTTTGTCAAGGAGATCCATTCATACTCATGCGTTTTTGAAAATAATTCAGCTACCCCTTATACTAGAGGCGGTTGAACAGATAAGCTAGTCCATTAAAGGTGAGCTGCTCTAAGCAAATATATAGCGAAACTCATGACACTGCAAATTGACTTAATAGAAGGTATGAGTGAGTTAACCGTTGAATTTCAAAGGATAGCATCCATTATTATATGAATCTTGCATTTCAGCTGAATGCAAGTTAAAACTCTTTTCTTATGCATTGTTTCAGATAAGATCGTTATAAGGAAGTATGATTAGATCTTGGGTAGTATTTTTTCTCAAAAAGGTTAACATAAGTTAAGAGATCATGAGAACTAGTAGTGAGACGGCCCTGAGTTAGAGGAATGTATGTAGATGTTCAGTAATCTAAGAAAAAGGGATAGTGATGGGGGAAATTATTTTATTGCAATCGTGTACACAGTCAGTTATAAGTAATGAGTTCCTTTATTAGTAGAAAAAGGAATAATAATGTTCTAGAGAGTTCTTGATAGAAGACAGAGAAATACTTACTAGTCAAGATAAGTTAGAATCTATTGTTAACAAGAATATAGTTTATGTCGATGTTTCATTGTATTAGAGAAGGATAAGTATATGTGTTAAGCCGAAGCATAAACTATTCATAAACTGATAGATCTAATCTAGTCTTACGGTTTTTTTGAGAGGTTCATGATGTTCAGAAGGTTATGGAACTGATCAAGTAAGGAGGTATTGTATAGTACGTGACCAATCATGTTAGTATTCGAGTTCCGTAGTATACATTATGCTTGAATTTTAGATGTGTGTCATCGATCATAACCAAAAGAATGGCAACATGAAGGTGATGATGTTAGTCTTCAAATTTGATCTTAATGATTTAACATAGAGTAGGTGAGAAATTGAATTGTTTGATTAAATGAATGTGAGTATTACAAGTGAGGGGCCCAAACCTTTATATAAGGGCAATGAACTGTGGCTAAGTCACAAGAGTAAACAAGAGCGTTAAGAGTTGTAAAAAGAGAGTATGTAATCAAAAAATATTAAGAGAAACTCCTTTGAAAGAGGTCAGAATACCTACTTATGGATAGTTTTGTAGTTATAAGATAATATTCTCCCGAGTATTAGAGTAAAATAGGATGTAGACCTGTTAAAGATGATGGAATAGGTACATAACTTTCAAGTGTTAGCTCTAGACCTAAGTGGAAGATAATAAGATGAGAAATCAACTCAAGTGTTTGAGATTAAGATAGTTATGAGTTCCAAAGAGATTGGGGATTTCTTTTTTTAGGTCATTTTATGAATAGAGCGGTGTTAAAAAGGGAAGGTTAGTGATCTTATCTTGATAATGATGGTGTGTTTTAGTCCGTATAAAATTATTAATGAGAAGGAAGAAGAAGATGAGGTTTTTCTATAATAAATAGCTAAGTGAGATCCATTAGTTGGTTCCAAATAGTAATGCGAGCGAATTCTTGTTGGTATGGTAGATATGATAAGAGTTACCGTGTTCCATACCCAATGCAGCCTTCATTCGAGGAAAATGTTTCCAAGGAGAGATACTGTAACACCCCAAAAATATTTCAAACTAAGACTCGAACCATCCTTCGTTGTGAGTAGAATTATACCAAGAAATTTGAAATTTCATGTATGTTAAGGTCACTAGATGTAGAACCTTGAGATCCAAGAAGAACTAAAGAGAGAATTATTCAAGTCATTACTGTGTTCTTTAGGTTGTTGAGCAACTTTTAACGACCATAACTCTCAATACAAGATGAGTTAGGGTGGATACAATGTATTAAATGAAAGGTCTTCGAATATTATTTCCAAATCCACTGAGCTTGCTATCTTTCAATTCCAGATGAGTGAGATATGCCCTTTTGAAGTAAGGTTTTCCAATTAAGGAAAGTTACCTGATGATACTGAGGGGTATTTTAGTTTGTTCCTTACCTAATAAGATTTATTTCATTTTAGTAATGTTGTAGGGACTTAAATGATGAGGATTAGTTTTGTAATCCTAATATCTGCCTAGGGTTTTTAGTTAAGAGTTCAAGAAGACAAAAGTAGAGAAAATAGAAAAAAACAAGAGAGGATCAAAGAGTTCCTCTAGATTTTTGAGTTTTACTCGGATTTTTGCCATGATTTAATCCGTAAGATTTATATAATTAAGCTTCCATAGTGTTGGGTTCGTTAACCCACTTGTCAATCATGTTATTTTTAACGTTAATTTAATTCTTGAAGCTGAAATATTAGAGTTCTTGATAAATGTTCTTGAAGTTCATTTAAATCTTGTTTTGTTGGGGTTTTGATTATATCTTGAAATAAAAGTGAGCTTTTGAAGGGATGTATTGATTATATTTGAGTGTACTTATGTTGAGTAATCAAAACCAACAGTTTGGTGAAGATCGCGTTCGATTCTAGGTGAGTTAGGATGAGAAAACGAGCAAAGATATTCGTCAGATTTTTGGGTTGGGGCCTGGAGCGCCATACCACTTCCCCCCAAATTATGTTATGTAGTTTAGGGGCTCGTGCCTTAAGCCACTCAGTGCGACTCGGTCGCCTGCCCATCCATTTTGTAGTAGATTGATCTGTTCGAGGTCTTATAATGTGTACCTTCACTACCTTTTGATTCTAGTTTACTTATAAAACACTAGAATTCATTCATAACATGAATCATAATTCTTGAATTAATAGTTCAAATTTGAGGTAGAATTAAGAGGTAAGTCTTTAGAGTACTGTCGAATATTTTGAGAAACTCCCTTTGACTCTACTTGATGAGGCTCATTCAAATTGTAATAAATTGTTTCAAAACTCATGTAGGTAAATATTAGAGTGAGGAGAATGTATTCACGAGTTTACACAATCACCTATGTACTTCATATCATGAACAATAACTCTGTAATTCATAATTTACATTCAAGAGAGAGTTAAAAGGAGAGTCCAAGAAAGTATTTGTGCTCAATTCTGAATCCTTTGATATCAACTATCGATTTAAGGTAATTTATGAGTAAGTAAATACGAGAATGAGAAGATTTGTATACTCGATTCCCATATTTTTATGTAGACAGTTCTGTTGAGTCGTTCATGCCCATAAATTCTGCATGGACTCCAAAAATTAAGTATAATTGAGAGAAGTAGTTTCTTCAAGTTTTAACTTTTGAGCATCGAGTTCCTAAACCTTGAGATTATATTCCTAATCATGGGACTATTACATGTTACTCATGAAGTCCTTGAGTTGAGTAGTTCAGGAACACAATTCTTCATGATCCATATAAGTTGAGTAGTCTTGAGTTGAGAAGTGTTTTAGAATCCTTGAGTTGAGTAGTCTATGCCCACAATTCCATATGAATCCTCGAAGTTATGAATTCTTGAAGCGAGTATAATTATTTAAGTTCTTGAGTTCTTAGTTGAGTCTCTAGTATTGAGTTCTTAGTTGTTGAGCCTTGATTATTGAGTTCTTAGTTGTTGAAAACCACAAATTAAGTCGTTTATGTCCATAATTCGGCATGAACTTTATTTTGAGTAGTGTTTACAATATATTAAAACTTTTTTTAAGACGTGAGCATTGAGTTCAATAAGAGTAAGAGTGAAATTCACTTCTTAAAAGATTATATGGAACTAAGTATTTACAAGAGTAAAATGTTTTCACTTTTAAAAAAGAGAGGAAACACCAATTTCCAAGAGAGATTTTAAGCTAGTTTTTGAGTAGTAATGTCAAACTAGAGAAAGAGTGATGTTTTTAAACATATGAGCTGAGTATATTTTTTGGAATTAGTATTGATCACCGATATGGGGGCGAATTCAGATAACTCAAGTTTTCATAAAGAATGTAGTCAACCTGGATCGAAAGGGTAAAAATGCTTAGATGATTCCTTAATGCTTTTAGCATAGAGTAGTGGATCCACTTAGTTGAAGCGTTTTATATCCCGACAAGTAACATGAAAATTCTAGTAGTATGGGTGACACATTGTGTCATCATATAGTTGATAGTGATTATTGTCGATTAGAAGCACTCCCCTAAAGTTATATTATAATTTATTATGTACAAATCGAGTTGTTATTGTATCCTTCGACACATGGAGTTTCTACTATTTTTAAAAGTTTTGCATATATTGCATCTTTTGTGTTGCTTTGTCACGACCCAAAACGGGTCGTGAGTGGCACCCACCCTTAACCTACTAGGTGAGCGAACCAACAAATCTAAACCCCAACATTTACCAATAGTTCAACAATAATGAACAAAATATAATGCGGAAGACCCAAAACTTATTAATATTACCAAATAAATAACCTTCTAAAGTTTATCAACTTTTATCCCCAAAATCTGCAAGTCATCACATCAAGAACATCTATCCTCAAATTACCAAATCTAAGAGTATTTAAGAAAATGAAACAAGTAAAAAGATGGTCCATGTCCGAGATTCGAAAACATCAAGACGTGAAGGAGAGAATCCAGCACGAGCTAGGAACAATAGCTCACCCCGAACTCTGATGTGCTGAAGACTGGCTAGAGCTAAGGGCGAGTCGAAGTCGATGGCACACTTGCTGCTCTCCACAAATTAACAAAGAAGAAAATACAAGTAGGGGTCAGTACACGGAACACGTACTGAGTAGGTATCATCGGCCAACTCGAAATAGAAAACAATATATACACTGAATAATAATATAAAATCAACTACAATACTTAACAGGTGACAAGCAACAATCACATGAACCATTGACAACAACACCATAATAGGTACACCATTAATCACCATATTAGCACACCTATGAGGACTCATGCCTCCACTCCATACTCATTTGGGAATTAGGTTCTTTGAATTTGAGTATATTAAGATAATTCAGGATTCCTTTCCTTTAATATTATTGTGTCAGAACGTGACACTCCAATCCCATATACCGTGTCGGAACGTGACACTCCGATCCCATATGCTGTGTCGGAACGTGACACTCTGATCCAAGAATCTCATTATTTTATTTCAATAAGCCTTCTTTATTCAAGGCGTCAGTTTATTAGAGAGGTTTCAAGATTATAAATCCAATAGTCTCCTTATATTAGACCAACCACAACCACACTACCAAACATTCAACCACACAATCAAGTATATAGGAGATTATATAACATCACTTAATACATATCGATCGCTATTAAGAGTTTATCTATCACATAGAATTAAACCATAACCTAACTCCACCGAAGAACCGAAACCAAGCAAGCTACCTCTCCAATGCCCTTGCCTTCCTCAGTGCCTATGAATCTTCTCGATCTGAAGTCTAAGTCGCTTGCTTTCTTCTTTTGTTCACACTCCCTCGCTCGTTCTCCTCCCTGCTCTTTTTATTTTTTCCTTCTACAGATTCCTTTTACCCTAATTATCATGTAATCGATTATGATAAAGTAACCCACTATTTATTTCCCTACTATCTACTTTAACCCCCAACTAAATAAATTATTAAACTTACCCACTATATTCATAATTATAAACATGAATAGTCTGTAACACCCCTTTAAAATTTAGCGGAAGTCTGACACAGTGTGGGGTTACGCAGATTGTGACGGTGTGTCGTACCTGTGACGATCCGTCCTGCAGGTCCGTCACGAAGTTCAGAGAATTAGTCCCAGTGGGGTTAGGCAGATTGTGACGGTCCGTCGTACCTGTGACGGTCCATCGTACCTGTGACGGTCCGTCGTACCTGTGACGGTCCATCGTACCTGTGACGGTCCGTCCTGCAGGTCCATCATGAAGTTCAGAGAATTAGTCCTAGTACCCAGATTCCAAGAGTTGAAGTGTTTTGGAACGTAGACACTCGACGGACTGTTGTGCCTATGACGGTTCGTCATACTTGCCGTCGAGGGTAGTGAAGGGAGCAGCAGGAGAAATTTCACAAGTATGGGACGACGGAGTCCATGATGGTCCGTCGTGACCATGACGATCCATCGCATGGTCCGTCGACCCAGTAAGTATTTATCAGAAATAATTCTACTGCTCAAACCGACTAAATGGGTTGTCACAATAAATACCAATTTACCCATCTTTCGTCCTCGAACGATCACAGGAAGAAAAAGGGAGGACGAGAAAGAGTACCTGAATTTGTAAAAAGATGTGGATATCTTTCTTTCATATCGACCTCACTCTCCCATGTGTACTCTTCAACTGGCCGATCCTTCCACTGAACCTTGATAGATGCATTCTCCTTTGATCTCAACTTGCGGATCTCCCTATTCAGGACAGCAATAGGCTCCTCCTCATAAGACAAATTCTCATCAAGAAGAATTGAATCCCAACGAATAATATAATTTCCATCACCATGGTATTTTTTCAGCATAGACACATGAAATACCGGGTGCACTCCTGACAACCCTGGAGGCAATGCCAATTCGTAGGCCACATCCCCCACGCGCTTCAAAACTTCAAATGGACCAATATACCTTGGACTAAGCTTACCTCGCTTACCAAACCGCATCACACTTTTCATGGGTGAAACCTTCATCAAGACTTGTTCACCCTTCATAAAATCCAAGTCCCTAACCTTTCGGTCTGCATATTCTTTCTGCCTACCATGAGCTACTAGAAGCTTCTCCTGAATGAATTTTACTTTATCTAATGATTCCCTCAAAAGATCGGTACCCCAAGGTCTCACCTCAAATGTATCAAACCAACCAATGGGAGACCTACCACGAAATCCATTGCAATTCTTTCCCACTTCCATTCAGGAATGGGCATTCTCTGAAGTGTCCCTCCGGGCCTCTGGTGTTCATACTTTACCTGCTGACAATTCGTGCATTGGGCTAAAAAATCAACAATGACACGCTTCATTCTACTCCACCAAAAATGTTTCTTTAGGTCACGATACATCTTGGTTGTACCAGGGTGTATAGAATACCTTGAACTATGAGCCTCTGTAAGAATAGTGTGAATCAAATCATCAACACGGGGCACATATACTCTTCCCTTAATTCTCAAAACGCCTTCCTCATCAATTATTGTCTCTTTAGCCTCTCCTCGCAATACCATATCTCGAATTCGGCTCAGCTTCTCATCAGCAAACTGCTTTCCCTTAATCTTGTCAAGAAAAGAAGATCTTGCCTCCACACAGGCCAAAAATCCTCCTTTCTCTAGTACTTCCAGCCTCATAAAGTCATTAGCCAAAGTCTGAACCTCTCTAGCCAATGGGCGTCTAGAAACCTGTAAGTGGGCTAAACTACCCATGCTCCCTGCTTTTCTACTTAAGGCATCTGCCACAACATTAGCTCTTCCCAGGTGATACAAAATAGTAATATCATAGTCCTTCAATAGTTCCATCCACCTCCTCTGCCTCAAATTCAAATCTTTCTGAGTAAAGACATACTGTAAACTACGATAATCTGTATAAACTTCACACTTGACCCCATATAGGTAATGTCTCCATTGCTTTAATGCAAATACAACTGCAGCCAACTCCAAATCATGGGTCGGATAGTTACGTTCATGCACTTTTAATTGCCTCAAAGCATAAGCAACTACACTCCTCTCCTGCATTAGCACTGCACCCAAACCAGAATAAAATGCATCACAATACACAATAAAATTATTACCTTCCACTGGCAAGGTAAGAATTGGTGCAGTAGTCCACAAGGTCTTGAGTTTTTTGGAAGCTTTCTGCACATTCGTCCGACCCTACAAATGGAAAATTCTGCTTAGTCAAATTTGTCAGTTGGGAAGCAATAGAAGAAAATCCCTTGACAAATCGACGGTAGTAGCTAGCTAAACAAACAAAGCTCCTTACTTCTGAAACATTTATAGGTCTTACCCAGCTCTTCACTACTTCAATCTTAGAAGGATCCATCATCACTCCATCCTTAGAAACCACGTGCCCCAAGAAGGACACTGAATCTAGCAAAAACTCACACTTGGAGAATTTGGCATAAAGCCTTTTCTCCCTCAACAACTCCAATACAATTCTCAAATGCTCCTCATGTTCTTTCCTACTCTTTGAGTATATCAGTATATCATCAATAAATACAATAACAAAGAGATCCAGATATGGCTTAAAAATCCCGTTCATCAGGCTCATGAAAGCAGCAGGGCATTCGTAAGACCAAAAGACATTACTAAGAATTCATAATGCCCATACCTGGTTCAAAAAGCAGTCTTTGGCACATCTGCTGCCAGTATTTTCAATTGGTGATAGCCGGACCTCAAATCAATTTTAGAGAAGACACAAGCACCTTGTAACTGATCGAACAAATCATCAATGCGAGGAATGGGATGCTTGTTCTTAATAGTTACCTTATTCAGCTGCCTATAGTCTATGCACATTCGAAAACTTCCATCTTTCTTCTTCACAAATAAAACAGGAGCACCCCAAGGGGATGCACTCGGTCTAATAAAACCTTTACCTAACAACTCCTGAAGTTGGGCCTTTAACTCCCTTAACTCAGGTGGAGCCATTCTATAAGGGGGAATGGAAATGGGGCGAGTAACCGGCTCAAGATCAATACAAAAATCAATATCTCTATTCGGTGGCATATCCGGAAGATCTGCAGGAAACACATCCAGAAACTCACGGACTATCGAAATAGACTCAATCGAAGGTACTTTGGAAGTATCATCCCTGAGATGTGCTAAGAAAGCTAAACAACCCTTACTCACCATCCTCCTAGCACGAAGAAAAGAGATAATACGAACTGGAGTGGAAATATAGTCACCCTCCCACACTAGCGGATCTGTCCTAGGCTTGGCCAATGTCACAGTTTTAGCATTACAATCTAAGATTGCAAAATTATGAGAAAGCCAAGTCATACCCAGAATTACATCAAAATCAACCATCTCTAGAATAATCAAATCTACATAAGTATTGCTCCCCACAAAAGTCACAAGGCAAGACCTATACACCTTCTCTACTACCACGGACTCACCCACAAGTTTAGAGACACTAATAGGCATGTCAAGCAAATTACAATGTAAATCAAGACCAGTAGAAAATGAGGAAGATACATATGAAAATGTGGATCCAGGATCAAATAATACAGAAGCCATGCAATCACAGACTAAAAGAGTACCTGTGATAACAACATCAGATGCCTCTGCTTCAGACCTCCAGGGGAAAGCATAACAATGGGCCCTATCATCTGTCTGTCCATTGTCCCTACCAGGTTGCGCTGCAGTAGTCCCAACATGCCCGCCACCCCGACTGATTTGGTGACCACCATTTCCTTGGCCACCACGTCCTCCAGAATGGCGGCCTCTACCATGACCACCTCTACCTCTAGCTATTGGGGGTTTGTAACTCTGTTTTGGACAATATTTCCTAATATGTCCAGTCTCTCCACATCCATATAACAATTTCTGGAGTCAAGCATAGGTCTTTGTGAGAATGAACAAGTCTGGAGATAACCTCTAAACTCAGAAAAATGCTGACCGATCTGCGATGGAACCCCAGCTACAGCCTGCAGTGAAGACTGAATAGGACGGGCTGGGTAACCTCCTGAACTTTGCCCTCTGGAGTAAGAACCACTAAACTCACCTCCCTTACGAAACTTCTTAAATGTCGATGCTGTGGTAAAGTCGTTTGTCTTCACCCCCTCTACCTCTATCACAAAATCAACCACCTCCTGAAAAGATTTTGCTGCAGCAGCTACCTGTAAGGCTGAAATCTGCAAATCTGACTTCAATCCTTTAACAAAGCGACGAATCTGCTCTTGTGTACTGAAGCAGAGCTGAGTGGCATACCTGGATAGTGCATAAAATTTAGCCTCATAAGCAGCAACAGACATCCTTCCTTGCTCTAGGCTCAGGAACTCATCTCTCCTCCTATCCCTCAAAGTCCGGGGTATATACTTCTCCATAAATAAGCTAGAAAAGGATCCCCAAGTCATGGGTGGTGCCTGCGCTGGTTGACACTCGACATATGACCGCCACCACATTTTGGCATCCCCCTGAAACTGATAGGTCACAAACTCAACACCGAATCGTTCTACTATGTCCATCTTATGTAGCAGCTCATGACAATCAACCAGAAAATCATAGGCATCTTCAGACTCAGCACCCTTGAAGACTTGAGGTTTCAGCTTTAAGAACTTAGTGAAAATTTCATGTTGATCACCTGTCATTATAGACCCTGTAGTCAATCGAGGGAATGTGCCTACTTCCAATGATGCATCCATGCGGGGATCCACAGCATCTTTAGGTTGTACTCCTGGAACCTGAGGTGCTGGCGCAGAAAACACTTGAGGTGTCTGGCCCTGATCAGATAACCCTCTAAGATAAGTAAGAACCTGATTAATCATCTCTGGGGTAGGCTGGGGTGGTAATTCCTCATCTTAAACCTGCTCATTTTCCCCTTCCTCACTCTCTCTTATTACCTCATTAGTCGGTGGAGGAGTCACTGCTCTATTCCTCGCTAGACCAGGTGTCTGCCCTCTACCTCTAGTGGTCGTCCTCCTGCGACCTCCACCACGGCCTCTTGCCACTGCTCCTCCTTGAGTTACAGCCCCAATGGGTGGCTCAGACGCACCCTGTCTTGCCGGTGTTGGTGTTGGCACAGTTGTTGCTCTAGTTCTAACCATCTGCGAAATAGAGTGAGGATGTCAGATACCAATTTGTATCACCTAGATACCAATTGGATCCAAGTAATAGCACAAGAGAAGGAAAGAATGGAGTTTTCCTAAAGTCCTACAGCCTCTTGAAGAAAAGTAAAGGAGTCCCCACACCATTCTGCAAGACTCTACAAGACCTGTCCTTGTGTGATGAGATCATTGAACCTAATGCTCTGATACCAAGTTTGTCACGACCCAAAACGGGTCGTGAGTGGCACCCACCCTTAACCTACTAGGTGAGCGAACCAACAAATCTAAACCCCAACATTTACCAATAGTTCAACAATAATG
This sequence comes from Solanum chilense, assembly GCA_032847665.1. NCBI lineage: Eukaryota > Viridiplantae > Streptophyta > Magnoliopsida > Solanales > Solanaceae > Solanum > Solanum chilense. Next base: position 4,689,573 of record JAPDHL010001910.1, on the reverse strand, counting down.
AACAAATATAATGCGGAAGACCCAAAACTTATTAATATAACCAAATAAATAACCTTCTAAAGTTTATCAATTTTTATCCCCAAAATGTAGAAGTCATCACATCAAGAACATCTATCCTCAAATTACCAAATCTAAGAGTATTTAAGAAAACGAAACAAGTAAAAAGATGGTCCATGTTCGAGATTCGAAGACATCAAGACGTGAAGGAGTGAATCCAGCACGAGCTAGGAACAATAGCTCACCCCGAACTCTGATGTGCTGAAGACTGGCTAGAGCTGAGGGAGAGTCGAAGTCGATGGCACACTTGCTGCACTCCATAAAATAACAAAGAAGAAAATACAAGTAGGGGTCAGTACAAGGAACACGTACTGAGTAGGTATCATCGGCCAACTCAAAATAGAAAACAATATATACCCTGAATAATAATATAAAATCAACTATAATACTTAACAGGTGACAAGCAACAATCACATGAACCATTGACAACAACATCATAATAGGTACACCATCAATCACCATATTAGCATACCTATGAGGACTCATGCCTCCACTCCATACTCATTTGGGAATTAGGTTCTTTGAATTTGAGTATATTAAGATAATTCAGGATTCCTTTCCTTTAATGTTATTGTGTCGGAACGTGACATCCGATCCCATATACCGTGTCGGAATGTGACACTCCGATCCCATATGCTGTGTCGGAACGTGACACTCTGATCCAAGAATCTTATTATTTTATTTCAGTAAGCCTTCTTTATTCAAGGCGTCACTTTATTAGAGAGGTTTCAAGATTAGAAATCCAATAGTCTCCTTATATTAGACCAACCACAAACCACACAACCAAACATTCAACCACACAATCAAGTATATAGGAGATTTTATAACATCACTCAATACATATCGATCGCTATTAAGAGTTTATCTATCACATAGAATTAAACCATAACTTACCTCCACCGAAGAACCGAAACCAAGCAAGCTACCTCTCCAATGACCTTGCCTTCCTCAGTTCCTATGAATCTTCTCGATCTGAAGTCTAAGTAGCTTGCTTTCTTCTTTCGTTCACTCTCCCTCGCTTGTTCTCCTCCCTGCTCTTTTTATTTTTTCCTTCTACAGATTCCTTTTACCCTAATTATCATATAATCGATTATGATAAAGTAACCCAGTATTTATTTCCCTACTATATACTTTAACCCCAAACTAAATAAATTATTAAACTTACCCCACTAATTTCATAATTATAAACATGAATAGTCCGTAACACCCCTTTAAAATTTAGCGGAAGTCTGACACCGTGTGGGGTTACGCAGATTGTGACGGTCCGTCGTACCTATGACGGTCCGTCCTGCAGGTCCATCGCAAAGTTCAGAGAATTAGTCCCAGTGGGGTTATGCAGATTGTGACGGTCCATCGTACCCGTGACGGTCCGTCCTGCAGGTCCGTCACGAATTTCAGAGAATTAGTCCCAGTACCCAGATTCCAAGAGTTGAAGTGTTTTGGTACGAAGACGCTCGACGGACCGTTGTGCCTATGACGGTTTGTCATACTTGCCGTCGAGGGTAGTGAAGGGAGCAGCAGGAGAAATTTCACAAGTATGAGACAACGGAGTCCATGACGGTCCGTCGTGACCATGACGATCCATCGCATGGTCCGTCGACCCACTATGTATTTATCACAAATAATTCTACTGCTCAAACCGACTAAATGGGTTTTTACATGCTTTATCATGAATTGAGTATCTGATAAGCTCAAATTAGACCTCCTTAAAGAAGTAAAAATAATCATCTTCAAATAAAAAACCCAACATGTATGTTTGGGTCTATTCCACGAGGAATATGAATCAAACTTAAAATTAAGTCACGATTATATTCATTCAGTCAAAACATTTCCTAGACAAGAAACAGAAAGATGGGGGCGGGGTTGTAAGTAAATAACAACTTTTTTATTAAGTAACAAGTAAGAAAGATTTAACTTAGAGTTATCAATATGAGAAAGAAACTAGGGTATATGTGTCCCCCATAAGTTGCTAATGCAGTAATCCTAATAATAGTAATTGTTTCCTATTTTTTAACATGCAAAGTTGGTAAGTTAGGTATCCTTAAGTGATTGGTCATCCATGTAAGGAATTTCACTTCGTACCTTTGTCCGGCTATAAGTGTAAGTGTTACTAACCCTTAATTTTACCCATATTAGAGATCACATCAATGTATGACTTAGTTTTTACCTTCTCTCAAATTGACATTAGACTATTAGATAGCATTCACAAAAGCTCTGTTGTTAATTCTTTTCTCATTAACTACCTCCTTAGACCTGCAAGTAGCAACAAGGCGAGTTCTAACACGTGCACTCCTTAAATAGACTTATGTCTTAGTTTTTACCCTCACTCAAATTTACATTAGACTATTAGATAGCATTGACAAAATCTTTGTTATTAATAATTTTCTCAATAACTACCTCCTTGGTCCGACAAATAGCAACAAGACGATTTATAACACATGCACTTCTTAAAAAGACATCTAAACGAAAGAGTTAACAATACATACATAAACACTATTCAAGAATTAATTAATTATTATTCATACTTTGTTAATTGTTCAAGGTTTCCACAAACCTAGTTGTGGATTTAGCTACTCATGCTTGAGCGTTCACAATCCAAAATTAAGAACAAAGAACTCATGAACTTACAAATAGAATAGATGAAACCTGAAATATTCAATTGAATTTCGAACTGAAAATCTTATACAAATGAAATCCGTAAATCAAATGGCTAAAGTTTGCAAGTTAATTCCCAGAAACACCAAAACTAAGTTGACAATAAAATATTTCTTATGAATGATCTCCCCCTAAGAATAATTTTTAATGCCCTATTTATAGATGTATAAACCATAAATAAAATAATTGACTTCAAGACAAATTAGGAAATAAAAACCCAATTAAATTGGTTTTTCCTTGTTGTACGCGTAAAAAAAATCGAGGCCGCCTTAAGTTGAATTGTGACTGCTGCTCGCCGACTTTCAAAAATAAGATCCCTCCGGATGCTGACACGTGGCAATAGTAGGCAATACAATTGAAATTGAAATTGCAAATTTCCTTACAGCACATACGCATAAATATATTTTTAATTATATTTATTCCATTAAGTTGTCCTCTTGAATTCTTTCTTCAACCTTCCATCTTTAATTCATTTTATCTCAAAACTTCTTTATTTCTCCGCATATAATCCTACAAAAAAATATAATATTTATCACAATTCATAAAATCCATGCTCAATAAAAACAAGTATAAATAGTAAATATGAGGCAAATTACATCAACACCTCACACGTAAACTTTTGTTCGTCCTCGAACAACAATTAAAGCTTATTTCAAAAACTAAATAATAGGAATGTCATAGCTTTGGTAAATACAAACAATTAGGAAGTAGACCATTTTCAAAACATCAAGTTCACTTCTAAATCATTTTGCCATACATGCAAATAAACAACAAAGCTCTAAATAAATAAATAAAGTTTATTTTTGAAAAATATTTTGAACTTAATACTTTTTTTTTCACCACTACCAACGATCCCACCTCCACCCACCCACCCCTAAAATCCCCCGCTCCCCTCTCCCCTAAAAAATATTTTTTAATACTATTTTCAACTTAAAAATTTTATTTTATTCATCCCTACCATCGACCCACCCAACCACCCCATACCAGCCTCTCACCATCCCCACTCCCAAAAAAATGTTAAGTTTGTTTTGTACAAAATATTTTCAACTTCAACTTTTTATATTTTTGACCCCTACAATCGATCCCCACCCTGTCAACCTCCTATCACCCCCACCCCCCAATTCCCAACAAAGAAAAAATTATGTTTGTTTTAATTTTTATGATACAATAAAACAAAATGAACTATAAAGGTACAACTTATTATGACTAAAAATGAAATAACATCTTCTTTTATTCAAGCTTAGGAGCCTGAATATTATGAAAGGGTGTTTCCTATGATGAGACAGAAGTTTTCGGAACTGATCAAAATCGAAGAAGCCATAAAGGTTGACCTCAAGTTTTGAAAGTTACAAGTTTCATTGCATTGCAGGGCGCCTACAAATTCTCACCATCCATGGCCACAAGATTCACTTGGAAAAAGAAAGGGGACATTTTTGTTGTATCTTTTAACCTGAGCAAAGATCACAAAGGTATTTTGGATCTGATTCTATCATTAGAAACTCTAATTGATTCCCTGTCGCAAACAATTACCAACCACCTCCACAAGTTTCATTCCCGATATACAATGCACTACAGAACTACCAAGAACCAGTACTTATCTATAGAAATTAATCACCAGCATACAAAATAGACTACCGCATCACAAAGCCAAAGCACCAGCTTAGAAATATCCCAGACAAAATAACACAAAGGCCGAAAAACTAACCCACCCTTGCATTTAAAGAAAGCCTCCTAGAGTTTTCACTCCTTTGGCAAAAACACATACCAAAATCTTTCAGCGTCTAAGAGCGATATGATTGATCCAACCAGTAGGCACAAGGACAATCAATGCAGTAAAAAAGTTCTTTTGGGCGTATCAACAATTTGCCTACCATTGTGGAGGTGTAGGACATCATACATAAAGATGTATCAATCTGAAACATAAGATTCAAGTCTTGATAGATAACAGAGTAATCACTCTCCAAGCCCCTGCCCAAATGAGAATCTAAACCCATTGCCTCATTATGGGAGAGAAACCATAAACATGCTTCAAAGAGATAAAAATTGGCGCACGAATGAAACTACTAGTAACGCAAATGTAATCTGACTAATACCAACAGTAGCCTCATTTACCATAAGGCTCGTGTAGAATTTGTGCTAATAACTGCACCTCATCAGGCATTTGCTTTGGCAACAGAAACAAACAATAACCAGCCCAAAGAAAATTGTGTTGTCCAGGAGGCTACAACTCAATGGATGATACATTCTTGAAGATCGCTTCAGAAGAGTTAACTCATAAGATATCAAAAAAGGATAAAAAAAAAAGTCTGATCACAGAAGGTGAGGCCAAAGGTTTTGGGAGAAAGAAGTTTAAGGAGTACTCCATTGTCAAGTATTTAGAGAAGACTCTAGCTCAAATTTCTGTTTGGGATCTATTAATGATTTTGGAGTACCGTCGAAAAACACTGTTGAAGGTACTGGATGAAGAGTATGTACCGAAGGGAACAATTGATGAGAATCTTGCCGCTATGGTTCGTTATGTAATTGGGAGTCACCAAATCTCTTTTTGAGAATATGAGTTACCAAAAGAATGAGTGATGGATAATCTTGCCTTGTATATCACCAACAGATGCAGGGACAAGTTTGTAGCTTGAGTATTGATTGATAATGGCTCATGACACAATATATGCCCATTATCAACTCTTACTAAGCTAAAATATGATGTAGGGAAAATTCGTCAAAGTCGCATTAATATAAGGGCATTTTATGGTTCACAAAAAAGATACTCTGAGGGAAGTAAACTTATGTATCCAAATGGGTCTCACAAATTTTGTCACTGGGTTTCAAGTGATGGGTACAACTAAAAGCTACATCGTATTGATTGGAAGACCATGGATCCATGCTGTTGGAGCAATCCCATTCACATTGCATCAACTTTTCACGATGATATGGGAGGATCATGAAATTTTCATCCATAATGAAGGGAGTGATCGTAGTTACCCTGGTTTATGCATTCCAATTATTGAAGAGTCTTCTCAGGGTACTGACTTTTGACGAGTCCTCAAATTGGACTCATTTTGGGCCTTATTTTAATGAATAGAGTGTTCTCAAATGCTCATTATATCTCAATATCAGATGAAAACTCATGAGTTTAGAAATCTGATGTTTTAGTTAAGCATGGACACTTAGGAATAAAACGGTAACAAAGAGGAAAAAAACAACTAAAGAGGGGCATCGCCAAGTATACTTGGTGATCATCCGAAAGGTTGTATTTCTACCTTTGTTATGACAAGCGAAGCCTTGAAGGGAGTGTATCAAAGAGGCGAAGAAAAGGAGTAGACGGCGCTTCACCAAGTAGTTCCACGAAGAAGAATTATTCCGCCCGATGATCTAGAACACATAAACACTGAAAGCAAAGCACAAACAGTGATGATGTAGAAGAAGTGTGAATAGTCGAATCACTCAGTGTTCGCGACTAACCTTACCGAAAGGATTCACCATCACGAATTATGAAGTCTATAAATACTAACCTCTATTATTATTTTAACAGTGAATCAGAAAATAGAGACACAATTTGTAATTTTGAGACTTACCTCTTAAGATTAATACTCTTTTCTCATGTTTGAAGAGTTTTTTGTGGGAGACTTGAACAAAGGATCTCTTCTTCCTAAAATCATAAGTGGGTCTCCTCAATTCTTTTTCCTTTTCTTATATTAAGGTTCAATTTCATATACTCATTTTATTTCTTTATCATATTAGTTATATTTGGTCATTGCTTGATGTATGACTAACCCCCCCCATTCTTGGGGTGTGATTTAGCATATATATGTTTATATTATTGTTGGGTATTGCTTGCTGATAGGTTAGATGCATTTTAATGGTGATTTCATGTAGTGGTTGTGATTTATGTTAATGGTTTTGCAGTTGCAAACCCAAAACCACGCATGTGTTTTCGGCTTTCTCGAGAAAGAGGTTGCGAAACCAACATCGCTAGACTGTTGGCCTAAGGAGTAGAGCGACGTAAGGTTCATCCCTATTCCCATAGTCTATCACTCATAATCGAAAGAAAGGGTGTGGGTAAGTTGTACGTTGGTCTTCATTAGACGAGCGCGTGTCCTAGAGGAACCCATTTAATATGGGAATATGTTTCCTGAGAGAGAATTTACGTTCACCTCAAACTTAGCCTAGTCATCATAATCTTGCAAATTTCCTATCGAAAGGATGCAGCCAAAGGTTTACATCAACATACATTACAGTCGCACCCAAAGAACTTCACTCCATAGTTGATTCCCTTTTGTTATATTTTTTATATTTTACTAGTTGTGATAAACCTCCCTTTTTTTATATATTTGACACTTTGGTGTCACAAATTAAATTTACTTTGCTGTTATTCAGTAATTTCTCAAACTATTTCTAACAAGAACGAAAATTCTAATTTAGCTACTATTTTCACTACAACTCCCTTGGGGCACGAACCCAATACGTGGTTGGGTTACGATTTTCACTTCAATTCATAGACACTCACACTCTAGGCTAGTGTCGTTGATCACGATAACACAATAAGCATCAAAATGGCACCGTTGTAAGGAGTGATGTCACGTGAAAATGTAGTTTCTTTTAGAGTTTTAGTTTTTTTAGTGTAGTTTATTAATCTCACATTTAGTTTTGTTTTTCCTTAACATGTAATTAACCGAATTCTTGCATAAACACTGAGATGGCCATTGCATATTAAAATGCCGAGAGGGCCACTACACATTTATACCAACAAGAGAACCATCAACATATCACAACTTTCTATTTTGCTGCTTCGATATCAAATGAAGAGTACATTAAAAAATTATTTTGAAAAATGAGATACGAGCTTTATTTGTTTTACGTCAAACTGAAAGAAGTCTTCGTTAGGTGTTCAAGGAGAGCAATTAGAGGTCAAAATGGTAAAAGACACTCTCTCTTTATTTGAACTATATTTTACACTAGTGAATTTTAGATCAGTCTTTGTCGAGAGCATCCAAGAGGATGAATTTTCAAACCAAACGATAGGTGTAGACGTCATCAACAGGGATGCAGCACAACCCAGAACTTTGTCTTAGTAGTGAACTCAGACATACTCCAGAGAGGAGTATCAAACTCTAAGGATGCAATCTGAAGAGGGACTTCCACCACAATTAAACCACCACTAATAAAGGCATATTCATATTATTATTGGTTTATCAATTACAATTTCACATCTAGAAAACTTTTCACTCTCACCTGAGGCAACTTTCCAATCTGAGTTACAATACACCAAGGGATTTGGAAATTATGTCCGTGTAAGTTCTTGCTCTTGGATATGAAGAGCTACACATTCATGAAAAAGAGGTTGCAATCAACTTTTCCCTAATTCGACTAATTTGTTATTGTTCTAGAACCCAAGGTTATCTTGAGGTATAAGGATATGTAGGCGGTCTCAATGTTAAAAAAATCTGTCATGACCCAAAATGAGTCGTGAATGGCACCCACACTTTACCTCCTAAGTGGACGAACAAGGAAATCCAAACCCCAATATATGTTAATAATTAACATCTTAAGTGGGCGAACCAAGAAATCCAAACTCCAATATATGCCAATAATTAAACTAGGAATAACAAAAATAATACGGAAGCTCCAAAACTTATCAAAGTATCATTTCCCAAAACCTGAAAGTCATCACATCAAGGAAATCTAATCTCCATATACTAAGTCTAAGTATATTAAATACACCAAAATAAAAGAAAAAAAAATGGTATGTGTCCGAAAATATAGGATATCATGTCATGACCGAGAGAACCCAACAGGAGCTTAAATGAATAGCTCACCCTGGAACCTGATATGCTGAGACTCTCTAGAGCTGAGGGCGAGTCAAATTCTCTGGTATACTTGATGCACTCTATGAAAGGAAAACAATGGAAAGTACATGTAGGACTCAGTACGAGGCAACATTTACTGAGTAGGTTTCATCGGCCAACCCAAAATAGAAACCAATATATAATGAATAATAGTGTGAACTCAACTATGACACTTAGCAGGTGGTAAGCAACAAACAACATGAACAAGTGACTACGTAATCAATCACAATCTAAAGCACACCCATGAAGACACATGCCTCCACACCATGCTCGTTTGGGAAATATGTTCTTTGAGATTAAGTACCTTAAGTTAATTCAATATACTTATCCTTCAATATAACCGTGTCGGAACGTGACACTCCGATCAAAGAATACCGTGTCGTCACATGACACTCTGACCCAATTATACCGTGTAGAAACGTGACACTCCGATCCAATTATATCGTGTTAGAACGTGACACTCCGATCCAAGATATCGTATAAGAACGTGACACTCCAATCCAAAAATAATGTGTCATTACATAACACTCTTTTTCGATTCATTAATAATATTTCACTAAGCCTTGTTTATTTAATACATAATTTCAATAGAGAGGGTTCAAGATTATAAATTCTATGGTCTCACGATTTCAGACCAATCAAAAGTCATGCAACCAAGCCACACAATCACACAATAAAGTACATAGAAAACTTCACATTATCATTCAATACATATCAATCACTATTAAGAGTTTATTTATCAAATAGAAATTAACCATAACCTACCTCCACGGATGAACCAAAATCAAGCAAGCTAAGCCACAATGATTTTCCTTTCCTCAATGTCTCGAAAAGTTTTCAATCTATCAAGTATACAATATTTGTAAGTTAATGGGTTATAAAGACTCATATTATTCTATGTCTAGTCTAGACCGAAAATTCACCTAATATTATAATCAATTTCCTAAAGTTCAAACCTAATGGAAAGTCTTAATTCCTCTGATTAACATAACTTTAATAAAATTCAAACAATCAGATGATTTTTATATTTAATTACCCATATAAATATATAAAAAATATAATTTGTAATGGGAAAAAAATATTAATTAATAAAAAAAATGAAAGCCATTGGTCACGAACCAGTGGCAGACGGACTAGCAGTAACCCTACCCATTTCCTATACAACACTTGTTGTCCATTTTCATATATATCATATATATTTATATAAAGGAGAACATTAGGCCCACCTATTTGGCGCCACCAGAAACAAAAATTCCCTTAAATGAATTATTTCCATAACTAGCCTTCCCTTTTCATGAAAAGTTATGACTTTCATGAAAAGTTGTGTTTTTTATGAGAAATTGTGACTTTTATGAAAAGTTGTGACTTTATGAAAAGTTGTAACTTTTTTGAAGAGTTGTGACTTTTATGAAGAGTTGAAACTTTTATGAAAAATTATGGCTTTTATGAAAGGTAGTGACCTTTCTGAAGGGTTGTTAGTTTTCGAAAGAGTTGTGACCTTTCCGATAAGACACAAAAATATTTGTTTGCAGTACCCTATGTTTTCTATATAAATAGAGGAATTTCTTGCCATTGTAATTTGTAGGGGGTGTATCCCACTATAGGGTAGTCAAATTCAAATATATTCATTGATTTTTTATGAAGTTTTCTTTCATTCTTGAAAGTTTTCATGGAGCTTAATCTTTATTATATGTCATAGTTATTCATATAACTATGGTAATTTTTTTTCCTATTCTGGTGACCTTTTTTTAAAAATGTTAAAGTGTCAGCAAGGATGATTGAAAATTGATCTTCTTTTTTGTTCCTTTCTACAGGCATCTTCATATAAACAAAGAAAATTGATTTCAATAGCAATGCGACATTATGACTCTTGGACCTCTTTGTGTAAAACTCATAACGTTGTTGAAATGGTTGATGGTTGAATTCATACATTTGGTTCTTAAGTAAACAAATCTTTGATTTCCTTCATTATTGTTTGTTTTCTTTCTTTGAATTCAAGTACATTAATTATGCTTCGCATAAAGTGTTTCATTTCTCAACGTTTTCTTCCTCATTTTCATGAAGCTAATTTTTTAGTATAAAATATAGTGATTCATGTAACGATTGCAATTTTTTTTTTTGCTATTTTGGTGAATCTTATATTTTAATTATCTTAAAATTTTCAATGAGGAAGACTGAAAATGTATCTTCTCTTTTTTCCGTTTTTACAGAGTTTCTTCATGACTTTTGGGGAAATTGTTTGTAGGTTGTGTTATATTTGATAGCATACAACAATAAATATTTGATAACTAATACGGAACCAACCATGAAGTTTGTTTAACAGAACCAAAATTATTGTTCTCTTGCTTGTCACAGTTAGTATATTATTTTGATATTTTTTCTTGGTACAAACATTTTGTTTGTCATTGCACTATTGCTAGAATATTTGTATAAAGAGAATTTTTCCACATCTTTAATTGCAAGTTAACTAATTTGTCCAACTTCTTTTTCTCTTCTATTTTCACCATAATAAAAGATCAAGTTTTCGTGAAACTAACAAATGTCCAAAATATGCTATGATAAAAATATTTTTTATCGGCAATAAATATGCAAATTCACAAAAAAGTGCTACAACCTTTAACACATTAATTAATTGTAAATGAATTCAATGTTGTTATAGACTTTAGAGACATTTATACAGAGTTCAAATTGAATGTGAAAATACAAATTTAATGATGATTAAGCTATTAGTTATCATCAAATATCATTTTTTTGTAGTTATAACTCATTCTATTGATAATCTTTTTCAATTTTTGACTAAGAAGTAATAACTCTTTCTGACTTCTTTCAATTAAATTTGTGAACTGTAAACTTGGATACTACCCGAAATACTATCTTTTTGAAAAACATATTAAGCACATGCATTTTTCTTCTTGATTGTTAGGAAAGTGAGGCCGCCTTTAATATTATTTTTCGATATTTGGGTGTTAAAGTGATCACAAAATTATGTTGTGAGATTTTAATACGTTTTGTGTCAAAATTTTAGTATATCCCGTTGAGAATATTCAGATGTCACTTACTAATTGGTTGATAATTGCATTAATTTTTTGTAACTACATACTATAACTATAACAATAACTATGTTTTAATCAAATAAGTTGGGGTGGTGATATGAAACCTTAAAAATAGTAATGACTATTTTGAGACATTATCAAAAAACATTTATGATAATAACAATTTTAGGGTCATTTTTAGCATATACTCGATATGTCATACAATAATAAAAAAGATATTGATTGAGGTTCATAAAAAGGAGTCCAAGATCGTCTATTTGAATTTAATTAATTATGATCTTGTCTTGTATGAACGTGATGTTCCACTTACTTGGGAGTGTTGTTTTTCAATATTTTCTGGTCTCTTTTTTAACTTCTAATGTTTTTCTATATGACTTCTTAGAATTTATAATCTTCATTACATTTTACCAACAACTTCAATGGAGATTTTCTTAGACTTCTTACTAATACTTAAAATTTGTCTATGACTCATAATTTTTGTATGACAATTTTTTTTAAAAAAAATATAGCACTTTAAGATTTCAGAGAAACGTTTTGCCTTAGGATAAATTTTTTCCAATTATGTATCGAAAATACAAATATTACCTAATGATAATATGTAAGCCTATTAAAATAGTTCAATCTCGTGTGAAGCACGGGTAATTTGCCTAGTATATATATATATATAAAAATCGGATGAAGTTTTTACTTCTTTTCTATCGGTCTTCATCCATGGTGCCGAGAACCAAAAACAAGAGTCTTGAAATATTTGTGGTATCACCAAAAAATATTAACCCTATTTATTATATGACTAATCAAATACAATGTAAAAGTGACCCCCTACTAGTTTTAATATTATTTTCTTTAACCATCAACTATATAAATTACTTAAATTACCCACTAGTTTCATAATTGTAATTACAAATAATCCAAATTAACTATTTAGAATCTATCGAAAAGTATTTTAGGAAATAAAAAGCTTTAATTTGCAATCGAAAAAGTTGAATGATCCGTCTCGGATAAGACATTCTCAAGCTGCCACTCCGATCCCTTTAGCTCCAGAGCAGGCAATTGTACTGGAGGTTCCCCTCCTCATAAATTAATGAATGGATTAATATCTAAGAGGCTGAGAATTATCATTCAGGAAAAAACGGTTGTCTATAGATAGGATCATAAATAGGCATCCATATATAATAGAGTGCTTGAAACATCAGAAATTCCAAATTTTCACTAGACCTCGTGGCTGGAATATACCAAGCTAGGTCAGGGAATATTATAGTGCATACACTGCATTAGTGTCGCAAGGGAAGAGGCTAGTAGCATCGTTCAAAGCACTTGACCATGTAGTTGTCATAGGAAACAATGTAGCTTGCGACAGTGAAACTATCAACATTATCTTGGGCAAGTCCACTAAGATTAAGGATCACTACCAGTACTTGATCAGAAAAGAGAAACTAGATGATATGAAAAAGAGGTTAGCCCTGGTAATCTTAGATGATGATGCTCCGTAACGGTTAGCAAAAAGAGCTTCAATTGAAAAGAAATATCGAATGTAACTGTAAGATTCTTGTTCGGGTTCTTTAGCAGCATAATTATGCAATCCCGAAATGAATCAATTATTCGCCTTGCTAAGGAATCTTGTCTTATGAAGAAAACTTGGAAAATTTTGAAAAGGATCATTACTTCAGAGATCCATATGTGTGAAAAAAAGACCCCGGCCACTCTCTCATTCGCGTTGTTGATAAGTGCGCTGTGCGAAAGAGCTCGAATACCTAGAAATGCCAAAAAGGATGTTGAAGTAACTCCCACATATTCCACTAATATCATAAGAATCGAAGCTTAATACCTTAAAGATGAAGAAAAGAGGACAAAAAAGGGAACTACGGTGGCCACAAATACATTACCTGCATGAGCATCTTTGCCGACTCCAGCTCCTAGGCCTTCAGATACATCTAGTGTAACTTCTACTCTTACTGACATTCCAAGTTCATCTAGTGTTTTTGACTCACGTGATAAAATCACTCATGCATCCATAATCCAAATGGGAATCTTGGCCTAGTCTGCCTATTATCGGGCGGCAAGTCTTGAAACCTCCATTCTTGGAATTATCTACATTGCATTCAATGATGTTGTGACACAACAAAGCACTACCATTAAAACCCTAGAAACCAGGATAGCAAGGTGTGAGTGTGACCAAGGGGCCACATATAAGGTGATGGCTTTAAAAACAACCTTCACTGAGTTGAGAAAAGATGTGGAATACTTGAAGTCAACCAATATGTCCATGATCTTTGGAATAGTGGAGATTCCCGATACGCCTGAGATACCCCAGACCACAACTGGACAAGAGTGTTTGATAGATAACAATCCTGAATAAGAGGCAAAACTAACGAATAGATGCTTGAGAACACGATGGAATGTTATAATGAGGATTAGGCCAAGACTGAAGAAATCATGAGAAATGTTGTTGTGCAGGCGTCCTTGACAAAAGAACTAACTTCTAGATCCAGTGGAGCTAGTCCTTCTGAGTTCAATTTTAGCAGTGATGCATCGGGCAACAAAGCCTATACATATGAAACTTCTGAGTAGAAAGGATCCCTCTCTACATTCTTCTCTGTGTTTCTCTATTATTTCATTCTTGATACTTTTATTTGCACTTGAGAACAAATACCTATTATTTGTGTTTGTGTGAGGCCCACTTTTGTGTGCTATTGATGTTTATGTTTTTTTTTAAATATTTGGGTATTCCTGTCTTAACTTTTTTTGTATCTGTTTTTTTTTTTTTTTGGATGTTTGAGATTATGACTTTGGTTATAATTTTAGATTGATTTTGACCCTTTCGAAAAAATTTACCACCTCTTGTATATACTTCAAACATGGCTCTTCTTAGGAAAATTTAAGTCTCAGTTTCAATCAATATCAATGACTTGAATTGTTCTCGCAATCAAATGAACACGAATTGACGGCTACCACGAGGCCAAATAAAGTTGCTTAGACAATATGCAAACTATTTACATATCTTTGTTATTAGGCAATCGTAAAATTAATTTTCTTGTAATGACTGTTGTACACTAGCAAAAGTATGAAGTCTTGTTTGACTTTAGTGTCAATGCCTTGTTTGATAAGATTATCTTGAACCATACATGAAAACACCTAGATATGACTTGTAAGCACTTATGAACTTGATAAAATAATGGAAAGGAAGTGTTGTGAGCACCACATCTTATGAGGATCATAGTCACTGAGACTAAATTACTATAGCTTTGCACTCAGCCCCATTACAAGCCATAAAAATACCTTTTTGATCTTGAAAAATCTTAAACAGATGTCGATAGGAAAATACAGGAAAACCTATGATCAAAGTATGTGTTATGTTCTTCTTTGTGAGAGTGAACGTTGTCCGATTCCCAAACCTTAAAAGTACTATATATCATGTGTGTGGGAAGGAAATCATCATTTGGGTGAGGCATTTGAATACTTTTGTTAAGCATGAACTTGCATTTGAAGCAAGAATTGCGAGCTTGAGAATCAGTGGTAATGATGTGTAACAATTTGAATTTTTGGGTAACCAATTCATCCTTGCATAAGTAAATTGAGTCTTGTTGTGTACATTCATTATTGCATCTTCTGTAGAACTGTTTGAGACATCCTTTTTGTACTACTGAACTTGGATTTTACTTGAGGACAAGCAAATGTTTAAGTTGGGGTGTTGATGAGTTGAGAAATTGGACTCACTTAGGGTTATATTTTGATTGAAATAGTGTCCTGGATTGCTTGTATTTTTTCAATTACTAATGAATAAAATGAGTTTCAGGTATTTTAAATTGAGGCAAAGCATGCACAGTACTTGGCAAAAATGAGTAAAAAAGATGGGAAAAAAATAAATCAAGGCTCGAGATCGCCGAGTCAACTTTGAGACTCGCCGATAGGTCTGAGGATCACCCTGTGTTCCAGTGTGATAAGCTCTGAAGGAAAATATTAAATCAGCGGTGAAAAGAAGCAGTCCGAGCAACACTGAGAAGTTTGGCAAAACAGTACCTTATCGCCAAACGTTCAAGAACACGAAGATTCTTGGAATAAGAACAAGACGATGATAAAGTGACCAAAGGGAGAATCACCAATTTATTTGGCAATTCCGACTAGCTACGCCAATTGTCTCGCTGCAACACTAATATGTGAAAACTATAAATACTAGTTAGGAGATTATTATTGAGTAGAATTAAATATTATTAAAAATTATCTAGTTATTTTATCTTAGTTATTGAGCTCTACATTTTGAAAGATCTTTTTTGAAGAAATTGAAGATTCATAGGTTCATCTCAAATGATCATATGGGTCATTTAATTTCTTCATTCTTGTCCTATAACGAGACTTAAATCTTCATACCCATTTAAATGCAAGGTCTTAAAGGTATGAATTTTTAGCTCTTGACGTGTGGCTAAAACCCCCAATTCATGAAGTGTCATGTTGTGAATATGGGTTAAATTATTTGTTGGGTCTTGCTTGCTGATAGTTTAGTTGTAGTTTAATTATGATTTCATTTAGTAGTTGTGGGTGAATCTAATGAATTTGTATTTGCAAATACAAGTTCATATATGTGTTTTTAGCTTCCTCTAGAGACAAGTCTACTAAGACTTCTAAATTGATGGCTAGTTGGAGTGGGTCGATATGAGGCATAGCTTAAGAGAGTCAGTGGGTTAAGTCAGAGGTTGTTCTTTATGAGGCGAGTGGGTATCTGAGAGGAACCCATTTGAATCATTGTATGTTATTCGATCGAGAGCTTATCTCCCTTAAAGACTAGCCTAATACTGATTATTCTATGAGTTCCCTATCAAAAGTATGTACCTAATGATGTAGTCTATCCCATATTCCTATCGTATCTTAAGAATCCTTATTTCCTTGATTTAAAATTTTGATTAATTTATCTATTTTTATTTACCAGTCACATACCATGTCACGACCGGGTTGCACCCCCTAGAAGTATCATTGTGTACTTGACCTCTCGGAGGTCTTGTACAAGACCATAGACATCATGCATCGATTGTCATAGGAAAATTAGTGGAAAATTTAAAATTTTTCATAGTACATCATATGCTAAAACATCACTTCATATATATATATAATAGCATAAGAAATTGGTAGAATCTAAGTCTCTTTTTCCATCTTAGACTCAACATCAATAGAGTAGAATAGGGACACGGCCCTTAACAATATAAATAATATCTAAACTATCACATATACTTTAAATAAGAACTTCACATAGGAAATCCTTGAATCTTAAGGATCCCTTTATTGAGCTTGGGAAACATGTATCAAGCCCTTCACTTTAAGAGACATCCTATAGTCATCCATAATCTACACTTTTTGTTAAAAGATGAAGAAGAATGATATTAGTACAAGAATGCACAAAGTATGACAACCATGCAAACACATGCATTTAAAGAGGACATTTTACTTCGAAATCATGCAACACGCCTTTTTAAAGAATCTTCATAAAATTGGCATAATTACACAATATAGTTCACATAATTCATATAAACATGGATAATATTCATGGAAACACACAAAGCCAGACATATTACATTTTAGGCACATCAATCCTTTTCATAACATTATCTTCTTTTACCCTAACTTCTTTACTCTTAGAGTAAACCTTTACTAACACTTGGTGCAATGCAGGAATAGTGTTCCATTCCACCATCCACACTCAAGCATCACCTTAAGGTCACCAAGGTTAACATTCATACAACCTTCATTTTTTTAAACACATACATTCATATAGGAATATCATATCACTAAACACATACTTCACATATGACCCAACATAATAAATGAACCACATTTAAGATTCATTCCTAGAAAACATGAAAATCAACACTACAAATACCATCACAATGAGGTACTAGTCAAAAAATTCATTGTTGAACTTAATTAATACATCTTAAGACCCTAATAATAATATAAATCTAAGCCTCCTAGTGCAATGTAAATGTAAAGCCCAAAACCTCACACATATTAAGTAAATCCACAAAGAGACCGTAAGAACTATCATTTATTTCATACTTCAACATGAAAAGTATAACCAACTACATTCATATCATGTGAGACCTTCATCATATGGTCAATAAAAGCAACATCATACATATAATCATGCAAGAAGGACAATACTTCAAAGTCATGTATAATAGACATATACTTATACATATACATATAGAACCCCTCCTGGAACTCCCTTAAAGAGCTACTTGTGCAATGCATAGGAAAAGTCTCACACCCTCATCTACACTGACAAACTTCCCTTAGGTGATCCTAGTTAGGGTTCCTTACTTTACTTCCATTGGTCATTTTACTTTAGGTACACTATAGCCTTAACCGACATTATGACCATGTGAGCTAAACATGGAATCTTGTGTCATGGAACCCCACACTAGAGGGAGGTGTTATATTTGCCAAGGTAGAACATTAAAATCATGCTAGCATATTAGGTGGATCCACTTGCTAGGTCCTACAGGAGCAACATAGTTAAGGAACTAGGAGATGTATATTGAATCCCTCTTTAAACCAATTATCAACATGCCTTCCTCTTTGGAAGGAGCCACTCTAATTGTCAAGTTAAATCGGTGCTAAGCTAAGTTCCCTTTTTGAAAAGACTTTATTGACATTAATTTCATATTTCGTAAAAATAGGCTTTAGGAGATTAACCCCTCATATTCATAACTCATAGGTTATTGATGAGAATGTCCTTTCATCAACCTAACTTATATAAGAATATCCTTTCACATGGACATAGCATAGTCTAGTTTAGAGTACAATTGAGCATAAACTTTTAAAAGACTCTACTTACTAGATTGTCATAACATGCTTCATTCATTCATTCATGTGTGTATGTTCACATATATGAGGAAACTTTTCTCATAAACACATTTAGACACTACACATATTTATACTTCATCATATCATATACTTGACATCATAACATATACTTTTATGTTCATAACTTAATCATGCATGCATGCTCATGTACATAGAGAATCACCCTAGTAACTATCCTATCAATGTACACATGTGGTATATATAAGAAAAGTCCAATACCTAGTTCACCTTTCATGTCATCCTAGTTAAGATACATTTTTCATACTTTCATGAAAATATGTTACTTTGCATGCACAGTAGTAGACAATGGTACATTTATTAGAAATATCTTTTCATTAGTCACCATGAATATATCCTACTCATAGATATGCATGAGGTGTGACAGTGTTTACATTTGTCAACATTATCACAAAATGTCAATCAACATAGTATTGAGGCAGCCACCCTATAAATATCATAATACACATTCCTCCATAGACCAAACACCACATTATAGCATAGAAGACAGGACATCTTCATGATTGGAGTATAAGACTCCTAATTATGATTAATTCCACATATCCATATAGGGTTACATAGGTATGGGGTCATTCATCATCGGAACTTCATCATTGTTAAACATATGGACCACTCCTAACCCTGCACATCTTAATTTAATTATACGAAATATCATCAATACTTTTATAGCATGATACTAGTATTGAAGACTACACAACGCCTTCACAATCATGATAATAATCACAATAAATCATACTTCACATATTGCCTTCAAGGACAGTATCTTAACACATAGATGATTACAAGGAAGTAAACACCACAACCATAAGTTGGACCATACCATGCAATGCCATTAAAGGCTAATTCCATACTAAATAGAAATATCTAGGTTACTTATCAATTCTCCAAACTTTGATCATCATAGATAAATTCCCAATAATTCATCATCAATTCATATAGAAAACATTAAAAACAGGCAATTCAACATAATCAAATCATAAATCAATCAAGACTAGAATACCCACGTTATAGGCCAATTTGAAAAAATAGGAGGATCATAGGTTCTTCATGAAATTGGATTTAAATCCATCTTAAAATCAGTACCTAAACATAATTTCCTCATAAGAATGCTTTTTAAATCATTTTGTCAATGAACCATTGGTTAGATTGAAAGATAGATGCTTTTGATCAAGAATTTTCTTTGAAAACATTTGAAGGAACTCCTTAGATGAAATATTAACTAAGGATGAAGAATTAACATACCTAATTACATGATAAGACCACGAAAATTTGAAGAATAAAGCATGAGAATCCATCACTTAGGCTGTTCTTGAGCTTCATCTCCAATGGAGTTTCTAGAGAGAGTTTCTTTTGGGAGGGAATAACTAAATTTGAAGAATGAATTGGAATAGGGGTTTTGATCTTTTTAAATAACTTAATAAACCTAAAAATATATAAATATAAATTCCTAGGAACTATTTGAAACGTGGGGTGAATTTCCCATTCACCCCTTAAGTGGACAGCGTTTAGCAGGCAGTTAGCAGGTCCCAAATGACGTGCGACTGACGGATCGTCGATGGATAGATTGGTGTTGTACTAAATGTTCTTTGTTGATGACTGAGGCCTACAGGGTATGATATCATACACTAAGTGAGCAGCAAAGCCCCCAACCGACGGGGCGTCGATCAAACAAAGGGTCGTCGTTTTCTAGTCGTTGATTAAACACTGACAAGGCAGTGTACTACCTAGTTTTGGGTCCTCCCCAAGGACCCTTTTGGTGGTCCTTGGGGAGCCGTGCCTGTAATTTTCGAACGTAATTATGATAACACACATGTTAAGGTCCTTACTTATCATATTAGGCACCAAACAATACATAAAACATGCAAAGATACACTAGCACACTAGCACGCATATAGACCATCTTTTGAATGTCTTGGACGTTTGTCTTCCAAACAACTTCATATCAATTATAAAAGATGTAAAACACTTTATTAGCAATTCAGTACTTTTTAGGAGGCTCTAGACACCTTAATTTATTTTGAGGGTCTTACAATATCCCCCAATTGGGAACATTTATCCTCGAATGACACTGGAACACTTTAAACACTTTCAAGGACTTAATGACCCATATAGAAGCTCACAAATTCAATACATCATCACATGATAGTCAATGCACCAAACATACAAGGAACACCAGCTTTATACAATCATGCACTCAATGCAACACAAGCAAGTAGAAGCCTTCATTCACTCACCCCTTAATGCATCAAGCACATAGTCATTTCTTCAAAGCATTTAAAGCCTATACCATCACTTTATACTGTCATCATGCATAACCATAAATAAACCTATCATTAAAAAGGGAACTCCATTTAACCATAACAATTGTTGACAAGTTATAACCATATACAATCATAATTTCCTCAACATAACATCTTATTTATGATAAATCACATATATAGCCACAAATGACATCACATCAAAATATATAAAATTTACCCTCACATATACTCATTAAGCCAAAAAAATTAAAGTAAGCATCAAAATTCACCTTTTTTTCCTCAAGCATTGAGATATCATCTTATCCAAACAATCACATCTAAAAGACCACCGAACAAGAAAATATAAGGAAAGATCATATATATTTAAGTTTTATGGAACGACACAAGAGTAGTGAAGAAAGTGAAACTCTATCATCCTATAGCGTTTTGTTCATAGATGTTTCGCGACTCACCATTGATGAACAAGACTCTACTAGATATGGCATTACGATATTTTGGACCCCAAACCACTTTTATAACCTCATTCTCGGATACCATGTTTGTCATTACGGGGGAGCATCCCCTAGAAGTAACATGGCATACTTGACCTCTTGGAGGTTTTGTACAAGCCCATAGAAATCATTCATCGCATTATCATAGGCAATTTAGCGGAAAATTTAATACTTTTCATAAAACATCATATGCTAGAACATCACTTCATATATATATAAAATATCATAAGAAATTGGTAGACTCTAAGTCTCTTTTGTCATCTTAGACTCAACATCAATAAAGTAGAATAGAGACACGACCCTTAATAACATAAATAATATCTAAGCTATTACATATACTTTAAATAAGAACTTCACATAGGAAATCCTTGAATCTTAAGTATTCCTTTCTTGGGCTTGGGAAACATGTATCAAGCCCTTCACTTTAAGAGACATCCTCTAGGCATCCATCACCTACACTTTGTGCAAAAAGATGAAGAAGAATGGTATTAGTACAAGAATGCACTAAGTATGGAAACCATGCCAAAACATGCATTTAAAGAGGACATTTTACTTAGAAATCATGCAAAGTGCCTTTTAAAATAATCTTCATAACATTCGCACAATTACACAATATAGTTCACATACTTCATATAAACATGGATACTATTCATGGCAACACATAAAGCCACATATATTATATTTAAGACACATCAATCCTTTCCACAACATTATCTTCTTTTACACTAACTTCTTTACTCCCAAAGTAACACTTTAGTAACAGTTGATGTAATGAATGAATAGTGTCTCATTCCACCATCTACACTCAAGCATCACCTTAAGATCACCAAGGTGAAAATTCATAAAACCTTCATTTACTTAAACACACACATCCATAAAAGCATATCATATCATGAACTTATACTTCACATATGACCCAACATAATACATAAACCACATTTAAGACTCATTCCAAGACAACATGCAAGTCAACACTACAAATACTATCACAATGAGGCACTAGTCAAAAAATGCATACTTGAACTTCATTAATACATCACAAGACCCTACTCATAATCTGAATCGAAGCCTACTAGTACAATGTACATGTGAAGCCCCACAACCTCACACATACTATGTAAACCTACAAAGAGACCATAAGCACTATCATTCATTTCATACATCAACCTGACAAGTTTAACCAACAACATGCATATCAAGTAAGACCTTCACCATAAGGTCAATAAAACGAACATCATACATATAATCATGCAACTAGTACAATGCTTAAAAGTCATGCATAATATGCATATAACTTAAACATATACATATAGATCCCCCTCCTGGAACTCCCTTCAAGAGCTACTTGTACAATGCATAGGTAAAGTCGCATACCCTTACCTACACTAAGCAACTTACCTTAGGTGATCGTAGCTAGGGTTCTTTACTTTACTTCCGTGTTTCATTTTACTTTAGGGAAACAATATCCTTAACTGACATTAAGACCATGTGAGCTAAACATGAAATCCGGTGTCATGGAACCCTACACCAAAAGGAGGTGGTTTACGTGCCAAGGTAGAATATTAACATCATTCTATCATATTAGGTGGATCCACTTGCTAGGTACTACGGGGGGAAACAGTTTACGAACTAGCAGATGTATATTGAAACCCGCTTTAAACCAATTCAAATTTTAGCTTCCATCTCATGAGAAACCATTGGGGGAACATGCCTTCTTTGGGAAGGAACAACTCTAATTGTCAAGTTAACTCGGTGCTAAGCTAGGTTCCCTTTTTTAAAAGCTTTATTGACATTAATTTCATAAAAATAGGCTTTAGGAGATTAACCCCTCATATTCATAGCTGATAAGTTATTGATGAGGATGTCCTTTCATTAACCTAACTCATTTGAGAATATCCTTTCACATGGACATATCATAATCATAGCATAGTCTAGTTTAGAGTAGCGTTGAGCATAACCTTTCAAAAGACTCTACTTACTAGATTTTCATAACATACGTCATTCATTCATGTGTGTATGTGTGAACATATATGAGGAAACCTTTCTCATAAAAATATTTTACATTACACATATTCATACTTCATCATATTATATACTTGATATCATAACATATACTTTCATGTTCACAGCATAATGATGCATTCATAATCATGTACGTAGAGAATCACCGCGGGAACTATCATATCAAGATACACATGTGCAATGTATATGCAATGTCTCAAACCCTTACCTATACTAGTCCTTCTATCAAGTCATCCTTGTTAAGATACTTTTTTTATACTTTCATGAACATATTATACTTTACATGCATAGTAGTAGACAATGGTACATATGAGAACTATCTTTTCATTAGTCACCACGAATTTATTATACTCATTGAAACGCATGTGGTGTGAGTGTGTGTACATTGGTAAACATGATCACATAATGGCAATCAACATATTACTGAGGCAGTCACCCTTTAAAGATCACAATACACCTTCATCCATAGACCACACACCACAATATATCATAGGAGACAAGACATCTTCATCATTTGAATCTAAGACTCCAACTCATGCGTAAGACCACAAATTTTATAGGGTTACATTGGTAGGGGGTCATTCATCATTAGAACTTCATCATTGATAAACATATGGACCACTCCTAACCCCTAACATCTTCATTCAATTAAGGAAACATCATCAATACTCTAATAGCACGATAGTAGTATTGGAGACTACACAACTCCTTCACAATCACGATAATCATCATATTGAATCATACTTCACATATTGCTTTCAATTTCATGATCACAATACATAGATAATGACAAGGAAGTAAAAACCGCCACTAGAAGTGGACCATACCACATAATGTCATTCAAGGGCAATTCCATACTAAATAGAGATATCTAGGTTACTTCAATTTCAAACTTTGATCATCATATATGAATTCCAAATAATTCATCATCTGTTCATATAGAAAACAGTAACAATAGGCAATTGAACATAATAAAATCGTAATTCAATCAACATAGAATCAAGATCATAATACCCAAATTATAGGCCCATTTGAGAAAATAGGAGGATCATGGGTTTTTCATGAAATTGGATTGAAATGCATCTTAAAATCAGTATCAAATCATAATTACATCATGAGAAATTTATTGAAGTCATTTTCAAATGAACCTATGGCTAGATTGAAAGAAAGAGGATTTTGATCATAAAATCTCTTTGAAAACCTTTGAAGGAACTCCTTCGTTGAAAGATTAACTTAGCATGAAGTATTACCATACCTCATTACATGAGAAGACAACGAAAACATGAAGAAGAAATAATGAGATTCCATTACCTAGGTTGTTCTTGAGCTTTATCCCCAATGGAGGTTTCTGGAGAGAATTTCTTTTGGAAAGGAAAGTCTAATTTTGAAGAATAAATTGGAGTAGGGGTTTTGATCTTTTAAACAAACTAAATAAACCTAAAAATAGATAAAAGAACTGCCTAGGCTTTTTTTTTTAACATGGGGTAAATTTCCCATTCACCCCTTAAGTGGATAGCGTGCAGCATGTAGATTGCAGGCCCCAAACGATGTGCATAGTAACGGACCGTGGTTGGAACGATGCCGCCGTACTAAACGTCCGTCGTTGGTGACTTAGGCCTAAATTTTGGGGGCTGAACTTACACGTATATGTGCGGATGAAAGCCCCCAATCGACGGGGCGTCGATCAAACAAAGGGTCGTTGTTTACAAGTCGTGTACTGCCTACTTTTTTCCTCCTCAAGGATCCTTTGGGTGGTCCTTGGAGAGTCGTTCTCGAGCATTTCAGACCTAATTACAATGATACACATGTTAAGTTCCTTACCTATCATTTTAGACCAAACAATACATAAAACATGCAACGACACACTAGAACACACTAGCACTTCTAAAGACCAACATTCGAACGTCTTGGACGTTCTTGAACGTTTGAACTCCAAACAACTTTAAATCAATTATAAAAGCTTTAAAATACATGATTCTTAAGTTATTAACCTTTTTAGGCACATGTGAGGCTCTAGAAACCTTAATTCATTTTGAGGGTCTTATATACCCCCTAAATTGATAATTGATGCTTATGTCACCCCATCTTTGATTTAATATGTTTTTATTTGATAATGTATTTAGATACGACTAGATAGAACTTAGGTTTACTTTTCTATTATTTCTCACAGTCACTCCCTGTGGAAATGATCTCAACCTTTTGCTGTGTTACTATTTTAAGGTACGGTCATCGACACTTTCATTGGATTTCGTGTCTTTGATGACTTCAGCGATCATTGAATCATTCACATTCATCATACACTTCCTATTACAATCATAATTTATGTTTAATAGTACATGTTTGTCATATCTGTTGTGGTACAAATTTAGTTTGTTGTTGTGTACATTATGGGTACATAGGGGCTCGGTAAGATTATTTTTTTGTATTTTGTTCATCTACTTAAGTAAGAAGGATGGTCCTATATTTGATAGTATATACTGACCACACCACATTCCCTTCCCCACCCCCTATATTTGACATTCTCGTGTCGGGTTTGTTTGGAATAGACTTTTTAACTTGTGTGATTTATGTATGTTTATTTCTATCAGTAGGCCTAGGTCTAGCTTTGTCCCTTATTTCTTCCTGTCCTTAATTGGTTGATGGGATAGATCATCCAAGTTCATCCCTAAATTCCTTTATTTATTTTCCTTTACTATATGTTCCTTGTTTTAGATGTTTCTTAATATGATATTCTTGTGGTTCATCTAGTTACCTATGATATATGCTCCTTCCATGCATGTTGTTTAGGCATACATTATTTTTGGAGCTCAATCACCCTATGCCTACTGAGGGCCTTTTTTTATTACTCATGATACACTTCATTAGCCTAAAAATCATAGTACGAGTTCTCACGCTGATTTGGATCTGATGTGGAGCAGCTCTTGGATTCGGAGATTTGGGTAAGCTCTTGAGTTCAGAGTTGCCTCTCTCCCCCTCTGTCTTTGTCTAGGAAAAGTCATTATCTTGCCTCTGGAAACAACTCTATATTTTCGTACTATTATTGTAATCTTGTTTGTAATAGTTGTTCAAATACTGTCCGACCTCGGGCCATGGGTTCGTTTTTTGTATTGTTGTATTCTTCTTCTTTCTTTTGTTCTTATTACATTATCATTTTTATTCTTACATTTTTTCCTTTCGCACAATAGCCCATTACTTCCAATTCCATACAACGATTTCGTCTTTCATACTAATGGGATGTATTAGGTGTCATCAAGACATGAGTTTTTGGGTCCAGACAATCAAAAAACTCTCTGCTAATGTGGATGGTGTTCTTTGGTATCAATCACAAGATAGAATAAATAATGTGATCCTTCATAAAATTATTGAAAAATATGAGTTATTGACTTTTTTGAGGCATGAGTTTCAAATTATCCCCCATACGCTTTAATTCGCTTGAGTCTATGAAATTAAATCGAGCAACAATGTCAAGCTTGGAGTTTGTATAATAATGGTATCTTTTTCCATGATTAGGATAATATTTGTGGCGATATTTCTCTAATATATTAGTCTCAGTTGATTTAAATATAGGATGATTACTCTTCCTTGGTGAGTTATTGTTTTATACAAATGTGATCAGCGCTCTTCATATTGTTATTATCCATATATTTTGCATACTATATGGTTTGTTAGAGGAAAGGTAGTGCTAAAGTAACAATGGAATTTTTTGGAATGTAATATATATCGAATTTTTGAAAGGACTATAGAAGAATATATTAATTCATGTATTAGATGATAATTTGTTATACACTTCTTATGCTAAATGTTCTTTTTTTCCAAAGTTATCTTGAATCTTCCGATGATAACTAAATCTTCTTAGAAGACAAGAAGTTTGGTAGGAGAAATAAGTGATTCAAGCCATTATGGACAAAAAGTGACTTTATATCTAAAAGTCTGAGGCACATGTATGGATGTCTAGCTAATAAAATTGGTAAGAGAAGGTTCCATCATGACCGGAGTTTTTGGGTCGAGGCAATTAAACAACTCTCTGCTAATCTGGATGGTGTTCTTTGGGATCAATCACATGATAGAATAAGTAACGTAACGTGATGTTTCATAAATTTATAGGACAATACTAGTTATTTTGCTTTTAGTCAAGCGTGAGGTTTAAATCATCCCCCACACTATTTCATTCGATTGAGCCTATGAAATGAAATCAAGGTACAATTTAAAGGTTGTTGTTCATCTTGTATTCCAAGCATACTTAGAACAAAACTTTGAACATCTTTGTAAGACAACAAAGTTTAAGAACATTTTCACAACTAGAAAATTAAAACTAGTAGCGAAACTAGAATCAGAAACAGATTTAAAAAACAAATATACGAAATATTTTTCTTAAAGAAGAATTGTTGTTAATATGTGTCTAAAGAATCTTACTGATTCCAACAAACTTTGCAGAAACACGAAGTTACCAAGTTTAATGAACCAGTGAAGAACAGAAGAATAGAAGAACTGATAATTCACAAATCTAAAATTTGTAAAACACGTACCATAATCTTGAAATTTTTAATAGGAAAAAGATCAAGTCCACTGAATTCACAGTGTCCCCTTAAGGAAATTATTCCCCTCTAGTATCCGAGGTTTGATTTGGAATATGACCTCCCAGGGTAAAATGATCTCAATCACATGAGTATAGATACCAAAAACTCTGGTGTCAGCGAACCACTCAACAGCAGTAAAGTACACTTAGAATACTAGATTTAGTAGTTAAAGAAGAAGTCCATAAATTCTATATTACAATGAGAGGAAATTCCTCAATTTATAGAAAACAAAAGGTAGTGCGAAAAGGTTCTTATTGTGCCTTACCGGAAAGGTCACAAACCATTGGAAAAGTCACAATCTTTCAGAAGGTCGTCACCTTTCATAAAAGTCACAACTTTCCATAAAAGTCACAACTTTTCATAAAAATCACAACTTTTCATGAAAGTCACAACTTTTCATCAAAGTCAAAACATTTCATAAAAGTCACAACTCTTCATAAAAGTTGCAACTCTTCATTTTCCATTCACACCATTTTTAAAATCGAATAATCCCCCGCATGAATGGGGAATGACTCGAAGACAAAGAAACGAACAAGTATGTTACTTTACAAGAAAGAATTAATTGCATCTGGATAAGAAGGTTTCCCCTTGGACTTTCCGTAGTGAACATATGTCGGATATACTCGGTCAATCAGTAGATGCGATATCTTTGAACCGTCGAACTTTGGTGTATACCTAGACAACCATATGTCACTCAATTAACCCTTGACCGTCTATGGTTCTTACGGTTGTGTTCGTTTTAGCCATGAACACCTCCTGGTTTCATGAGTGTATAGAGACATGGGCTTTTGACAATCATCTTCTTTGAAGCGGCTTACACTTCACACTCATATAGGTGATTCCTAACCGTGTTATCTCGTAGATACACTATTTGGTCAACTCTGCCAAACTTAGCAAATCATTAAAACCATTAAGCTTTATTAACTCATTAACAAGCCTTAATGTTTTATCCTTGTCCCTGAGCATTGTCTTCATCATGAGAATGGATTGAGTTTGTTGACAATGCCGAACCGTCATTCACAACTTCGTTTTTCTCCTTGAATCTAGCTCTTGGGATCTCCAGTTTGCTAAATAGAGTTACCGCCATGATGACTTGTCCTAAGCCGTAAATTCATTCCCTTAGATGATCTTTTAACTTCCTCTCTAGTTAGGCCTTTTTGTAAGTAGATCCAACACATTATCCTTTGACTTTACATAGTCAATTCTGATAATTTCACTAGAGAGTAGTTTTCTAACGATATCATGTCTATGTCGTATATGACGAGACTTTCCATTATATGTCATGCTCCATGCCCTACCTATTGCATCTTGACTGTAAAAGTGTATGCGTACTAATGCCAACGGTTTGGCCCAAAATAGAATATCTATCAAGAAATTCTGGAGTCTTTTAACTTATTCACCGACCTTATCTAGAGCACCTAGCTCAAAGATCATTGTAGAACTAGCGATACATGTCTCTTTTGAAATATTTCTAAGAGACTGCTCCTCTACCAATAGTAAATACATATCCACTCGTGAATTTTACTTCATTCTTCCGATGATTCAATTTGCATCACTAAATCTTTTAATATTGTTGGATATTGTTATAATGCAAGACATAGTTTTAAATATTATTTTAAATACTCCAAAACTCTATTTATTGTCATCTAATGAATTTATTTGGGATCACTTGTGAACGGACTCAGTTTAAAATAGCAAATGTCATATCTAATCGCACACACTATATGATATACATCATGCTTCCCAAAAATCTAGCACAATCCAATTGTGAGTCACTTTTGTTTTTCACTCTTTTGAAATGTAAAGCTCACATTTATTGGACACTTGGCAATATTGACATTCAAATATTTGAACTAGTTAAGTACCTTTTCAATGCAATGAGACCGTGAAAATACTAAACATTATGGAGTTCTACGAATTCTTATATCTAAGATCGCATTAGCAACTCCAATAATTTTCATTCCACTTGCTCTATAGTATACATTTAGTAGCATTTATGTCATTAGTGTCTCTATTGATGATCAACATATCACCAATATACAAACAAACAATGACCTTATGATTTTAATGTGAACACATTTATCACTTCCATCATTCTTCAATCCATTTGCCGACATGGTTTGATTGAATTATGTCATTGTTTTGGTGCTTCCATAATGTGACTTAACAAGTTCACATACTTTCTTTTATTTACCAGGTACCACAAAACCCTCGGGTTGTTCAATGTAAATTTCTTCCTCCAATTCTACATTTAAGAAAGTTTTTTTCACATTCATTTGATGAATTTGGAGGTCATATACCACAGTAATAATTTTTGCATCCGAATAGATGTAATTCTAATTACTAATGAGTATATATATCGACAAGAACAAAATCTTATTTTTTTTCCAAAGCCCTTGACACAAAGTCTTGCTTTATATTTTTCAACAGTTCTATCAACTGTTATTTTTCTTTCTAAAGATTCATTTTGAACCCAAAGGTTTATTTTCTTGAAGCAGATCAATTAACTTTCAATATTGTTTATTGACACCATTTTTCCAAAGGATGAGTCTACAGAAGACACAGAAAATGTTACAAAATCATATTCGAAGGAAGTAAATGTCCTTTAACATTTTACTAAGCCTTTGAATCTCTTTATTAAGTACATTATCCTTTTCATTTCCTAGGCCTTTTAGACCCTTCTCTAGACTACTCAAGTCTAATTTTACAATCCACAGTCATAGGTCCTGTTTTAATTCTTTTAGGAATAGGATCTTGGACTTTGACTAGATACCCCACACTTTGAAATATTTCAAGTTGGATTTCCTTTCTTTCCATTTCTCATATGGAAAAGATTGTATTCTGATCAAACAAAATCGCTTTCTTTCTAAAAGGACAAAACTTTTTGTTGATCCCTTTTGCAGTAAAGATAGTTCCTCTACACAAGCTTTGTGTAAACCCGAATTTATAAATAATGCATCCATCATTTCTTTCAACGTTCGATTTTTTCATTAGATTTAGGTGAATATGGAAGTAGTTTGATATTTCACTTTCCAAACATATTTCTGCACAATGAGATTTATACTCTCCATTCTTATCACTTCTTATATATTTTTTTCACACTGATTTTCAACTTCGATATTACATTGTCTATACATTTCTATTGCTCATCCTTACCATTTAGCAAATAGACATAGTCATTCTAATGCAATTCTCAATAAAAGTAACAAATACTTTTCCCACCATGAGATGGTGTGAACTTCATATCATAAATGTCACTGTAAATCAATTCTAAGGGATTAGAATTCCTTTCAATAGATTTATAAGAATGCTCAACATACTTAGATTCCACAAAAACTTGACATTTTTATTTATTACACTAAAAGTTAGGCAAAACTTCTAAGTTGATCAGTTTTTCTTACAAG
This sequence comes from Solanum chilense, assembly GCA_032847665.1. Classification (NCBI taxonomy): domain Eukaryota; kingdom Viridiplantae; phylum Streptophyta; class Magnoliopsida; order Solanales; family Solanaceae; genus Solanum; species Solanum chilense. Next base: position 4,658,340 of record JAPDHL010001910.1, on the reverse strand, counting down.
GTTTTGTAATTGACATGCCCCAAGTGTTCATGTCACAAACATTGACTCAAGCAAGTAAGAACAAATAAAAACATTAAGTTTGAAAAGCTCTTAGAGAGGTAGCTTTTTTTCTCACTAATATTTTGTTCCTATTTCTTACAATTTTGTGTGATACCAACATTGTTTAGATTGTCAAATATCCTTTTCAGAAGGACATTTCCATAACTTTCAATATGATTGTTTTAGAAGTACCCATGAACAAAGTTTCATAGGGTTCAATAAAGACAATATAGTCCAAATGTTATTTTTACAAAAACATAACAAATGACTATTCACCAATATTCATGTATATGAAAATATTTTTATTATAATAGACATATCTTTTCATGAAAAATCACAATATTTTAAGTATTTTTTTTAACCATAAAATAACACAATTATTTTGAACAAGTATATATATAATCTGGATGTTTCATACTAGTCACACTATATACTAGTAATAGAGAAACTCAACAACCACAATAAAATATACTCCAAGAATTTTGTGGGTGTAACATAATACAAAAGTATCACTAAATTTCATCTCTTTTACTCCAAAGTTAAATTAGACACCAAGTCTAATCCTAAGCAAATAACCCCCACATCTAAAATGTGATCTCAAAAATATTTTTCATGTATTTGAAAATAGTTTTTCCATATATTTTAATGTTGGAAATGTTTACACAATGTCAAAGTTCATTCCATAGAAATATAAAATCACAAATTCTAATTCACTGACAAAAAAATTGTACAATTTATTTCTATTATACATTGAAGTTTATAGAAAATCAAAAGTAGAACATTGTCTTATTATGTGAAGTTTTCATATTCTTCAAACCAATTGCAGAGTCCAATTTATCCAGATTATAAAACCACAAAAGTTTTTAGTCTACAAAAATCAGACACACTAACATTTCTCATGGAGTACAAAACTACAAAAGTTTTTTTTCTCCAAACAGAATAACACATATTCTTTATCACATAGAAATGTTTTTCTTATCAAATAGTCTTCCAACTATAACAATAGTTTTGTTCTAAGTATGTTTGGAATACAAGATGAACAACAATCTTAAGGAAATTATTCCCCCCTAGTATCCGAGGTATTATTTGGAATATGACCTCCCAGGGTAAAATGATCTCAATAATTACAGTATAGATACCAAAAACTCCGGTGTCAGCAAACCACTCAACGGCAGTAAAGTACACTTAGAATACTAGATTTAGTAGTTGAAGAAGAAGTCCATAAATTCTATATTAAAATGAGAGGAAATTCCTCAATTTATAGAAAACAAAATGTAGTGCGAAAAGGTTCTTATTGTGCCTTACCGGAAAGGTCACAAACCTTTGGAAAAGTCACAATCTTTCAGAAAGGTCGTCACCTTTCATAAAAGTCACAACTTTCCATAAAAGTCACAACTTTTCATAAAAATACAACTTTTCATGAAAGTCACAACTTTTCATCAAAGTCGCAACATTTCATAAAAGTCACAACTCTTCATAAAAGTCGCAACTCTTCATTTTCCATTCACAACTTTTTTAAAATCCAACAAATGTTAGAGTAGGTATAATCATGTCATCTTTTTCCATGATTAGGATGATGATTTTTGTGGAGATCTTTCTCTAATTTTTTAGGTTGTTAATTTAAAAATAGAATTGTTTCTCTTCCTCGATGAATTATAATTTTAGATATCGGGTGTGTTTTGTATGAAGCAAAATGTTTTCCATGAAAAATATTTTCATGGAAAACAAGTAAATTTTTGAGTTATTTTCTCATGCTTGGTTGGTGAGTAGAGTAGATTTTTTAGTGTTTGATTTATGAATGAAAAACGTTTATGAGAAAATATCTTTTAGTTTTACTAGAGTAGAAATAATTTTAGAAATTTAAAATATTTTTTAACAGAACTTAAATATTTTGGAGGGTTGGGTGGTGGTGGGGCTGTCCTGGGGGTTGTTGAGGGTAAGGGTGAAAAACATATTTTTGAATTTGAAAATATCTTTTAAAAACTTAATTTTTTTAAGAGGGGGGGGGGGTGTGGGAGGAGGGGTAAAAAGTAAAATTTTGAAGTTGAATATATTTTATAAAGACAAACTTAAATTTTTTTTGGGAGGGGGGGGGGGCAGGCCCCGAGATGGCATAGGGGTGAAAAAAATAAAATTTTGAAGTTGAAAATATTTTTTTTAAAAAACAAACTTAAATATTTTTGGGGGGTGGAGGTTGTTCTAGGGTAGGGGTAAATTTGAAATTGAAAATAGTTTTTTATAAAAACTTGATTTTTTTTTTGGGGAGGGGGGGAGGGGGCAGGGGTTGGAAGCAAAAATATAAAAATTGGAATTGGATATATTTATAAAACATAATTTTTAATTTTTTTGGAAGCGGATTGATAGGGGGTTGGAGTGAGGGTTGGGTAAAAATATAAATTGAAGTTAAAAATACATCCTAAAAACAAGCTTTAAAATTTATTTTATTTTGGAGGGAGGGTTGGTTTAAGGTTACGGACAAAATAATGGACAGAGTTTTGACAAATATTTTTCTTATGTTTTGAGGAAAATGAGTTGATTTGGAAAATAAATTCCAAACACACCCATCATGTTTTTCATAGTGTTATTATCTATATATGTTGCATACTACAAGCTTTGTTTAGAGAACAGGTTGTGCTAAATTAACATTGCATTTCTTAATAATGTAATATTGAATATATTGAAATGTCTATAGAAGTAAGTATACATTGACTCATGTATTAGATGATAATTTCTTATATACTTCTTATGCTAACTCTATTTTTTTCAAAAGTATCTTAAATTGTAGAATGAGTACTAAATATTTTTAAAAAACAAGAAGTTTGTAGGAAAAATAAAGTGTTTGCAGTCATTACACGTCTAACTCTATGACATTTATTAGTGTCTCACTTTTTTTTTCTTTGGTGTTGCATGCTCTTGAAGAAATATCTTATCGGCCAGATATACTTTGATTGGAGTTTTTAATCATTCAAAGAGTTATATTTATTAATAATAATATTGCTATTAGGGCAGCAAGGCGTAAAAAGTGAGTTTATACCTAAAAGTTCAGTTACATGTATCGATGTCTTGCTAATAAAATGGTTCATAGTCTAGAAACATGTTCATAACCTTGTACTATGATTTTCCCCCTACGATTCATATAATAAATATGTGTTGCATGATGTTGTACAACTCACATAAAACAAGTTTTTAAAGAGAAAATGGATAGAATAGACCTTCTTAAAAAATTAGTGAAAATCAATTTGCTTAATGGGATCGTACCATGAAACACGTTAAAATTAGTATTGATTCAATGCATGCCATCACCAACATCCATACCATAGCAGCTAAAAAAGTAGATGTACATTATAAATTGTACCTAGCTCCCGGAGCATTGAAGGCTATCCTTAAATCCAGTAGGTGCTCGACCAAAGCCTCAAGCCCAACAATATCCCAACATATTCAATATTAACAACATTAAAGGATCACCTAAAAAGTTTTCTAACTCTAATCCTTCACCATTTGTCTCCCATAATGACCGAAAGGGTCATTAAAAGTTAGTTATAAAAAATATTTTAAAATCTTCTGAAATGGAAATCAAACCATTTGTCTTGTAATCCTCTAATTTTTATCATTTTAACCCTATTATTTGTGGAAATTTGAATAATATTACTATACCATCAGTAAGCATTCTTTTGTATTTATTTTGCTAGTTACTAATCCTAAAGAATGATCGCAAGACAATGGAAATGTTCACTAGTAACTAAACCATCTGTCTTATAATCATCTAATTTGTATAATTTTCAGCCTGTTATTTGAGGAATTTGATCTCAAAACTATTTGGTATAATATATTTACTATACCATCAGTGAGCATTCTTTTGTATGTATTTCCTAATTACTGATCCTAATGAAAGGTAATTGACCCTTGGAAGGCAGTTTGCTATAATCCACTCATAGATATAAATGCACAGAAATAGAATGGAATTGTATGTTTATTAATGTGCCTCCAATGGAGTTTTTATACAGAACTAACAAAATAAATTGTGCTAACCAAACTCCTAAAAAGTAGTAACTGATAAACTTACATGACCTATACTAACTTAATAATAAACTTGACAAACTTAAAGCCTAAATTGACTGAACATGACTTATACATATTTACCATAATTGTAGATGCTCTGTTTTGCCCCCCCCCCCCCCCCCAAGTTAGGTGTAAAGATAGAACACCTAACTTGCAAAGAAGGAAGCCTTAGAGAATAGTTTGGTGAGTGGAACTTCAATTTGATCAGTGGAGTGAATGTGGGAAACTCTAACCAGAACCATTGTGGACATTGTGGCAAACAAGGTGAAAATCATCCTCGAGGTTCTTCGATTTTCTTATGATGGATCGGGTGTTCAACACTGTATGTGACCCCAAGGTTATAACAAATCATTATTTGAGCAGTAGAGAGACCGAGCAAGTGAGTGATCCAGTTCATTTCAAACAAGGCAAAGGAAACAGCCCGATACTGAGCCTCAGTGGAGGAGCGGGAGACAGTAGGTTTCCAACGAGAAGACCAAGAAATCAAAGTCAAGCCGAGAAAAACAATGCAACCAGAGATGGAGCGGCAATCATTGGTATCACCTGCCTAATTTGAATCCACATAGGAATAGATATTAGTGGACTGTTGGGGCAATAAATTAATACGATGGTGGGATGTTTCTTTAAGACACCGAAGGATGCATTTAACTTCCTTCCAGTGAACCACAGAGGGACGGGTTTTGAACTAAGTGAGCTTGTTTATTGAATATGTGACAAGACTTGAAAAGAAAGGTATTGCAGCTTATTAAGGATATAAACAGGACTTGGAAAGAGAGGTCATGACTTGTTTAAAGAGTGTTTCGTTGCTTCCCTTTAGTATGATGTCATCATACATAAGGATATATATAGTTACGCCCAAATTATGTAGAACAAAGAGAGAAATATCAGTACTTGCATCATATCAAGCTTCGGGAGCCTTTTGGAGATGACAAACTTGTCAGGATGTGCTAAATTTTCCTATCTGGGTGGTTAAGTCACATCCACGTCTTCCTAAAGCTTCCCTTGAAGAATAACATTATTCACATCGATTTTCTACAGTAACCAATTTATCTATACACCAAGGGTGAGGACAGTCCGGATATTATTATATTAGTGGGTTTAACCACTAGACGGTATGCTTTATGAAAATCAACCCCAGCCCTTTGTGTGAATCCTTTTGCAATGAAACATGCTTTGTACCTATGAATGGATCTTTCAGACGATGTTTTAAATCGGAACAGCCATTTACAGTGAAAAAGTTCTTGGTAGGGTCTTGTGGAACCAAGTATGATTTTAATCAGTGCATTAAACTCAAGCTGCATAGACTCTCTCGAATTTGGGAACTTTTGTTCTTGGTTCTGGGTGACAGGAAGTATTGCTGCAGTTTGGGTTATGTTGGCAGTGTAGTAAAAAATTTTGCACCACTTGATGATGTTGTTTTACGACCTTGTTACTACATGATTGTGCTCAGTTGGTGGAATTGGAGCTACAGGTTCAGTCGGGGGAGGAAAAGCAAGACTGCAACTAAGGAAAGAAACCAACCAAGAAGATCAAATCTCGGCATAGCAAGCAGTTTTCATGACGGAAAAAAGCAGCATCGTTTACCCCAGAGAAGTAAATGAAAGGCCATCAATAAGCAGTGTGGGATTATTTAAATCATTTTACAATTGTCATCTTTCAAATGTTCCACTTGTTATATGATATTTAAATATTAGTGGCATTTGATTTTTATTTTTGGAGGACAAGTATTAAGACACTTGTCAGGTGCATGTTGTAGGAAGACAAGACTTAAGACACATGTCAAGAGCTTCTGAATATTTTTTCGTTATAAATTGTCCCTCATTTATGAAACTTAGAACAGGAGAATATTAATACTCTTCCTTTGGTTTCATTCACTGTTACCACTCTCCCTTTTAGTTTTACTTATTTAAACTAATAGTTGTCTTATATCCTCTTAATAACTTGTTGATACTATTTAATTTTCTGATTCTTGTCACCTCTATTATTTAAGATAGGGAAGTGCTTATTTAATCCTGGAGAAACATTTCACACCATTAAAATAGTTTTTTAGGACAGTGCCTAATACTATTCAAGTATTTATCTATTTTATGCACTAATATTTATATATCATTATAGTAATTTTCATCACCACTTTTTGATAAATAATAAAGTTATTTATTATTATTAGTATTATTGTGAATTTTTTATTATCTCCTCAATAATCTAAGAAATTATTACATATAATATGTGTCCAGAAACTTCTGATTATATGTGTCCTGAAATTATTGAAACTATTGAGGATACTGATGTTGTTGCTACCCTGACTGATACTGTTCAAAGTCATTCTGTTGGAGGCTTACGGTAAATAAAATTACAGGTATGTAAATTAGCATGGTTATAAGTTCAAGGCTAATAATAAAACTTTAATGAAAAGTACACCTCAATGCAAAAGAATACTGAAAAGAAATGAGCATCTCGCTAAGTTAAAAAATAACTTTGGCTTAAACGGATGATCTGACGATTGTGGTTATTTCAGAAATAATTATGTGGCTAACGTGAGAAGGTGCGTGATAGACTCGGGTGCTGCTAGGAACATCTGTATAAACAGAAATGATTTTGTATCATACATCCAAGTTGGAAAAAAGACAAGATATTATTTATTTTTGTGACTCAAGGACAACTAAAATTATTACAAAAGGAAAAGTTCTTCTCAAGCTCACATCTGGTAAAACTTTCGCATTGAGTGATGTATAGCATGTTCCTAAATTCTTAATTAATTTGATTTCTGTGGGATTATTAGGAAACTGTTGAAAGAAGATTTCTTTTAATAATGAGGTCATATTGACTAAAAATAATATGAGTTCTGTGACTATGGCTTATGTATGCTTAATAATTGTGATAATTTCACTGCTTATATAATTGAGCCTATTTCATTATGGCATGCCAGATTAGGACATGATAATGTGTCATATAATAAAAATATGTGATCTCAGAATTTAATACATTATTTGAATTTAAATAATTTTGATGATTACATTAAAGTTGTATTTGTTTTTGCAAGTTTCTTTATAACAAGATACATTATAACATGTTAATGTCTCATATATTAAGAACCTGCAATCTCTTAATTTAATTCCTGATTTAGACTTAATTAATTTTGATAAATGTGAAATATGTGATGAAGCTAAAATTATAAAAAGTCATGTTTTCAGTAAATAGAGAAATTGAATTATTATCTTTGGTCCACACTTATTTGGATGATTTGAAACAGACTATGCCTAGAGGTGGTGAGGTATTATGTGACATTTATTGATGATTTTCAGATTTACTAAATTGTATTTGCTCAGAATAAAGATGATGCTTTTATTGCTTATAAGTCTGAAGTTGAAAATCAACATGTTAGGAAAATGAAAAGAACTTGATCTGATATAGGTGGAGAATTTGTATCTTCAAATGTTTTATGTTAAAACGAAGGAATTATTCATGAAGTAACCCCTCCATATTTACTTGAGTCCAATGGAGTAGTTGAAAGTAAAAATAGAATTTTGAAAGAAATGATGAATAATATGTTAATTAGTTTTAATGCTCTTGATAGTTTATGGGGCGAAGTAATATTATCTGCATGTTTCTTACAAAATAGAATTTCTCATAAAAGAACTGGCAAAAATCATCTTTAAAAATTGTGAAAAGGTTGTAAATCTAACTTGAAATATTTAAAAGTGTGGGATGTCTTGCTAAAGTTCTTTTGCATGAATCTCGAAAGAGAATAAAAAATGCTTCTAAAGAATGCAATCCAATATGTTTAAAAAACTGCTAATTACTTGTTTGCTTATTGGATATACTGAATATAGTGTAATATATAGATTTCTTGTTTTGAAAAGTGATGTGCTTGAGTGCAATACTATAATTGAGACAAAATGTCAAATTTTTTTAACATACTTTTCCACTATATGATAAAATTTCTCATGCATTTGTTGAAAGAAATAATGATAATACCTTTAATATCGAGGAACTGCGAAGGAGAAAAAGGCCAAGAAAAGAGTATATTTTTCTTATGAACATGATTTTGAAACTTTTCTTATCGATAATGAACCACTAAATTATTTTGAAACTATATCTTCTTCTAATGATAAATTTTTAATAGAGGCAATAAAATTTACATGAGTTCTATTATGAAAAATAAAACATGTTTTTTTACTTATTTATCTCCTGGTCCAAAACCTATTAGTTGTAAATAGATTTTCAAAAGGAAAATTAATCTTGATGGATCTATAGATAAATATAAAGTTCGGTTAGTAGCATATGGATTTTCTCAAAAATAAAATATTGATTATTTTGATACATTTGCACCAGTAAATAGAATTTCTTCTTTTCGATTATAATTGTCTTAGCATCAATTGACAAGCTTTTTATTCATCAAATTGATGTAAAACAACTTTCTTAAATGGTGATTTTGAAGAGGAAATATATATGTTTCAACATGAAGGATTTATTATTCTTGGACCAGAAAATAAAATTTTGTAAGTTTTTAAGGCCTAAAAACAATCTCATTAATAGTGGCATGAAAAATTCAAGCCTCATTGAAAGAAAATTAATTCTCTGTTGACACGGAGAAATGTGTTTATCCAAAAATTGTACACAATTATGATTTTATAGTATGCTTATATATTGCTGACATGCTTATATTTGGTTCAAGTTTAAATATTGCGATTAGTACCAAATTATTTTTGTCTACTAATTTTGAGATGAAAGATTTGGGTGAAGTAAATATGACTTTGAAAGTTAAGGTAATAAGGAATGAAGATGGTACAATGTTGTCACAAGAGGATTATGTGAAAAGACTTCTTAAAATGTTTGATTGTTCAGAGTGACACCTTTAGTCATTTCTTATGATGCTAACTCTAAATTGAAAAAGAATTATGACAGTTGCTCAGTCTAAATATGTTCAAATTATTGGAAGTCTATTATATTTGAAGAATTTACTTAGGCCTAATATTGTCTATGATGTGTGTAGATTGAGTAGATACAATCATAATTCCAATAATAATCATTGGTTTGCGTTGAATAGACCGATAAAATATATTTGAGCAGAACCAGGAATTATGGTATAGTGTATAATAGATTTCTTTCTACTTTAGAAGGGTATTGTGATGCAGCCTGGATCTATGATTCAGATGAGACAAAATCCACTAGTAAATATGTGTTCACCTTAGGTGATAGTAAAATATCCAAGAAATGAGCTAAACAACAATCTTTACTAGATTGACTATGGATTCAGAATTTGTAGCTCTGGAGTTGGCTAGTTCTGAGGCTGGATGGCTAAGAAAATTCATAGAGAATATCGCTGTAATAAAGGATGAAATTCTATCTAATCTCATCGGTGAAAGATGAATTATTTATTCCATCATTAAAAGATGAATTGTTGATCCTTTGGATGGAGGATGAATGTTGATCCTTTCGATGGAGGATGAATTGTTGATCCCTTCTATGAAGAATAAATTATTGATACCTTTGATAAGGATGAATTGTTGATCCCTTTGATAAGAGTAGATTGTCTCATGTGTTTACACACTGGGTTTGTGAAGCCGCAATCAATATTCTAGAGCTCTCATGAATACCGGGTATGCACATGGTCTCAGTCGCAAAACCGCGTTGAACAATAAAGTTACTGTGGTCAATATGTGATTGGTAAAGTCATTGATTTACAACTAGAATCATTTGGTTAGAAATATTATATTTCACTAGTAATTTTGTAAATTAAATTTTATCGATCTAAGTTTGGTTCATTGTCCGAAAGACATCAAACCTATTGCAAATTTTAATGAAAATTCAGCATGTTATATAATTTTTTATAAAATCATTAAAATAGTAGGGGATTGTAGGATTATTTAAAAGATTTTATAGTTGTCATCTTTCAAATGTTCCACTTGTCACATGGTTTCTAAATATTTGTGGGATTTGATTGTTATTGTTGGAAGACAAGTGTTAAGACCCTTGTCAAATGTATGTTGTTAGAAGACAAGACTTAAGACACTTGTCAAGTGCTTCTGAATATTTTTTTCACGATAAATTGTACCTCATTTCTCTATAACTTAGAACAAGAGAATATTAATACTCTTTCTTTTATTTCATTCACCGTTTCTACTCTCTTTTTTAGTTTTACTTATTTTAATTACTATTTATCTTATATCCCCTTAATAACTTTTTGATGTTAATTAATTTGCTGATTCCTGTAACCTCTATTATTTAATATAGGAAAGTGCTTGTTTAATCTTGGGGGAACATTTCACACAATTGAAATAGTTTCTTAGGACAGTGCAAGCACGACTCAAGTATTTATCTATTTTATGCACTAATATTTATATATCATCATAGTAATTTCATTTTATTTTCCGGACCAATTTTTGATAAATAATAAAGTTTATTATTATTATTATCATTATTATTATTATTATTATTATTATTGTGAAATTTTTATTATTTCTTCAACAAGCAGCGTTCACACCTTAGTGATAAGTGAGGGATTGGTTCGGTATATGGGGTGATGAGATGGAGCGTCGGCATTTAATAAACGTGAGTTATCCGTGATCGGTGGTTTAATGTGAGAGGACGAGCAGAGAGGGCAGGGGGGCTTGGAAATATGAAGTGGGATGGTGGAGAATATTCAATAGGGGAATTCTGATGGAAGTCAGGGGAGAGGGTAGTGGTAAGATCACCTGGAGCAGGAGTGGTCAAATGATCTTGGTGTGTATCTCACATCGATGGAATGGTGGGAGGAAGCATCATGTGATCTGCTGGTGTTGGAAGTAATATCAAGATTTTAATTGTTTTGGTTTATATTATTCTCCCAGTTTAAATATGAAACTATTGTTTTAAGTGGGAAAACATATTAGTAAATGGGAAAATATACTAAAAATTTTGCAACCCGTCAGGAAAAAGTTTGGAGCTTGTAGGCTCAAAACACTGATGACAATGATGGGTGACCGAAAAACCAAGATAGACACAATACAACTCTAGTTTATGTTGAGCATATTCTCGAAGCCTTGAGTAGCATAGACAGCCAAATGTAAGAAGAGATTCATAAGCAGGTGCCTCTTTGAAGAAAACTTCGAATGGTGGTGGGAAGTCCGTTATGAGAAAGGCAATATGATGGTAGAAAAATGTCCAAAAATTGGAAAGTAAATTCACTTGGTAAAGCAACATTTTGACTGTGTCCGTAAGGTGTTGATGACGTCTTTCAGTTAGGGCTACCCTTTGAGGAGTGTGAAGGGGAGAAACAAGATGTTGTAAGCCATTGGTAAGAAGGTATGGTTCCATGATCTGATATTCTCTGCCTCCATCATTGTAAATTGTGATCATATTGTTACCAAAATGTTTTTCAAGCTTCGAATGTTTTTGAACCTCAAGTTTGTTTTCCATCGTGTACAACTAAATGTATCTAGTGAACTAATCAAAGAGAAAATAATATTGCTTTTTATGAATAGAGAGAATAGTGGATGGGCCCCACATTTCACTGTAAATTATTTCTAATGAAAAGTGTATGGACAAAGTGTTGGAATAAAATGAAAATATCAGCTCTTTATTGCAACAATAAGAATTACAAAAAAGAACTTGTCCTTGAAAGAATACGAAATATATGCATTATGTAAAATGGAAAATAAAACTCGAGAATGGACAAAGTGTATGGACAAAGTGTAAATTATTTTTAATGAAAAGTGTATGGACAAAGTGTTGGAATAAAATGGAAATATGTGCGCTTTATTGCAACAATAAGAATTACAAAAACCGAACTTGTCCTTGATAAAATACGAAATATATGTATTATGTAAAATGTAAAATAAAACTAGAGAATAGGGGTTGCCCAATCTTCGATGCCACAGATGTAGTGAAGGTCCGACAATGGTGAAATTTATGTTTGGTCATGATACTACAAGAAAACTGCTAATTATGTGGGGATTTTTCCTAGGGAAAATTTTTGCAACTATTTCATGCGGATCTTCTTGCAAAAATTTTAAATTCCTGAATATTAGAATATATTACCTACGAAATGTTTATTCCCAACAAATTTCGCAGGTAAATTTGGCGTCATTTTGCGGCAAACATGAAGCTGCGGTATTACCTGGGAAAAGTGATGGTAAGTATATTATCTCTAGCTAAATCCGCAGGTACATCAACAAAAAAACAATTTTTAAATCATTTTTTTATTCCATAGGATATCCCTAGGTAATTCATCCTACATATTTTTTTGGAGATATTATTGTGAAAATTTATTTTGAGATTTTATTACTTGGGAAATTATATGAGGATTAGTTGCTGTGAAATTTGTTGGCAATTTATATTTGGGGATCTAGCTAGGAATTTTATTACTTGGGAATTATTTGGGGATTAATTATTGTGGAATTTGCTGGGGATTTATAGTTTGGGATTTTTTTGGGATTTGATTACTTGTAAAATTATTTGGGGATTAATTTGTTGCAAAATTCTCCGTGGATTTAGATTTGGGGATTTACCTGAGAATTTTATTACTTGGGAAATAATTTAGGGATTTTTTCCAACAAATTTAGCTGGAAATTTTGTTTTGACAATTTACGTAGAAATTTCGTGACTTGAAAAAACAACAAATTACTTAAAAGAATATTATAATAACATAAGTAAAAGCAATTTTAATAGGAAAATTGAAAAATCGAAGATAACATTAAACAAACACACAAAAAAAATATTCTTTGTGTTTAATATGATTGCGGTTTATCATCTATTCTTTATATCAATTCATCGTGTTTACTAATACCAAAAGTGCAGAGTGTGCAAAGTTTCATAACAAAGAGGTTAGCTTTTATATTTATCCCTACATAAGTGAACTAGGTAAATTAATCTCATCGACAAAAAAATACAAGCAACCTAACAACAAACTAAGCAATAAAATAAAAGTACACATCAAGTTAGTCGCAGAGGAGCTTGTAGATTGCACTAGTCATTGATTTTATTGTGTTGCAGAGTATCATTAGGGCCTAATATTTAGGTGGGTAAGAGGTGCTTTCCATCGAATATAAATATGTAGAGTATCTAGGTTGTTTTATTGTTGAAATTTTGTTTTCGTTGCGGCTGTAATGTTATATATTTCGGTTCCTGGAATGCTATATATTTTGCTGAAAAGTACTTTTTTTTTTATATTCTGAAATGCTATTTTTTATGGCTAAAATGCTCTTCGTAACTGTTGAAATGCTGTTTTTATCTGCAAAAAATGTAGATTTTTGTTTTTGTTAGGACGAGCAATTTTTGGTTCGTTAAACCCTGGAAAATTTCTTGTAGATGTTCTCTAGTTGGAGTAGTTGGAACCATTACTTGTAGGATAAAAGGTTGTGCTATTTTCTCTGAAAAGAATGAATTGCAGATGTGCTCACTTCAGGCATAAGCTTAAGCTATTTGCTAAGGGTGTCTTCGTTCTTACAATTATACACAAAAAGAAGGTTCCTCGGAACATTAAATATGTTGTATAGACATACTTGAAAAATACTGCTTGAAAACTATTGAGAAAGTTAGAAAGGAAAGAAAATAAACTGAATATATGTCATTCACTGGGTTAGTTAAAAAATTTAGCTTTAGCTTGAGTTTTTTTACATTCAGGTTATTTAGGTTGTTTTATCTCTGCAACTCAATGTGTTTTAGAATAATTGAATCCAAACATTTTTCTTTTTTCATTTTAAAAACTTAATTAAGACATTTAGCTTCAATCGAGTGAGATCAAAAGTTTTTTTCTTTGTTGATTTGTGTGCTAAAAATATTTTTGTATATTTGAAATTAATTTCTATTCTCTACCTCATTTGACTTTTAATTATAAGGGAAGAGGGTATGATATACCCCTCAACTTTCTCATTTAGAGCTGATATACCCCTCGTTATAAAAGTGGCTCATATATGCCTTTACCGTTATACAAATGGCTCACATATACCCCTGCCGTTACAAAATGGCTCACATATACCCTTCATTTAACGGAAGTTAAAAAATTAGTTTTAAATTTATATTTATTACTTCTAATTTTTCTAAAAAAATTATTTAGGGGTATATATGATTATTCTATCAAAGTTCAAGGTATATTTTAATTTTTTTCATATATAAATTATTTTTTGACTTCTATGTTATAATTATTTGAGTTTCTTATTCTTATATTATTTTTTTCTTTCATTCCTTAGTTTAAAGAAAAAAATTTAAACTATTTTTTTGTGTGTTGTAATTTAATTTCGTATTAGAAGAAAAATTTGTTCATCTACAATAAGTTTTACAAGAATATTAGTGAAACATAAATAAATTTGATTATCAAAATAATAATTTTAAATTAGACATTGAAACAAAAAAAAAGTCAAAAAAATTATGTTTGACGAAGATTAAATTTACTCATATGGGATTATATTTTGTAGAAAAAAATAATAAAAATTTAGATTAATTTTTTTTTTCATTTCCGTTAGAGGAAAAGGGTATATATGAGCCATTTGTTTACAAGTAGGGGTATATATGAGCCACTTTCATAACAAGGGATATATCATCTCTAAATGGCAAAGTTGGGGGGTATATCATACCCTTTTCCCTAATTATAATAATGGATTGATATATACTTTCCATCATTTTAACAGATGTTGAGTTACTAGTTGTGAAGATGATGATATCATTTACATAAATTGAATTGTTCATTTGAATTACCATTTCTCATTTTTTCTTGTTGTTCTTACATTTGATGCTAGAATCCAATATATTTTGCTAATGATATATATTTTCTGATGACACTACACATGGACTAATATATTATATCCCTATCCAGCTAGAGTTTGAAAGAAAGAAACAAGAAATATTAGCTGCTGAAAATGCATTAGATGGGGAGGAGGATACTAGTCAGCTTTCTCTACTAAGTGAATGGATATCTAGGTGCAATCTGCTAGTGGAAATAAACAAAGAGAGTCAAAGGTCTTGGATCCCTAGGTCGAACTGTAAAGACATCAAACCAATCAATATCAAATTTATCAACTTTGCCTGAAGATAATGATGAGATGATTAAGTCACAGATAAATGCTTCAAATGCTGATTTGTATGCTCGGTTATAGAATGAGCGGCACAAAAATAAGAAGAAAAGAAAGGAATAGACTTGTCAATGAACCATGTATAAAAGAAATCATTCTCAAATGAGAGATCATCTCAAGAAGACAACCAAGCTTATGAAAATGAAAGTGATGACGAGTCTAATATCATGAATGAAAGAGATTCTGACACGGATTACGTGAATGGAAGTTATCATAATTATGATTGAGATGGTTGGTAGTTCTATTGAGGATACAAATTTGAAGTATTTTTATTTTTGGACCATTTAAGAGTTATACATTATTGACATGGATGTTATGAATTATGCTTTTTTGTTAGTTGGAATGATTTTATTTTGAATGATGATTTTGAGAATTATTGGAAGTTTTGAAGAGGTTTTTGTTTAATTGTAAAATTTATGTAGCAGGCTGAATGTGAATTATTGTTTGGAGATTTTACATCGGGATTTACATGATAAATATTCATGAATTTTTTTGTGAGAATTTCTTTCTTGCGAACTTGGTTATTTCACAAAAATTTTCTTGCCAAATGTTTCATAAATATCCACAAGAAATTTTATTTTATTAATAAGGAATTGTAATATACAAACCTCCTACGGATTTACTTGAGGATCTTCATGGGGAATAACTTGCAAAATTTTCTATGATAATCCCCATGTAAATTCCTTTGCACATGAAATTTTACCAAAAAGATCTTGCTAATTTTTGATAGTTAATCGAAGATAAATTCGCAAATAAGTTACGTACAAATTTATTCCGCAACAAACTTACCTAGGGATTTTTTAAATCATCAAGTAATAGTTTCCTAGGAAGGTTTTTCCATCGAATTTCAATCGGCAAGAAACTCCGCAGATAACCATATTACTTGGCGATTTTATTGTATTATCCCTATGAAAATTCCTAGGTAATTACGACTTTTCTTGTAGTAACTCCTGGTTCTTACTCTCCGGCAATGGTTAAGTTGATGTTTGGTTGTGATACTCTTGGTTCATACTGTCCACAACAATATCTTTCCTGTTGGGACATAACATCATTTCTGTCCTCTAACCCAATGACTGAACTTTACAAACAAAGGTTAAGCCTAACACATCTTGATTCGCTGCATCCATATTTAGTATCTCATTGCAGCTACGGTATAAGAACCGATCCGCATCCATAATGTCTTCCAATAATACACTTTTTCTATCCAATTGAAAGAAATATGCGCAATAAAGAAAGCTATGATTTGTAAATCATATGCTAAGGCCAACAAAGTCATCCAACAAAAGAACCGTAATTACTCTAGGTGTAACAGATTCACTTCAGATGCTGCAGAAGGCACAAATGGTAGGAGATATTGAATATGGAAAAATATCTTACATGTAAAATGTTTTCATTTAACCAAAAAATCTAAAGTAGTGTTTGGTATAAAGAAATTACTTTCCATTAAAATGTTTTTCCATATTTAATATATCCTACATTTTGTGCTTGCTGCAACATCTGAAGTAAATTTGTTGCACCTTGAGTATTTCCAGTTCTCTGATAGGATGAGTGCGTTGGCCTTAACATATCATGAACAAATAAGAAATATTTATTTTTGCATATTTTTCTTGCAATTGACAAAGAAGCATACTATTGGAAGACATTTGGGACGCGGATCCATTCTTGTACCGTAGGAGCAAGGAGATACTGAATATGGATGCAGAAATAGTTGATCAAGATGTGTTAGGCTTGACATTTTCCGAAAGGACTTTTCAGATGTAATTACTAGGTCAAGTCTTGGAGCCTCATATTATATATATTCATCAAGATGACAAAAAGTAGAAATACTTGGAGAATAATTTACTAGTTAATGTCAATCTTGGACTTTAAAGTTTATGAAAGCATTAAATATGCATGATAGAAAGTGGACTTAAAGGATTTGATTGAGGAATAATTTTGTTTTAACAATATTTTTAATTGACTGATCATGGACTCATAGGTTCTTGCACTCTTTTTGACCAAAGACCATGATCTTTGTCGCACTACAAATTAATTTATGCATCACCATTTACTAAGTGGCTTAAATGTAACCCTAGATAATGGAATTATTATTGAAATTGTTGATGCATTAAAGATTTCAACATTTCGACCCCTATAGATTAAATTGAAATTTAAGACGATTCGTTAAAACCGATAGACTGTTTTTGAGTGAGAGTTAGATTTATACGTGCAAGGATTAGTAAGCTCTTTTACTTTTCATGGGAATAAATGAACTGTCTTGAATCAAAGAAAGTTGAGCTAGCCAAAGCAAAAAAAGTAATGTTTAATTTAAATAAAAAGCTTCAAAGCAAGTATGAACTCTAATACTAAGAGCTTAACAAAGGATGATGAAATCTTAAACTCCATTTCAACTCCCTAGAAAAATTCTCAATGGTAAAAATTTGTTTATGAAAAACTTTTCCTCATTAGTAGTATAATTACCTCCGAGTTGCAGGCAACTGTAAAATGGTATCTGCTATTTTTTGTGAGGTTATATGTTTCATGTTATTCTATCTAATATGAATTTTAATATTTATTTTTATTGAATGTTCACCTACAAGTGTATAGCAATTCAATTTTATAACATGTCGCATGCGTTTTGACTTTTATTTATTTCTCTCGGTCCTAACAAATTATTCCCCAAAACATTTGTTCGCAAACTTTCGAAAATTGGATTTTTATTTATGAACAATGTACAACAAACAGTAGTTCATTATGAGTACCTCATAGAATAATGCAAGTTAAAAAAAAAAGAGTGTTTATTTAGTTAGGCAAAACTACTTTAAATTTCTTGTGGAATTACTTATAACATATATTAAATATTTTCCATAAACGATACTAGTCTTACCAAGATGATATAATGAAGGGAAATAGAGAAATAAATGTATTCTTTTAATAAAATAAGTAAATAATTAAGTAGACAAAAAGAAACAAAAAAATGAATGTTCTTAATAATATGGTAAAAAATTATATGAAACAAAAATGAATATTCTTAATAATATGAATAATAAATTGAAAGATAAAATATGAAATGAAAAGATAGTGAAAACCATATTTGTCCAAATGAAGAAGAAAAACATAGAACATGAAGAAAAAAATAAATACAAATTATTTTTGGTTAAAAAATTGTGAGCTTAATTTGTTGTTGAAACTACAAGTTGGAGTGATTTCTCCTGATGCTTTCATCATTCACATTTGTCTCATAAAGTTATATATTTCAAATAATGTTTTCATATTCAATTAGGATATTTTATCTAAAAGAAATTATATTCATATGAAATGTTATTTTATTGTCTGACTGGTTTTATTTTATCTCTGAAAATGTGTTTGATTCTTCATTTAACTTGAACTTAAATTAAGGGATAGAAACAAATCTTTGTTGAAGCAAACTTATCACCCCAACTACATGTCAATAAAATTCAAGCAAATTTGCATTCTAGGTTTCATAGTGTTGTCAAATATATGCTCCTTTCACAAATCATAGGGCATTTGAGTTGGTAAGTTTAATTTCTTGACAGAATTAGAGTTATTTTGGCACTATATAGTTTAGATTTTCATAGCAATATTTTTATACAATAGAGTTTTCAGAGAAACTTTTTCGATTCTCATTTCTTAAAACACGATGACACTTATTTTCGTGGATGGTCTATGAAGAAGATTTTTCCATCAGATATCTAAATGATAAAAATTGATTGTGTGGTGGTTGAAAAGGTTTGTCCTTTATTCACAATGTTCTTGAAGAGAAGTCTTGGTCTTCAATTGATTTAGCCTTGGGAATTTAAGGTAACATCTTCTAATTGCTTAAATCCAAGTCATTTTGTTAAAGATTGAGGTTTTTTATTTGATTGATCATAAATGCACCAGCAGTGTAAATGATTGTTGCATGACCTAGAAAGACATTATTAGGAATTGCGATATATTTAATTTGGGAGAATGGGCCCCTATTGTGGACAGAAAGAGGGAAACGACACTGAGATTGTTATGGTATATTAAGAGGAGAAGCGTAAATTCCTTTGTTATTGTATGTATTATTGGTTTTGATTCTCCTCTTAACAAATCAGAACCATCCTGACTAGGATTTAAGCACATAAAAGGTGTTACCTGAAAATCGCAAGACTTAATCAATTGTAAGTCTATGGAATCTAATTCGAGAAGGGTGTGAGCATCGGAAAAACCTTTCCGTCAGCACTCAATCAATTCTTACAAATAAGTTACTTGGTAGCATATCTTTATTCATGTTCATCAACAAAAACAACAATATCATAATATTTTGAGAAATTAAAATCAAAACAATTTACTGAAAACATTATTGTATCATAATATATACATAAATTATTATACACTTTAGGACCAAGAACAACCTTAACAGAATTATGAATAAATTGAACTTACCAACAAAAATATCCCGAGACATGCGAAGAGAGCATACATTAGATAAAATTAGGAAACTCGAAAGGCTAATTTGTATGAAATTGTTCGGGTCACAGTTGGGTTGATGAGTTTGCTTTAGCAGAGCTGAGAATCAAAATAATTTTATAGAGATAATAAAACCATTCAGACAACTAACTTGCAATTCATAATACTAGATGGAATGCTTGTATACTACTATGTCTTTAATTAATATATTGGCAGCTAAAGTGCTAAATCTTTAGTCACTATATATATCTCCAATTGTGGACTGTGACAATAGATCAAATGTCGAAACACTTAATTTCTGAATAATATAAGAGCAACATACCAGACCTTGTATCTGCAATCACAAGGCTGCTGAAGAATCCTCTGTCAAATCAATAGGGCAATGTGACAAGACATTGAATATACAACCATAAGGCTTCTAAAGAATACAATATCAAATCAACTTTACAATGCCTCATTGGAACAATGTGCATTACAAGATAATCAATACAAAAACCATGAGCCCGAACTGAATCCAAACCCATCCTTACCAACCATGTTGGATAACCTACTCATGAATCATTAGGGCCGTAGAAAGGGGAGGTATGGATAGAAGGTAATCTAAGTTGAGCTACTACCTATCTATGACTCATTTTGACCGATCTAATTATGTTACATGAATTTAGGAGGATCTATGTCGTATCAAGGAAGCAAATGATCCGAAATATGCAAGTCTACTGCAAGGACTCGTCTACTCCCTAGATTAAGGCCGAACATGTCTTCAACAACAAAAGTAATCAAGTACAAAACATGAAACAATATTGGAATAATCACGAACAACAAGAACAACATGCCAGTATACATGACACAACATTGGAATAATCGCGAACAAGAAGAACAACGTGCCAATAGGCCTAAAAACCTGACAAAAGTTTAAAACCTTATATTATTAAGAAAAATATGATAAACTTCCTACCAAACCCAAATTCACAAAAATCAACATTTATTTACATTCTCAAGATCAATCTTAAGGACATGAAGTCATAGCCTACCTCAAAGCAAATCATATGTGCTTCAAATTCACAATTCCAATGCTTCTCCCTTTCGAAATGCTACCACACTATAAATTATAGAATAACTACATTAACACAGTCATTTAGCCACAAATTATATTAATTATAGATAGACCAAAATTTGATTTTGACATGGGAATGTGGGACCCACTTTAGGAATCATATAATTGATTCCATCGAAAGGTCCATTTAACCTCCCCGAACAAGTATCCCTAACTAAGACACAATTAAGGGCACGAAACACACCTAAACACCAATATGCAACAATTTAACATTTAAGCACAATCAGAAGGGGTGAAAGGACCTTTGGAGAAATTTTACTGCAAACAAGATTTCCCCAGTAATCCCAAACACACCAATGCATAGCCACAACATTCCCGGAAACACGAAACATGAAATTACCCAAATCAGACACTAACAACTCTCACAACTATAGAAGTAAATGCTAGGACAAAAATCATAGTCTGATCTTTTATTCAAATGTGAAGTCACAGATACAAATCCAAATAGCAGCGGAAAGAGGTCCCAATAAGAGCCACACTTTAAATGACTTTCACGATCACAACAGTCAAACCTCGTGAACAAGATGACTAAAGGTGGTCAAAGCCACATGACATCAAATCTCGATTATAGACTGAGGCCCATCCAATAATACTAGTAAATAACCACCCGCCATGATTTTGAAGGAACAAATGCAACCTCATTGAAGGTGGCACAAACACAAGATGTTAGTGCATCTCTTGAAAAAACTAAGCGGGTACTCAAGATTCATTAGAACCCTGTGCGCACAAATGAAATATTCTACCCCACTAAATTTTGTATTCCATCAACACTCCATTTTAACTCAAATTCCACAAGCAGGATCTAAGTTATCCCAGAGACTCATGATCCGCATGAAAGGTCTTAGAAAATACTTAATATGCCAAACATTGCAGAACCGTTAGTATTGAATTTTGAGGTTGACTTCTTGAAATTTTGATCGAAGTGTTTATGTTTTGGATGTTTTAAAACACAGAAACACGAACATAATCCAAATAAACGACCACGTTAATAAATTTTCATTCTTAGAAAGTGATAAATTACATAGGTCACTATAAGAACTGTTGAAGCATAATAAGTACGCAATTAATATATGAATTATCTAGAGGCTCATTATAGTGTTTCCTCAATCAATTCTTGCTCCTCTTCACTCTGACAATAAATGTACTATTTCGATTCATATGAATACTAAACACTTCAAAGTAGATTGTCATATTATAAGGAGAAGTTGTATTGAAAGGAATCATTAATCTCCCATATGTGGTCAATTATTTTCAAATAGCTTATTCTTTACAAAATTCATGGCATGGAAATCCTATTAATTTCTAGTAGGGTTGCATATAGCTTAGATGTGCACTCATTCTGTACATTCAAGAAGGACAACTTAGCATTTACATGAAAATTTTCAGGTTACAAATGATAATCCTGATGACCTTCAAAAAATATAGGTCGACTTATGAAGTTGGTCATGTGATAACCTAATAAAACTCTCTTGTTAAAATGAAAGGGGATAAGTATAATCATTGTTCAAGTAAATGTCGATGACACTACCTTTGTGCTACATTGGATTCACTATGCGAAACATTTACCAATTCCCTGGGAATTTATGAGTTTGAAATGAATATTATGGGGGAGCTAAGATTCTTTTGAATCTTACAGGTTAAGAAATCATAAACATGCACTACGATCAATCAACAAAAATATATTTGTGATCTTCTAAAAAGTATCAACATGGGAAGTTCGAAGCCCGGTAATACTTAAATTAGGACCTCTAGAAAAGTAGATATTGACAAACCAAGTCCATCCGTAGTTTAGACAATGTATTGAGGAAATACTGGATCTTTGCTATACATCAAAAGACTAGATATAGTCTTCAGTGTTGGAATGTGTTTGAGATTTTAGACCTGTCCTAAGGAGTTCTACTTGAAAGATGAAAAAATGATTCTATGTAGGATACTCCATATAGTTTATGTGTAAACTACTGATGCACACAAATATTATGTTCAGACACTTTCATGTAATGGACTTATTGAACTATAAACTACCCATGGGAATTAATTATAACTATTTCAATCAAATGTAAATTGCCATTAAAAATCAATAGCACAAATAAATAATAGATTAGTACCCAAATTTGATTTTAAAAAAAGAGATACCCAAGCTTTTATCAAGATAGAGAATGGAATAATTTGTGCTCCTGAGTTTCTAAGGAGCCAAATATAGAAATAGATATGCATATGCATATTTTATATTTTGCTGTGACATTGAGTCTTAAATTGCAATTCTTCGTTCTGGTTTTTGTGTAAAAATAAAGGGGTAATGTTTATAAGAATGATGAAAATCATAAAAGTAAACAATAGGAAAGCAATAATAATAGGAGCATTTATTTGATGTGTACGTACTAACTCACCATAAGTAGAAAGATTAATCTAATGTCATGAGAATGTATGAATTCTATTATTGGATTCTTTTTGAAAGAGATAATAATTTGTTAATTATACATCATGATAACCACGATCCATAGAATAAACGAAAATTCAATCGCAAACAGCATAAATATATACGATAAATCAATTATTTATAAAATAATATAGTTCAACAGATAATTGACAAAGTGGAGAAAGTATTTACCTGTTGTGGTGTAGTAAATTTTCCATTATCATAGGTCTCGAATCTACACTCGCTCTCCAAACAATGTTAAGACAGAGAAAAAAGAGAATACAAATATTTTTGTGAGATGATATGTAGGTTAAAGAGAGTGGTATTCTTGTGAGTGGGAAATCTTCTCCATACTTGAATATATTTGATATGACTAGGAGCATGAAATGAAAGAGTCATCACTATATAGAGGCACAACTAAGAAGGATTAGTGGAAAAGACTATATTTTTCTCAAGAAAAAGCAAAAATATTGAAGCATCCATGGATAATAAAAGTACCAAATTAGAATTAAAAACTGCAAGAGATAGCGGGAGAGAGAAGGTGCGGGTGACAAGAAGAAAACTGATTTAGGGTTTGGGCTATATATTTTTTTCTGTGTTTGTGCTGAATCAAAAATTTCATTTATGAAAATAATTGACACAACATGACAACCTATAGCTTATTATATACTTTTTTCTGATTTTTCCTTCTCTATTACCTTTAAAAGGAAACAATATTATATTATTTTTCTTTTCTCTTTCTTTTATTTTTTGTCAACTATTTTATAATAGGGTTATGTCTTTCCTCTTCCTTTCCTATAACATCCCGTATCCAAAAAAAGTACAAAAATGAAGATTTTCAGAAGTTGCAGGTGACAGTGACTGAGCCAACTACAGACCTTTCAGTCGACTTACGGCCCGTCAGTCAACTTACTATCCGTCATTTGACTCCATCAATTTGCCAGTTGACTTTCAACTCTCAGTCACAAATGACGGTCGACAAGTAGAGACCGTCAATCGACGTACGGTCCATTAGTCGACTCCATCTGTGACTCGACAACTTTTAAGTTAAGGGTCTTTTGGTCTTTTCCTACTTCGTTAAAACCCTAAGATATGACGTTTTGACCCTAAATCATGATATTTTAGTCAATTTAAGTATAGAAACATAACAAGAACTTACCTACGTCAAAATCATAAATCAAAACTTAAAAAAATAGAAGCAATAAATGAGAAAAAAGTCAAGAACCCTAGTTCAATAACTCAACGAGGTTCCATCGGTTCCAACTCCATAATTTAAATATTTATCTGTGGATTTCACAACCAGGTATGTGGAATTTCACTAGTGGGTTCCTTTCACCCATTGGTTCCCTAGTTTTTAGTTAGATTCTTGATTCCCATATCATGATTAGACCTAGAGTTTCTAGAACTTTAACAAAACTTCATGAATTGATTAGTTATATGTTCCAAATCAAATATCCATTTTATTACTCAGATTATTGCATGAATTTCAGAACCGAACCCTCTCTATGTTTTTTTTAAGTTCTTGAACTACACAAGCGAGGTCAGATATTTCAGTTACTTCAAATATACATGCCTCTGTTATAAATGCTTGATTACTAGATTAAATGTTGCATTCTCAATATGCATGTTCAGTTTTGAGATATCCAGTTATAATAGAAATTTAGAAATAATTAGTTAACTATATAAATCAATGGAAGTAGCATAATTCTGAGTTGGACTAGGGTTTAGGGTACCTAATTAGTCCCAAAACTACTAGCCAAGTAGGTTGTAAGTCCCCTCTATGGGCAATCAGTTTAGTGATCATGCCAGCATGCCTTTATACCTTTGGTAGGGTATATTCGGTCCTCTCAATGGGGCGTATACATCAGACTCCAAATTTAGCTCATGTAGTTTAATTATACGTTATTAGTAGCTCCCACAGTTAAGTCAGATTCTCTTGCATTGACCATTTATCAGTATACTCAGTATTCAATTTTAGCATGTTATAAATTGGTCATTGCATTCAGTTAGCTCAAAATTTCTCTATATCATGTTCAGATTATTATACTTGTTTTTGTTCTCGTTCAGTTATGTTTTATTTCAACTTTATTCTATCCTGCCTGCTCAGTACCTTTCATGTACTGACTCATACGTGCGCTACATCTTCTCGTGATGTCGGTTCAGGTTCTCAGCATCCAGATTACATATAGATCGATTTCCGATCTTTAGTGCAGCAGATTCACTGGTTAGTCTTCATTCTCTGAGGACAATAGTCATGAGTTTCTTTTCAATATTTAATCTTTTAGTTTCAGTTTTGCTAGATTTAGCTGGGTTTGTCCCTGTATTTCTAGTCAACTTTAGAGGCTATTTTCAGACATACTTAGTTTCAGCTTAGTGTTGAGTTAATATTTTTTTTTGTATTAAACTCATCATTGTTTTCATTTATCTCAGTTATAGCACATGGGTATTCCTCATCTTTTCAGTCTAAAATTATGATTTAGTTGCCACAATAGTTTATATTTTTTAGTATGCATAATCATTACAGTAGGTAAGCTTGCAATCACTTGTTGTCATAGGTTCTGTGTCCGCATCTCGGGGGTAGCTCGAGGCGTGAAAAAAGTTGGTATCAGAGCACCAGATTCAAGATTCCTAGGATGTCTAAAAAGCTGCACTAGTAGAAGCCTTTTCATGGGTGTGAAGTGCACAACATCTAATGAGAGGGATTCTAGAAAGTGTTTTTAGGAAAACTTCACTTTCTTGTTATTTTTATCGTGCGTATGGTATGATTTAATTCCATTCTAACTCGACGTTGTGAGCTTAAGATCAATCCTTCTCGTAGAGCTTAGGCATGGAATGCTAATGCACACAATGCTAATGCAGTTCATAGTACTAGATAAGGAAGTTCTTATGTAGAGTTTTAGAATGCCAATTCAGCTTTTGGCTCCAGAGTATCACAAACCAGAAAAATCAGCAGGTTCAAGTTCCTACTAATAAAATTGATCGATTAGTGGCAGCCATATTTTCTGATTTTGTTAGGATGAATCCACCTATGTTTTTAGGGTCACAAGTTGGTATGGACCCATGAAGTTCATTTATGAGATCAAGAAAATACTTGGTGTGATTCAAGTAACTGGTAGTGATAGGTGAAATTGGCATCCTACCAACTCAGGATGTGACTCACATTTGGTTGAATTTACTAAATGGAAAGAGATGACTTTGTCTTTTATAAATCAGTATAGCACTCCAATTCAGTGTTAGTCTAGAAACTCTCTTAAAACCTTTCTCAGTATCTACTCAAGTCGGTGACCCAGTTATAGCTAGATGGGTATACAGAAATTGCCCTGTCACAGTCTCTCAAAAAAGTCACATCAACAGATCTTGTAAAGTTAGAAATTGTAGACTTAGATGTCATTCTAGGCATAGATTGGTTACATAACTGTTATGACTTAGTCGATTGTAGAACTAGGATTGTTCGTTTTCAGTTTCTAGATGAACTAATATTAGAATGGAAGGGTAGTAGCTTAACGCCTATGGGTCGATTTGTCTCTTACCTTAAGGCCATAAAGATGATCTCTAAGGATTATCTCTATCATCTAGTTCGAGTTAATGATTCTAGATCTGAAGCCCCAACTATTGAGTCAGTTCCAGTAGTCTGTGAGTTTCTAGAAGTGTTTCCAGCAGATCTTCCCGGAGTCCCTCCCGAAAGAGAAATCGACTTTGGAATTGATCTCCTTCCAAATACCCAGCCTATTTCAATGGATCCAACAAAGCTTAAGGAATTGAAAGAGCAGTTGAAATACCTTCTAGATAAGGGCTTCATCATATTTAGTATTTCATCATGGGGTGCGCCAGTGTTTTTCGTAAACAAGAAAGATGGTTCTCTTAGAATGTTCATTGATTATAGACAGTTGAACAAGGTCACAATCAATTATAAGTATCCCATCCACATGATTGATGACTTGTTTGACCAACTTTAGGATGCTAGTAACTTCTCAAAGATAGACCTCCGATTGGGTTATCATCAGCTTAGAGTCAGAAATGCTGACATTCCGAAAACAACCTTCAGAACTGGGTATGGTCATTACTATTTGTATTTATTTCGTTTGGACTAACCAATGGTCTTGCAGCTTTCATGGATTTGATGAACAGAGTGTTCAAATAATACTTGGACTTTTTTGTTATCGTCTTCATTGATGATATCCTAGTTTACTCTAGGAATAAGGAAGAACATGCGAGTCATTTGAGAATTATTTTACAGACTCTCAAGGATCGCCAGTTATTTGCTAAGCTCAGCAAATATGAGTTCTGGCTGCAATCCGTTGCTTTTCTTGGTCACATTGAATCTAGCGAATGGCTCCAAGTGGTTTCACAGAACACAGAAGCAGTGAAACAATGGCCCAGACCTACCTCTGTTGTAGATATCAGAAGTTTCTTAGGTCTATTGGGTTATTACAAAAGGTTTGTGGAAGGATTCTCCTCCATAGCCTTACCATTGACTAGGTTGACTCAGAGGATGGTCAAGTTTCAATGGTCAGATGATTGTGAGAAAATCTTTGTAGAATGTAAAAAAAGATTGACTACAACTCGTGTCTTGACTCTACTAGAGGGTTCAGATGGTTAGGTGATCCATTGTGATGCATCCAGAGTTGGCCTACGTTGTTTGTTGATGAAGTAAGATGAGGTTATAGTGTATGCCTCTAGACAACTTAAGGTGCATGAGAAGAATTATCCAACTCAAGACCTCCAGCTTGCGGCAGTGGTGTTTGCACTCAAAATATGGAGACACTACTTGTATGGTGTTCATGTCAATGTGTTCATTAACCATTAGAGCCTTCAGTATGTGTTCACCAAGAAAGAGTTGAATCTTTGCTAGAGGAGATAGCTTGAGTTCCTTAAGGATTATGGTATGAGTGTCCATTATCATCCTGGTAAGGCGAATGTAGTAGTGGATTCTATTAGTAGATTATCTATGGGTAGTGTAGCCCAAGTTGAGGAAGAAAAGAAGGAGCTAGTGAAGGATATTCACAGGATTGCTTATTTAGGAATTCGCCTTATGATCATATCATATTGTGGTGTAACAGTACATAATAGGGTAGAATCTTCTTTGGTAGTGGAGGTTAAGAAAAAGCAAGACAGTGATCCAATTTTTCTTGAACTTTAGAATGTAGTCCATAATCAGAGAGTGGAGGTTTTCTCCCAAGGGGGAGATGGTGTACATCGCTACCAGGGTAGATTGTGTGTTCCTGACGTGGGTGATTTCTGAAAGCATATCCTCGCGGAAGCGCATAACTCCAGATATTCTATTCACCCAGGTGACACTAAGATGTACTGCAATATGCGAGAAGTCTATTGGTTGAATAGCATGAAGAGGGATATAACAACTTTTGTGAGTAAGTGCCCCAATTGCCAGCAAGTCAAGGTAGAACATCAGAAACCAAGAGGTATGACTCAAGAGATCGATATTTATACTTGGAAGTGGGATGTGATCAATATGGATTTCATTACAGGGTTACCTCGTACTCGCAGATAGCATGACTCAATTTGGGTTATAATTGATAGGATGACTAAGTCTTCTCACTTTTTAGAGGTCAAGACTATAGATTAGGAAGAGGACTATGGCAAGCTTTACATTAATGAGATTATGAGGTTACATGGGGTTCGTTTGTATATCATCATATAAGAGGTCTGCAGTTTAACTATCATTTGTGGAAGGCATTTCAGAAGGGTCTTGGTACTCAAGTTAACCTTAGCACATCATTTCATCCGCAAACGGATGGACAGGCAGAGCGTACCATTCAAACCCTAGAGGATATGTTGAGGGCTTGTGTGATCGATTTCAAAGGTATTTTTGATGATCACATTCCTCTTATTGAGTTCGCTTACAACAATAGCTACCATTCAAAAATTCAGATGGCCCCTTGTGAGGCTTTATATGGGCGTAGATATAGATCTCCTATTTGTTGGTTTGAAGTAGGTGAATCAACTTTGATAGAGCAAGATTCAGTCCTTTATGCTATGGAGAAGTTCAACTCATTAGAGATAGACTTAAAACAGCCAGAGTCATCAGAAATCTTATGTAGATGTAAGGAGAAGGGAACTAGAGTTCCAAGTTGATGATTGGGTATTCCTGAAAGTGTCACCTATGAAGGGGGTGATGAGATTTTGCAAGAAAGGGATGCTCAGTCCTATATATGTATGCCCTTAATAGATCTTGAAAAGGGCTGACAAGGTAGCATATGAGTAATATTTGCCAGCAGAACTAGCAGCAATACATCCAGTCTTCTACATCTCACTCTTGAAGAAGTGTGTGGGTGATCTAGCCTCTGTAGTGCCATTAGAGAGTGTAAAAAGTGAAAGATAGTCTTTGTTATGAGGATGTACCAGTTCAGATTCTTGACCGTCAGCTTAGAAGGTTGAGAAATAAAGAAGTCACTTCAGTCGAGGTTTTGTGGAGGAGTCAGTCCGTAGAGGGAGCTACTTGGGAAGCAGAAACATCCATGAAAGCCAAGTATTGTCACCTCTTTCCTTCCGATTCCACTCCAGATTGAGGTAATTGTACATCTTCAGTTTTTCAGTCATTCATGTATGAATTAAGCCTTAGAATCATTTTTCCTCAGTTTGTACTTGCATTTTCAGCGTATTTTCATGTTCTTGGAACTCAATTCACTCAGAAACTCAGTGCTCAATGTTTAGTAGTAGAGATTTCAGATCTCTCCCTTTATATAAGCTAGTTTAATCATCATGCAGGTGCTAGATCCAAAAAAGTACAAAAAAGTGCAGATTTTCTGAAGTTTGAGGTGCCAGCGATGGAGCCAACTATGGACGGTCAGTCGACTTATGGTCCGTCAGTCGACTCTGTAGATGACTTCGACAACTTTTAATTTAGGGGTGTTTTGGTCTTTTCCTATTTCATTTAAACCCTAAGATACGTCATTTTAGCAGTAAATCATCATATTTTAGTTAGTTTAAGCCTATAAACATAACAACAACTTACCTAAGTAAAAATCATAAATCAAAACATAAAAAAAATAGAAGCAAGAGAGGTGAAAGAAAGTCAAGAACCCTAGTTCAAGAACGCAGCGAGGTTCCACCGGTTCCAGCCCCAAATTCTAAATCTTTCTCCGTGGATTTCATCACCTGGTATTTGGGATTTCACTAGTGGGTTCCTTTCACCCATTGGGCCCCTAGTTTTCAGTTCCATAACCTGATTAGACCTAGGGTTTCTGGAACTTCAACAGAAATTAATGAATTAATTAGTAATATGTTCCAAATTATATTTCCATGTTATTACTCAGATTATTGCATGAATTTCAGAATCCTAACTATGTCTTTCTTTATTTCTTGAATTACACAAGCTAAGTCAGATATTTCATTTACTTCAGATATACATGCCTCAGTTATAAATGCTTAATTACTTGATTAAATATTGCATTCTCAGTTTGCACCTTCAGTTTTGAGCTATCCAATTATTACAGAATTTCAGAAATAATCAGTTAACCACATAAATCAATGGGAGTAGCATAATACCAGGTTGGACTAGGGTTCAGCATACCCAATTAGTCCAAGAACTACTAGCCAAGTAGGTTGTAAGTCCCCACTGTGGGAAATCAGTTTAATGATCACGCCGGCATGCCTTTATACCTTTGGCAGGGTATATTAGGTCCTCTCGGTGGGGCGTATACATCGGACTCCATATTAAGCTCATGTGGTTTTATTATCGGTTATTAGTAGCTCCAGAGTTCCGTCAGACTCTCTTGCATTGACAATTTATCAATCTACTCAGTATTCAGTTTAAGCATGTTATAAATTGGTCATTGCATTTAGTTTGCTCAGAATTCTCAATATCATGTTCAGATTATTATACTTGTTTTTGTGGTTGTTCAGTTATGTTTATTTCATCTTTATTCTATCCTACATCCTCAGTACCTTTCAAGAATTGATGCATATGTGCGCTACATCTTGTCGTGATGTAGGTTCAGTTTTTTAGCATCCAGATCACGCATTAAGCGATTTCCGATCTTCAGTTCAGCAGATTCAGTGGTTAGTCCTCATTCTCCGAGGACAATAGTCATGAGTTTCTTTTCAGTATTTAGTCTTTTAGTTTCAGTTCTGCTATATTCAGCTGGGCTTGTCCCAGTATTTCTAGTCCAGTTTAGAGGCTATTTTCAGACATGCTTAGTTTCAGCTTAGCATTGAGTTAATATTTTCTTTGTACTAAACTCATCATTGTTTTCATTTATCGCAGTTATAGCACATGGTTATTCCCCATCTTTTCACTCTAAAATTATGATATAGTTGCCACGACAATTTATATTCTTTAGTATTCTCATGATCATGCCAGTAGGGTTATCTTGCGATCACTTGTTGTCATAGGTTCTGTGTTCGCGTCTCGGGGTTAGCTCGGGATTAACATTTCCGTACTTCAATATTTGTATGAAATCATTCCTTTCCCTTAAAACCACTCCTTAATTAGAAATTCTTAGTTCTCATTAATTTCTTTAGGATTATTGTCATTTTTCTCTTATCTAAAAGATCTAACTCATCTATTTATCTCTATTTTATTAATCTTTACAATATTATTTTTTCCCTCTAAAATACCCCCCTCCCTCCAATTCAAAAGTGTAATAATTTTCACAGACTGAAATCTAAGGTCATCATAACACCTACTAACAAAACCATTAGGTAAGCCAAACAGATAGCTCGTTATCATATTCAAAAAGATATTACTCGGAAAAGAATTAGAAACACATAGAAAGTAAGAAAAAACATCAAATAAAATAAAGAGAAATACAATCTTATGTTTGTTTCATCAATTTTTTTTTTTAAAGAAAAGCATTGTTTGAGGTAAAACTATTTTTTGAATAAAACACATTGTTTCATTCAAAACAATTTTTTATAATAAAAAAACATTGTTTCATAAAAGAAACATGTAGAAAGTAAGCACACAACATCGAAATGAAAAAGTTTTTAAAGAAAATTGAATAGTCACTTTGATGAAAGAAAAATAATGCTTTATGAAAAGACGCGTTACTTCACATGCATACGACCCTCTTCATCAAACTTGGGCTCCTTCTCCTCAATCCTAGGAATTCACATTCATACGTAGTTATTATTTTCTTCTTCTTCTTCTCCATACTTAAAACCTTTTTTTTGGTTCTTTGATTTCCTATTTAACTTCTTTATACACTTTAAAGAGGTAAGTTTTTGCAATTCAAGACACAGTACATCACTTGGCGTAAAAAATCCAAAGATATCAAATGAAATTTAATGAACCTCTTGAGGTTGTTTCTGAATTTTTTCCATACTTTAACTATTTTCCCCCTTCACATAGGTTAGTTATGGAGTTTGTGAGGTGTTTTATTGGGTGACACATTTCCCAATGTGTTTTGGAGTGCTTTGATCTAAGTTTTTCCTTTCAGAGCCTTTTCAAATAAAAGAGAGTTGAGTTTAGTGAACATCTAGAAAGACTAATGTTGAATGAGGACTATATAAGTTCAATTAACTCAAAAATGTATTTTTTGGTCTAGTAGTGTGGTTGGTTTGGGTTGTGAGGCTTTCCCTTTATGTTTGGATCTTTAAATATTTACGCTTTAAATTTTGGCATAATTTTTACTACAATTAACAATTATGTTAAACGCTCTTAGAAGGAAATTAGATTAATGTAGTTAGATCCAGAATTTTAAGTTTGATCTTGAACGATCTTTTGTTTTGATCCCAAGGTGTTTGTGGATTAGTTTGTGGATTTTGTCTTTTTGGTGTTTCGTTATGAGTATTGTTTGGATTAACAATTTATTAACTCAGATTGCGACCAGTTTTATGCTACAAGTTCTTTTATCTTTTCGAAACCTTTTGGCTGAGTCATTTTGTATCACCCCGTATGATAAAAAGACTAGATTTTCATAAATCAGAAGTTGAAAATTCCACCAACGGGTATTAACCATGTATAGTTGGGTGGCCCATGGA
Source organism: Solanum chilense (assembly GCA_032847665.1). NCBI lineage: Eukaryota > Viridiplantae > Streptophyta > Magnoliopsida > Solanales > Solanaceae > Solanum > Solanum chilense. The sequence goes on along the minus strand of JAPDHL010001910.1, from coordinate 4,625,288 downwards.
GTGTAGGTGGGGACCGTGGTTTGCCACCTGCAGCCATCCCCAAAAACTCAAACAAAATTTGTCTAAGGGGACCTATGTGAGGACCTACAAACCGCAGGTGGGATCACAAGCCGTGATTCAGACCCCCAGATATCATCTCTTTGAAAGCCAAGCACGGTTGACAGTAACTCAGTCAGTGGTATGTCTATTGGCTCTAACAACTTTTTAGTCATGGGTCGTTTGGCCCTAAACTATGTCATTTTAGTCAGTTTTATCCAAGTAAATTATTAGAAATTACATTATTCAACTCATTCTCCCAACACTCATCAAGTTGAAAGAAAAGAAGGAGAGTCGACCAAGCCTCTCCAAAAACGCAAAAGATTTCTTTAGTTCCAGCCCCGAAATTGAAGATTTCTCCATGAATTTCGTCACCAAAAATGTGAGATTTCATTGGTGGGTTCCTTTTATCCACTAAATCCTTAAAATTTAGTCCAATTATTAATTCTCTATATCATTTTATATCTAGGATTTCTAGAATTTCAAATTTCTTATGTGATTTAGCTACCAGACTCATCCAAATAACATTATCATGTTTTTAAGGAATTGTGTCTCATGGCTTTGCATGAAACTCGGAACCTCAGTTGTCTAAATTTTTTTAATTCATGAATTACACTTTATAGGTCAGTTTAGTCAGATATTCAAGCCTCAATTAAGAATGTTTTTGTATCACTACATTAATGTTGCATTTTCATTAGTATGTTATTATTTTTAGCTATTTATTAATATATAAATTAGGATATATAAATTAGGATTTATGTATTACTTACATAATCAATTGGGATTAGGCTTAACATTGAGTGGACTATGGTCAGTTACCCATATAACCCAGAACTATATGCCCTCGTAGGATAAGTCTCCTCTGTGGACAATATATTTAGTGATCACGCCAGTCATGTCTTTATACCCTTGGCAAAGTTTATTGGGTCCTCCCGATAAAGAGATACATCGGACGCAACAGATAGCTCCTATTGTTTTAGTGTTAATAGTAGCTCCCGTAGTCAGATTCTACTGCATTGACATTTTTATCAATTATAGTTCGAATTCATTCTCAACATGTTTATACTTTGTCATTTTATTCAATTATTTCAATATTATGTATATTCCAGTATTTAATTACTTCGTGTTTAGATTTTATTCGTGCTTCATTGCTTTATTCTATATGTATATGAATGTTCAGTTTTATCCTATCATGCATGCTTAGTACCTTTCAAGTATTGACTCCTACTATGTGGTACATTTACTTGTGATGTAGGTTCAAGTACTCAACATTTAAATCAGACATAGATCGGTTTTTGATATCCAGTTCTCTAGTATCCGCACTGAGTCCTCATTCTTTGAGGACGACTGAGATGTTGTCTTGCAATTTTCAGTCTTTCAATTTCATTTTTGTTCGAGTTGGCTGAGGAATGTTCTAGCATCTTGAAGAACTATATTAAGATATAGTTTAGATTCACCTTTTTAGTTGAGTTTTATCATTCCGTTGTTTTTGAACTCTTAGTTTTTATAGATCTAGACTTAGAATGTGTATTTCCCATCATTTTCAATATGTCATGTTTAAGCTTCCGCACAATATGATTTATTTTTGAGAAAATATTTAAGTATCCTTATAATATGCGAGTAGGGTTAGCTTTGGGTCACTCGTGATCGTAGATCCGGTGTTACATCACTCCCCGAAAATGATGTTATTTTGATGCTTATCATTACCAACTACACTACTTTTGGTTTAAGTGTCTACGATCATTGATAATATAATAACCATACCGAAGATTGGGTCATATCCAAGGGAGCGATAGTGAAAATTTTTAGATTATTAGAGTCTCATACTGATTAGTCATAGCTAAATAAATTGATGATTAAAAAAATTATAAATAAGGGGGGGGGTGACACAAAAGTGTAAAATATCAAAAAGGGGGGTTTTGTCACAAGTACTAAAACAACAAAAACAAAATAGAAAATATAAGGAATGAGAGAGGGAATTCTTGGGATGTGACCGCTATATAGATTATTATAGATTATTGAGTTCATGCTTTCGATAGAAATATGTAGAAAAATAGTGACTAGGCTAAGCTTTATATCGTATTATGTTCTCTCTCGAGCAACTTACCCCATTTCAAATGGTTCTTGTTGGACACACACTTGCTGCATGAAGACCAGCCTATGTCTTACCACTCTCACTCTCTCGAGCTGAGCCTTAGGATATGAGACTAGGGATCACCCTCTTGGGCTGAACCTCAAGTCGACCCACTTTTTATTCCATGAATCTAGTGGTCTTGGTTTCGTGACCTCTCTCTTGAACAAGCAGAAAATACATGGGTGAACTTATAATCGAAACTACAAATCCATTAGATTAAACCACAACCACTAGACGAAATCACCATTAATCTACATTTAATCTACCAAAAGCAAGACCCAACAACAATATTAAACCAAATTTGCTAAATCACACCCCAAGAATTGAGAGTTTTTTCTAAACAATAATAAATAGAAATTATGCCTTCAATGATGATTAAATCAAATGGGTATGAAAAATGAAGACTTGATTTGAGGAAAGAAAGAAGAATAAAGAGACCCTCTTCCTATTTGGGTAAGATAAATCCTTTCTTCTTCAAGTCTTTAAAAACCCTTATAAAACATGAGAGTAAAAATATAAAGTGTACTAAGAAAGTATGCTAATGTTTGTCTCTAAGTCGGAATCCTAAGAAAATAGTCCAACTCTCTTAAAAACTAATATTCTACTAGTATTTATAACTTTCATATTTGAGTTGCAACAAATCATTCTGTAACTTTAGCAAGTCGACTCGCCATTTTGGTGTAGTTCACTGTCTTCTTGAACAACCTTCAACATCGTCATGCTTTGATTTATAGGGTGATGAGATAATGCTTCATGGAACTACTCGGTGAGGCGGCGACTGCTCATCTCTTCTGCCGATTTGAGCCTTTCCTTTAGGGCTCAACACACTGAACAAAACGCATCATCCATGTCCATTGGCGATTCACCAAGTTTACTTGAGGATGCTCAGAGTTTCATTTCTTCACCTTTCTCAGTATTCTTGCTCCTGTTTGCGACATAGTTCTATTTAAATCCTCAAATACCTTAAGCTTAAGAGCTTTCATAAGATATTGAGATAAAATACTCATTTGAGGAAATTATTTCCATCAAAATATATCCTTAAATGAGTCTATTCTATGGACTCATTGACATCCCCAAATTAAATTTTTGCTTGTCCTCAAGTAAAAATCAAGTTCAGTAGTTTTAAAAAGGATGTCTCAAATAGTGATACACAAGACTAAATAATAAATTCACACAACAATACTCAAACTACTTATTCAAGGATAAATTGTTTACTCAAAGATTCAAGTTGTGACACCCCATAGTCAAAGATTCTCGAACATAAGTGTAATCCACATAAATTCCTGGAATCAAATACAATGGTCACTCTCAAAAAGAGAAACTTAATGCTTGTTTTAGCCCATAGGTTTGCCCTTATTTTCCAATTAACATTTGTTTCTACATTGTCAAGATCAAAAAGGTCATTCTAAGTGTTTTAATGGGGCTGGGTGCAAAGGTATGGTCATTTAGGCTTAGTGACTGACGATTCTTACGAATTATGGTTCTCAGATCACTTCTGAAAGATGAGAAATACTTGAAGCCTAATTTACTAGATATTCATCTATGTAACAAACAAGAAGAAGCCATGTTAATGTCAAACTTGAAACCTGGTCCAATAGAGGATCAACGTGGAAACGATAGAGATAATGACACAGAAATTTATGAAAGCATTAGATTTTCGGGATAGAGAGTGGACTAAAAGGATGTGATCAAGGAATATTCGTGTTTCAACATAATTATGATCATATGGTACTTGCAAGATTTTCCTGATGATTCTTTTTCTTTTCCAAGTGTGTATTCCTATAACTGTAAAACAAGCATTATTTTACATATATTCCCTCCATAACCAAAAGAGAGAGGCTTTGGAGTTTGATAGTTGGATTGTCGTAGATATTTAAAAAAAAGGAGATATATTTCGTGATATTTTGACCAGGTCCTCCATCTATGCTAAAATAATATTTTTTGAAAATTTTTCATTCTTTCCTTTGAAGGTATCTCCTCCTTAAAGTTGTTCCTAGGGTGAGGAATTTTTTTCTCTTACTTGTCACATTCAAAGAACCGATAATATCATACATCAACTTTCAACCTTGAATTACCCTTTTACATAACAAAAATCTATGGTTCCTAATACACTCAAAATTACACCCTATGATTATTCAATTTTGTTCTATGAAAATATAGTAATCCAAACAAGCCTGAGGTAAAATCTCAAATATGATAGAGCAAAAAATATAGAAACTAGAGGAACAATTGATGGTTTTATTTCTATTCGGTAAGAGTTGACAAGAATTTGTATAATTAAAACTAGGATTCACAATATAACTAAGAGATATAACTTATAATATTAAAGCATTAATCTTGTGTTCCAACAATATGATGCAGAATTTGTCGAAGATAATACAGTAATCAACTTGGGGTTGAACTCTATTGGGTTTTTAAAAGGTATGAATGAAAATGAAGAGTTGTAAGTTTTATCAAAATGATGCGACTTTTATGAAAAGTTGCGATTTTTATGAAAAGTTGTGACTTCTATGAAAAGTTTTGACTTTTATGAAAGGTGACGACCTTTCTGAAAGATTGTGACTTTTCCAAAGGTTTGTGACATTTCCGGTAAGGCACACTAAGAACCTATTCGCACTACACTTTGTTTTATATAAATTGAGGGATTTCCTCTCATTTTAATATAGAATTCATGGACTTCTTCTTCAACTACTAAATCTAGTATTCTAAGTGTACTTTACTGCCGTTAAGTGGTTCGGTGACACCAGAGTTTTTGGTAACTATACTTTGGTGATTGAGATCATTTTACCCTGGGAGGTCATATTCGAAATCAAACCTCGGATACTAAAGGGGAATAATTTCCTTAAGGGGACACTGTGAGTTCAATGGACTTTATCTTTTTCCTATTAAAATTTTTCTAGATTCTGGTACGTGTTTTACAAATTTTAGATTTGTGAATTAATTTCAGTTCTTCTATTCTTTTGTTCTTCACTGGTTCATTAAACTTGGTAACTTTGTGTTTCTGCAAAATTTGTTGGAATCAGTAGGATACTTTAGACACATATTAACAACAATTCTTCTTTAAGAAAAATATTTCGTATATTTTTTCTAAAATATGTTTCTGATTCTAGTTTCGCTACTAGTTTTAATTTTCTAGTTGTGAAAATGTTCTTAAACTATGTTGTCTTACAAAGATTTTCAAATTTTTGTTCTAAGTATGTTTGAAATACAAGATGAACAACAATCTTAAGGAAATTATTATACTGTTAGTATTTTTTGTATTCTACTGATTGAGAGAATCTAATCCTGAAAGTAGAAGAAAAATGCATTACTTCTCCGTTATTCATTGCCTTGCTTAGCAAGGTCGAAGTGAGAATGTAACAAAATTTTTTTAGGTATTCCGTTTAAAGATTACAAGGTAACCTTCTTATTAAATTATCTAAGCAGGAAAATAGTTTCTAAGAGTAATCATCTTTGATTTTTTATTTTTTTTTATTATGTGTATCTTTGGAAAAAGATGTGCAAACCATATGTTCTGGAATGAATTTTACTTCTTAAATATTGTTGCTTTTAAAGTTCTTTAGTTTGCAAAAATGAGAGATGCATATTTTTGTTTGATAAAATAATATGTCAAAATGTAGTAGTTGGAAGACTATTTGATAAGAAAAACATTTCTATGTTATAAAGAATATGTGTTATTCTATTTGGAGAAAAAAAGACTTTTGTAGTTTTGTACTCCATGAAAATGTTAGTGTGTCTGATTTTTGTAGACTAAAAACTTTTGCGGTTTTATACTCTAGATAAATTGGACTATGTAATCGATTTGAAGAATATGAAAACTTCACATAATAAGTCAGTGTTGTAGTTTTGATTTCTATAAACTTCAATGTAATATAGAAATAAATTGTACATTTTTTTCCTTATTGTTAGTATTTAAAATACTAAATTGTATGTCTATTTATGATAGAGGAAAAATACCAGTGACTTAGAATTTGTGATTTTGTGTCTCTATGGAATGAACTTTGACATTGTGTAAACATTGTCAAAGAGAATTGCAGCACTATAATTCTTTCGTATAATAATGTTTCGAACATTAAAATATGTGGAAAAACTATTTTCAAATACTTGAAAAATACTTTTGAGATCACATTTGAAATGTGGGGGTTATTTCTTTATGATTAGACTTGATGTCTAATTTATCTTTGGAGCAGAGGATATGAAATTCAATGATACTTTTGTATTATGTTATACCCACAAAATTCTTGGAGTATATCTGGTATTGTGGTTGTTGAGTCTCTATACTAATAGTATATAGTGTGAATAGTATGAAACATCCAAATTTTATATATACTTGTTCAAAATAATTGTGTTCTTTTATGAAAAAAAATCGCTTAAAATGTTGTCATTTTTCGTGAAAAGATATGTCTATTATAATAAAAGTATTTGCATAGACATGAATATTGGTGAATAGTCATTTGTTATGCTTTTGTAAAAATAACATTTGGACTATATAGTCTTTATTGAACCCGATGAAACTTTGTTCATAGGTAGTTCTATAACAATCATATAGAAATTTATGGAAATGTCCTTCTGAAAAAGGACATTTGACAATCTAAACAATGTTTGTATCACACAAAATTGTAAGAAAATTAGTGAAGAAAAAGCTACCTCGCGAAGAGCTTTTCAAACTCAATGTTTTTGTTAGTTCTTACTTGCTTGAGTCAATATTTGTGACATGAACACTTGAGCATGTCAATTACAAAACCTTGTAGGGAAAACTGATCAACATAGAAGTTTTGCCTAACTTTGAGTGTAATAAATAAAAATGTCAAGTTTTTGTGGAATCTAAGTATGTTGAGCATTGTTATAAATCAGTTGAAAGGAATTCAAATCCCTTAGAATTGATTTACACTTACATTTATGATATGAAGTTAACACCATCTCATAGTGGGAAAAAGTATTTGTTACTTTTATTGAGAATTGCATAATGAATGACTGTCTATTTGCTGAATGGTATGAATGAAAAAATAGAAATTTCTAGACAATGTAATATCGAAGTTGAAAATCAGTGTGAAAAAATATAAGAAGTGATAAGAATGGAGAGTATAAATCTCATTGTGCAGAAATATGTTTGGAAAGTTGAATATCCATCAAACTACTGCAATATTCACCTTAATCTAATGAAAAATCGAACGTTGAAAGAAATGATGGATGGATTATTTATAAGTTTAGGTTTACACAAAACTTGTGGGGAGGAACTATCCTTACTGCAAAAGGGAACAACAAAAAGTTGTCTTTTTTTGAAAGAAAGCAATTTTGTTTCATCAAAATATAATCTTTTCCATATGAGAAAGTGAAAGGAAGGAAATCCAACTTGAAATATTTCAAAGTGTGGGGGTATCTAGTCAAAGTTCCTATTCCTAAAAGAATTATAATAGGACCTACGACTGTGGACTATAAAATTAGACTTGAGTAGCCTAGAGAAGGGTCTAAAAGGCCTAGGGAATGAAAAGGATAATGTACTTAATAATGAACTTCAGAGGCTTGGTAAATGTTAAAGGACATTTACTTCCTTCGAATATGATTTTGTAACATTTCCTTTGTCTTCTGTATGTTCATTCTTTGGAAAGATGGTTTCAATAAACAATATTGGAAGTTAATTAATCTTCTTCAAGGAAATAAATCTTTGGGTTCAAAGTAAATATTTAGAAGGAAAATAACAGTTGATGGAAATGTTGAAAAATATAAAGCAAGACTTTGTGTCAAAGGATTTAGACAAAATAAAAAACACCAAGGTTTTGATCTTGTCGATATATATACTTGTTAGTAATTAGAATTACATCCATTCGGATGCAAAAATTATTAGTGTGGTATATGACCTCCAAATTCATCAAAAGAATGTGAAAAAAACTTTCTTAAATGTAGAATTGGAGGAAGAAATATACATGGAACAACCCAAGGGTTTTGTGGTTCCTGGTAAATAAAATGAAAGTGTGTGAACTTGTTAAGTCACATTATGGACTAAAAGAAGCACCCAAAGAATGACATAATTTGATCAAACCATGCCGGCAAATGGATTGAAGAATGATGGAAGTGATAAATGTGTTCACATTAAAATCATAAGGTCATTCTTTGTTTTATATTGGTGATATGTTGATTATGAGTAGAAACACTAATGACATCAATGCTACTAAACGTACGCTATAAAGCAAGTAGAATGAAAATTATTGGAGTTGCTAATGCGCTCTCAAATATAAGAATTCGTAGAACTCGGTAATGTTTAGCATTTTTACGGTCTCATTGCATTGAAAAGGTACTTAACTAGTTCAAATATTTGGATGTCAATATTGTCAAGTCTCCAATAAATGTGGGTTTTGCATTTTGAAACGGTGAAAACAAAAGTGACTCACAATTGTATTGTGCTAGAGTTTTGGGAAGCATGATGTACATCATATAGTGTATGAGATCATATATATCATTTGCTATTTTAAACTGAGTCGGTTCACAAGTGATCCCAAATAAATTCATTAGATGACAATAAATAGAGTTTTGGTGTATTTAAAATAATACTTAAAACTATATCTTACATTATAACAATATCAAACAATATTGAAAGATATAGTGATGCAATTTGAATCATCGGACGAATAAAGTAAAATTCACGAGTGGATACGTATTTTCTATTTGTAGAGGAGCAGTCTCTTAGAAATATTTCAAAAATGACATATATAGCAAGCTCTACAATGATCTTTGAGCTAGGTGCTCTAGATAAGGTCGGTGAATAAGTTGAAAGACTCCGGAATTTCTTGATAGATATTCTATTTTGGCCCAAACCATTGACATTAGTATGCATACACTTTCATAGTTAAGATGCAATAGGTAGGTCATGGAGCATGACGTATAACGGAAAGTCTCGTCATATATGACATAGACATGATACCGTTAGAAAACTACTCTCTAGTGGCATTATAATAATTGACTATGTAAAGTCAAAGGATAATGTGTCGGATCCACTTACAAAAAGGCCTAACTAGAGATGAAGTTATAAGATAATCTAAGCGAATGAATTTACGGCTTAGGACAAGTCATCATAGCGGTAACTCTATTAGCAGACTGGAGATCCCAAGAGCTAGATTCAAGGAGAAAAACAGAGTTGTGAATGACGGTTCAGCATTGTCAAAAAACTCAATCCATTCTCATGATGAAGACAATCCTCAGGGACAAGTAAACAACATTATGGCTTGTTAATGACTTAATAAAGCTTAATGGTTTTAATGATTTGCTAAGTTTGGCATAGTTGACCAAATAGTATATCTACGCGATAACACGGTTAGAAATCACCTATGTGAGTGTGAAGTGTAAGCCGCTTCAAAGAAGATGATTGTCAAAAGCTCATCTTTCTATACACTCATGAAAGCAGGAGGTGTTCATGGATAAAACGAACACAACCGTAAGAATCATAAACGGTAAAGGGTTAATTGTGTGACATATGGTTGTCTAGGTATACACCAAAGTTTGACGGTTCAAAGATATCGCATCTACCGATTGACCGAGTATATCCCACATATGTTCAACTACGGAAAGTCCAAAGGGAAACCTACATATCCAGATGCTATTAATTCTTGCTTGTAAAGTACAAATACTTGTTCGTTTCTTTGTCTTCGAGTCATTTCTGATATATGCGGGGGATTGTTGGGTTTTAAAAAGGTGTGAATGGAAAATGAAGACTTGCAACTTTTATGAAGAGTTGTAACTTTTATGAAATGTTGCGGCTTTTATGAAAAGTTGCGACTTTTATGAAAAGTTGTGACTTTTATGAAAAGTTGTGACTTTTATGAAAGGTGACGACTTTCTGAAAGATTGTGACTTTTCCAAAGGTTTGTGACCATTCTGGTAAGGCACAATAAGAACCTTTTCGCACTACCCTTTGTTTTCTATAAATTGAGGGATTTTTTCTCATTTTAATATAGAATTTATGGACTTCTTCTTCAACTACTAAATCTTGTATTCTAAGTGTACTTTACTGCCGTTAAGTGGTTTGCTGACACCGGAGTTTTTGGTATCTATACTTTGGTGATTGAGATCATTTTACCCTGGGAGGTCATATTTCAAATCAAACCTCGGATACTAGAGGGGAATAATTTCCTTAAGGGGACACTGTGAGTTCAGTGGACTCGATCTTTTTCCTATTAACAATTTTCCAGATTCTTGTACGTGTTTTACAAATTTTAGATTTGTGAATTAATTTCAGTTATTCTATTCTTTTGTTCTTCACTGGTTCATTAAACTTGGTAAATTCGTATTTCTGCAAAATTTGTTGGAATCAGTAAGACTCTTTAGGCACATCATATTAACAACAATTCTTCTTTAAGAAAAATATTTCGTATATTTTTAAAAAAATATGTTTCTGTTTCTAGTTTCGCTACTAATTCAAATTTTTGAGTTGTGAAAATGTTCTTAAACTTTGTTGTCTTACAAAGATGTTCAAAGTTTTGTTCTAAGTATGTTTGAAGTACAAGATGAACAACAATCCACATAATCAAAGAAATTATTTTATAGTTACAACAACATCCAATGGGCGATGAGAACTCTTCTTATCTTTCATCATAAACCAAGAGTGAATATGCACATTCAAGCATCTCATATATTTTTTTACCAAAACCATAGAATTGCATGTCTAAAAATGCGACACTCGTGAAGTTTTTACTTTACTCATTTTCAGCATAGTAGTGTTTAACAAATCATAGTTTAGTAGTAATTTCAAGAGGTAATTTCTCCGGTTAATGATAAAAGAAAGCCTAGTGGACTAAGCTCTCCATTAATAGAGCATGTAACCATTGTGGTAAATATGGATACGTCATGATCAATCAATTTAGGCTTTAAGTTTGTAAAGTTTATTATTAGCTAGGTCACAAAAGTTTATCACTTCCTATTTTCTAGGAGTTTGGTTAGCACGATCTGTTTTGTTAGCGATGTATAAAAAATCCAATGGAGGCTCATTAATAAACAAATAATTTAATTCTACTCATGTGTATTTATTTTGTATCACCGCCAATATACTCTAACGATTACGCCATCCAAGTTCTAATAAAAAAATTGTGCGCAAATTGGCCCTTCCATCTCTGTGTTGTGCTTAATATCGACACAGCTCCAATCCTCAAATATCTGATTGTATTCAACCCTTCCTCACAACTGCCCATTATATTGTCTGGCAGCCACAATCCTACCATCTGGAACGACCAGATTTACATGCTGCTCCATGAACATGACCTCTACGGTCATCTTCACGACACATAATTGTGCCCACCTGAAGTAGTAACTGTTAGGATCGAATTCACGCACACACACTAGATGAATGAAGAACACAAGAACTTTTAAGAGAAAGAGATGAGAGATCTAGAGAGAAAAAGAGAAAACCCAATATTTCGTGGTAACACCCCGTGAGTAAACTTCCACGGCGGTGAGGTATATTTATATTAATAAATCAGAGTATTTTTGGTTACAGACAATATATAGGAAAACCTAAAATAGAGAATAAATAGGAAAATCTAAAATTAATCAGGCTCCACTACCTAACAATTCTCCCACTTGGAGACTGACTCAGTCATCGTAAAAATACATTCTCAAAAAAAAAATCTCTTCATCATCAACATCTTTACCACACCGCAACATCTGTAGCAACAACTATAGAAGACCAACCGAGGTTTTACATAACCTCAGTTTCCCAACATCAACACATTTCGTCAACATGTCTGCCGGGTTCTTTGAACCATCTATCTTCTCGAAGCACATATCACCATCCTCCACTGCCCTACGAGTGAAATGGTATCGCCTTCTAATGTGCTTTGTCTTCGAATAATAGACTGGATTTTTCACCAACTGTATGGCACTCTGCCTATCTGAGTAAAAAATCTTCTCACTCTGCTTCTTTCAAATTCATCAAGATAATCATCCAGCCATGTCATCTCTTTCCCAGCTTCAACTATTGCCACATACTCAACTGCAGTAGATGAAAGAGAAACACACTTCTGAAGCCTGGACATCTAACTCACTGCTGTTCCACCTATGGTGTAAATGTACCCGGATGTACTCTTGCTCTAGTCAAGATCCCCACCAAGATCAGCATCCACAAAACCCTGTGGAGTCACCTTGCCTTTGCCAAAACAAAGTGAAGTACTGGATGTACCTCTCAGATATCTCAGAAGCCACTTCACAGCTTCCCAATGCTCTTTCCCAGGGTTCGCCATGTACCCGCTAACAACTCCCACTTCATGTGCTATATCAGGTCTAGGGCATACCATATCATACATCAAACTACCAACTACTGAAGCATATGGAACAAGTGCCATGTGATCACACTCCTCGACAGTCTTGGGTGACTGCTCCTTTGACAATTTAAAGTGATTTGCCAATGGAATAGTCCTGGGTTTAGCTTCATTAACCCTGAATCTGCTCAACACCTTCTCAATGTACAACTCCTGAGATAGATTTAAAGTGCCAGCAGATCTATCTCGAGAAATCTTCATCCCCAAAATCTGTTTTGCTGGACCCAAATCTTTCATCTCAAATGTTGCAGACAACCTTGTCTTCAGATTGTTAATCTCCCTCATACTAGATCCTGCAATCAACATATCATCCACAAACAAGAGTAGAAAGAAATATGAATCAATGTATTTCTTGAAGTAACAACAAGGATCCTTTTCAGCTTTGCAGAATCCACTCTTGGTCAAGAAGGAGTCAAACTTCTTGTACCACTGCCTTGGTGCTTGCTTTAGTCCATACAAGCTCCTGGTGAGCTTGCACTCCATGTGTTCCTTGCGTGAAACCACAAATCCTTCCGGTTGCTGCATATAGATCTCTTTGTCAAGATCTCCATGTAAAAATGCTGTTTTTACATCCATTTGCTCTAGATGCAAATTCTCCGATGCAACAACACTCAACAGAATTTGAATAGAGGTTAACTTCACAACAGGAGAGAATATTTTAGCATAATCAATACCTTTCCTTTGTGAATATCCTTTAACCACTAACGAGCCTTGAACCTTCTTTTGCCATCTGGTTCAGTCTTGATTCTGAACACCCACTTGTTCAGCAAAGCTCTCTTCCCTACAGGTAACTCAGTCAACACCCATGTGTCATTCTTCTCAAGTGACCTCATTTCATCATCCATGGCTTTCTCCCACTTGATCGAATCCTCCACCTATAGGGCCTCATCAAAAGACTCTGGTTCCCCCTCACCAGTCAGCAATAGATAGTGTAATGAAGGTGAATACCTATCTGGTGCCCTGATGGATCTGGATGATCTCCTTAACACCTGCTCAGGTGTAACTTGCTCCACTTCAGATTCTTCAGTAGGAGTTGGTTGAGTATTTGCTTCGACATCTGTGAGTTTACTCTTCTCCAACTCAACCTCAACTCCCACTTCCTTTGTAATCTCTAGAACCTTCTACTCTCTGTCCTTGTACAGGACAAACTCATCAAATGTCACGTCACAATGTCTCTGGATCTTTCAGTTTTTTTCATCCCAAAACCTGTAACCAAACAAATCAGAACCATAGCCTATGAAGTAAAACATCAAAGCCTTGGCATCAAACTTGTCTCTCTTTTCTGGATCAACATGAACATAAGCAGTGCAACCAAAAGTCCTCAAATGTGAGTACTTGAGTTCTTTTCCTGTCCACACCTCCTTTGGAATATTGAACTCTAAAGGAACTAATGGTCCCCTGTTGATCAAGTATGCAGCTGTGCTCACAGCATCCGCCCAAAGTGTTTTGGGTAGCCCACAGTGTAACCTCATACTCCTTGCACGCTCATTCAATGTTCTATTCATCCTCTCAGCAATTCCATTCTGCCTTGCCTTACCAGGAACTGTTCTTATCAATCTGATTCCCTCAGGTGCACAGAATGCCTTGAACTCTGATTTGTCATACTCTCCTCCATTGTCAGACCTTAGGCATTTGTCTTTCTAACCGGTCTGATTCTCAACTTCAGCTTTCCACTTTTTGAAAGTTGCAAACACATCTGACTTATGCTTCATGAAGTAAACCCATACCTTCCTGCTGAAATCATCAATGAAGGTAACATAGAATCTGGATCCTCCAAGTGATGATAATGGAGATGGTCCCAAAACATCTGTATGGACCATTTCCAACCGCACTTTCTTTGCCTCTCTAGGAGTCTTTGTGAAGCTTAGTCTTTTCTGTTTGCCAATAACACAGCTCTCGCAAAGACCCATATCAACAGACTTCAGACCCTCAAATGCTTCTTTTGCAACCAGCATCTTCATTCCTTTAGTACTCATGTGTCCAAGTCTGTTGTGCCACATACATGAACCAAAATCACCTTTAGCAACAACGACCATGTTTATACACCCTGCAGTGGTGTACAAGGTTCCAGATTTGGTGCCACGAGCTACTACTATAGCACCATTCACGATCTTCCACGAACCTTTCCCAAACTCTGCTGCATATCCCGTGCTATCCAACTGACCAACAGAGATCAGATTTTTCTTGATCCCAGGAATATATCTGACATCCTCCAATATCCACTGGTTTCTCGAGGTGGTCGTTATGCAAACATCCCCCTTTCCTTTAATCTCTAAAGCTTTATTGTTAGCAATATATACTTTTCCAAAATTTCCAGATTTGAAGTTTTGGAACAACTCCTTGCTTGGAGACGAATGGAAAGATGCACCAGAATCCAAAATCCATGATTCAACCGGGCTGTTCACAATAAGGATTAGAGCATCCCCAATGTCCTCTGCTGAATTTACAGAATCATTGTCATCTCTAAATTTCTGATTCTGTTTCTTCTTTGGCTTTGTACAGTTCGTCCAAAAGTGCCCTTTTTCTCCACAGTTCCAACAAGTCACGTTTGATCTGTTCAGTGATTTTCCTCGATTCTTTGATTTTGATCGATATGTTGATTTTGACCTTTCGTCTTACTAATCCCCCTTTAATCAACGCTGAGAGCACTGCCTGATGAATCTCCCACTTCTCGTTTGCGAATACTTTCGCTAAGAACAACATCACGGATTTCATCAAACTTCAGTTTCTCAGATCCACGGGAACTGCTAATCGCAGCAACAACAGTATCCCAAGACTGGGGCAGAGATGACATCAAAATCAACGCCTTAATTTCATCTTTGAAATTAATATCCACATAATTGAGTTGACTCACAATCATATTGAACTCGTTTATATGATCAGAAATGAATCCAGTTTTAGACATCTGTAAATTGAACAATCTACGCATCAAATATACCTTGTTCATAGCCAATGTTTTTTCATACATGTTTGACAGTGCCTTCAACAGACCGGACGTAGTCTTCTCCTTCACGATGTTGAACGCCACATTTCTTGACAAAGTCAACCGGATCAACCCTAGAGCCTGGCAATCCTTGAGTTTCCACTTCTCCTCCGTCATGGATTCCGTATTCACCCCGGTCAACGGCTCATGAAGATCTTTCTAGTACAGATAATCTTCGATCAGCATCTTCCAGAAACTGAAATCGGATCCATAAAACTTCTCGATTCCAAGCTTCGAACTATCCATCTTCTGTGATCATGTTGAATCGCCTTAGCTCTGATACCAGTTGTTAGGATCGAATTCACGCACACACACTAGATGAATGAAGAACACAAGAACTTTCAAGAGAAAGATATGAGAGATCTAGAGAGAGAAAGAGAAAACCCAATATTTCGTGGTAACACCCCGTGAGTAAACTTCCACAGCGGTGAGGTATATTTATATTAATAAATCAAAGTATTTTTTGTTACAGAGAATAAATAGGAAAACTTAAAATATAGAATAAATAGGAAAATCTAAAATAGAGAATAAACAGGAAAACCTAAAATTAATCAGGCTCCACTACCTAACAGTAACTACTAATGTGCTTGAGACTACCAACCCCGAGTACAATGATTGGTTTTGTCAGGATAAGCTAATCCAAAATGCTCTCATGGTTTCTGTTGATGCCACAATTGCATCCACTATATCTTCTACACTCACCTTCAAGCATAAATAAGATCAACTTCACACTTCCTTTGCAAAAAAATCGCAAACCCGCATCTTTAGCCTTAATCTAAATCTCAATCAAGTCAACAATACCACAGATCAATTGATGAATATACGTGAGCAATTCACTCTCTCTTCGATGAACTCGACCCGAAAAGTTTACTTGTCAATAACAAAGAACTCCTCGTGAAAATATTGAGTGCTCTTTGGTCGAGAGTTTCGTGAGATCTCAATTGCAATAAGACAACCAGACTTTCGAAAAAGCTACGAGAAACTCTTTGATAAGCTTATGGATCATGATTTATTCAGCAAAAAGTTGTACAAGATCATGAACTAAGCTTCTGGATCAAGAAGAATATCGTAAGTGCAGTTGTTGCTCAACGTCTGACCAATCCTTAATCTTCCCCACACCATAATAGGCACCCACCCAACAATAATAATTGGCTTCCCCAAAATAGGCAGCCCTCTCAATGCAGAACTTCCCAGAAGCCCGTTGATTATTAGTAGTGGTGCAACTTATGATACAAATATTCACGAGTTTGTTCTCAACTACGCAGATGAGTAGCACTCATTTCAATGCTTCTAATATTGTTTGCGAACTCTTTAATATTTTGTGTTCTCCAGCTATGTAGCGCAAACTTGCTTCTGTGCATCAATTTTTCAAAGATATTCTAACCTTGATAGAATTTTTTCTTTTTAAATTTCTTGTGAAGGATCTGATTGCAGGAACCCATGTACTGTGCGGCCCAAATAAAGAAGGAATCTATGATTGACCATCACTATCTTGACCAAAAATCAACTTCACCATTGCTTGACCTTCCCTACATCTGTGTCATCTAAGATTGGGCCACCCCCATTCTTGAGTTTTAATTTCCATTATCTGTTAAACATATCTTTTGTATTCTTCCAAGGGCAAGTTCAGTTTTTGTAATTCTTGTTGTTACAATAAAGAACACATATTTCAATTTTTTCCAACTTTTTTTTCCAGCGCCTTTTCATTATAAATAATTTACAGTGATATGGAGGGACCAAAGGATATGCTCTCTATTCATTGAAAGCGATATTATTTTCTCTTTTTTGATTAGTTCACTAGATACGTTTAGTTTTACAAAATGAAAAACAATCATGAGGCTCAAAAACATTCGAAACTTACATCCCATGCTTAAAAAAAATTGGTAACAAAATAATTACACTTTACACTGATGGAGGTTGAAAATATTAGACCATGGAACCATACCTTCATTCTAATGGCATACAACATGTTGTTTCTCCCCATCACACTCCTTAAAGGTGTTATTACAGCCAACACCACTACTCCAGATCACATTCAAAGATGAATTCTCACTTCATGTTCCACCAAGGAACAAACCATAGTCAAATCATTTCACCACTCCCGCTCCAGGTAATTTGCACAATACTTCCATCAGATTTCCCCTACTGTAGATTCCCCATCATCCCACTTCATATTTCCAAGCCCCCCTTCCCTCTATGGTCATTCTCTCACATTACATCGCTGACTACTGATTACTCAATGTTATCAGCGACTCTCCATCTCATCACCTTATATACCGACCCTATCCCTCACCTCTCACTGGTGTGTGCACAGTTGAAGTCTTACTTTTCCTCCCCAGATTGCACCAGTAGCTCCAATTCGACCAATCGATCACAATCGTGCATTAACAAGGTCGCAAAACAACATAGTCAAAAAGTGCAAAATTGTTAACTACACTGACAACATAGCCCAAACTGTAACAAATCTACTTGTCACCCAAAAAAATAACAAAAGTTCCCATATTGGAGAGATGCTATGCAGCTCGAGTTTGATGCCCTAATAAAGAATCATACTTGGGAGTTAGTTTCACTAGACCCTACTAGGAATGTTTTTCCTTGTAAATGGTAGTTTTCGAATTAATGTAAGTATGATGGATCCATTGAGAGGTACAAAACATGATTGGTTGCAAAATGGTTCACCAAAACGGCCGGGGTTGATATTTATAAAACTTACCGTTTAGTGGTTAAACCGACTAATATTTGGATTGTTCTCACCCTTTATGTATAGAACAATTGGTCACTACAGCAAATCAATGTCAATAATGCTTTTCTTCAAGGGAAGCTTCAGGATGACTGACATGACTCAACCACCCGAATATGAAAATTCAGTGCATCCTGACAAGTCAGTACCTTTCTTTTACAAGGCTTGACATCACATATTCAGTAAACACGCTCACTTAGTTCAAAACCCATCCCTCTGTGGTTCATTGGAAGGCAGTTAAATGCATCCTTCGGTATCTTAAAGAAACATCTCACCATGGTATTCATTTATATCTGCAACAGTCTACTAATCTCCATGCTTATGCGGACGCCAATCGGGCAGGTGATACCAATGATAGTCGCTCCATCTCTTGTTAAATTGTTTCCTCGGCTTGACTGTTATTTCCTGGTCTTCTCATAATCAACCTAATGTCTATGGTTCCTCCATTGAGGCTGAGTATCGGGCTGTTGTTTAACATCTCGCAACTATAAATGACTAGAAAATAGGTTAAAATCTGGAAATATTTATTTTTGGAAAGAATAAGAAAAATCTGGAAATTGTGTATTTTAGGAAAGTGAATTTTGGTTATTGCCAAACGACCATAGCTCCTAGGTTAGGATGAGTATATTGTTAGAAATCCATCAAAATAATCTATCCAACTCCGCTAAGTTTGCACGATTTCTATATTGTATGAGTGAGATATGTCTTCCGGAAGTTGGGCTATGGGATTAGGGAAAGTCCAATCCGGATTTGGGAAGGACAATATTGTCTTTTCCTTAATTAATTTAAGTTACTCATATTTAGATATTTATTTGGGAAAAAAACTAAATTTTGTTCATGGAATAATAAGCATTGCGCTTATGTCTTGGAGAAGAGAGAAAAGAAGAGAATGGAATAGAAAAGTCAAGGACTCACTAAGAAAGTCCAACTTTGTGAGTGAAATTCGTCGGGTTGATCCCGATAAAGGTATGTTAGATCAATTAGTGTTGGGTAAGTCCACACACCAAACTTGTTTCAATTCAAAATGAAAGAACATTGTTGAATTTTGTGTTGGTTGAGTTGTTGAACGCCTATTGTTGATTTGATTCGTATTACTGGGTTTTTTGCGAGTTAAATCTATTGAGTGTTGATGGTACTAATGATACTATGTGTTTGGGTAAAGAACCATTAAAATTTAAGAGTTTCAAGATGAAAAACAAAGTAGAAAAGTCGAGAACACCTGGGTACAAGGGTTGGGTTGCCACGCCTCCCATAGACCCCAATGACAATATTTGTCTGTAGGTCCTTGAGGCACCACTCCAGCAAGAGCGCCCTAACTTGGCCTATGAAGTTTGGGGCCTGGCGCCCTACGCCTTTGAGATAGTCAAGGATGCTAGTTCACGTAATTCTTTCCCTAGATTTTCGTACTAGTTCCTAAGTGATGTACCCATAATTTTTAGTTGATTCCAACACTCTATGTTACGTCTAAACATCATGAAATCATTCATAAAAATGAGATCATGAACCTTGAATCCATAATCTAATTAAAGGAAAGTTAATATCAAAGTCAAAGAAATTAATAGTGAAGTCTAGAAGTTAAGAAGTAAGTCAGATAAACGTTCTTATATGTTTTCAAGGGTCTTTAACAATGTTTTAACGTTGTTTCCAGACTCAAGTTTCAAGTTAAGTAATAAGTAAAGAGTTCAGTTCATTTCTCAAAAAGTTATATGGGAACTAAATATTCCCAAAGAGTTGATTTAAGACTCATGTTTCAAACTAAGTAAAGAGTAAAAAGATAAGTTCATTTATCAAAATCTATAAGGGAACTAAGTATTCTCTAAGAGTTTATAAAGATTTTTCACATTTAAGAAAAGTGGAAACAAGATCTTCCAAAAGAGATTTGACCAAGTAAAGGGAACATTGATTCCAACAGAGCTTATAAAGTTAAGTGTTGAACAATTCTCTCAACCTAGAGAAAAAAGTTGTTTTAAAAATACATGAGCTAAGCATATTTTTGAGAGTAGTATTGAGCACCGATATGGGGATGTGAGTTTATAAATCATGTCTCCATAAACCATGTAGCCATAATGGGAGTGAAAAGATCATATATTTAAGAAGAATGATTAGTTAAGTTAAGCTAGTGGATCCACTAAGTTAAGTAAGGTCCTATATCAACGACTGCATAGGATGGTCAGCGTGAGGTAAAAGTTTATATATCGTATGTGTTTTACTGTTTTATACTGAGTTAAGTATCCATCATTTGAGTAGAGCCAATGTAAGTGGTCTTTCTTACTCTTTTCAAGCTTATGTAATTTTAGCATTCCAACTCGCATACTCGTACATTCAATGTACTAATACCTGTTGGTCTACATTGTCTTATAATGCACACGCACGTAACTAGGATCAACATCTGGTATACTGTTGATCTAGTGAGCATCTCAGAGTCAGTTGTGAACCCCCTTTCATTCTGGAGGACATCTTTATCATTTAGTTATTGTTTTTTGTTTTCAGTTATTAGGATGATTGGGGGCCTGTCCCAACATCCCTCTTTAGTTTAGCGGCTTCAAAGACAAACAACATTTCTTTTTTTAGTCTTTTAATTTCACTTGTAAACGATTAAGAATTAAGTTGGCATTTTGGGTAACTATTATTTTAATTATTCTTTGAGTTATTCCTGTTGTGTTTATGTCTTTCGCTTAGTAAGTATGCTAGGATAAGGGTCCACTCGAGGCCAACAATGATTTTCGAGTGCCGATCAGGTCTAGGGTGTAGGATTGGGGCATGGTAAACTTCGTATCAGAGCATAGAGTTCAAGTGTCTTAGGGAGTCTATGATGTTTTGTCTGTAGAGTCCTTGTTATCGATGTAAAGGTTGCCACATCTATAATTGGGAGGAAGAAACATTAGGAAATTCCTCACTTTTTTAATATTTCTTTCGTGTCTTGGAGTTTATTGCTAAAATTTTCTCTCTAATTCGTTCTTGTGCGTGTTTCAGATAACCATGCCTGTACGAAGAGCAGCAGGAGGTAGTCCTACTAGGAGGAACGTAGGGGAACCTGAGTTACCTAATGCATCTTGAGTACAACCTTAGGGGGAAGTTACCAATGGGGAATTCCACGAGGCTACCAGGATGTTAAGCGAAGTTATAATTAACCAAGTCACACAAAAATGATGAGCCAAATAAGAAGAGGCTGACACTTCAAGGATTCATGAGTTCTTGAGGATGAACCCTCCATGTTTCACCGGTTCAAACACTATTGAGGATCTGAAGAGTTTAGTGAGGAACTTAAGAAGGTGTTCGATGTCATGCAGATTGCGGATACCGAGAGAGTTGATCTAGCAGCATATAAATTGAAAAATGTTGCTAGGACCTGGTTTGATAAGTGTAAAGAGGGTAGATATTAGGATGCACCACATCCGTGTTGGGCTTGTTTTGAAGAAGCCTTTTTGGGGCATTTCTTTCCCCGAGAATTGAAAGGGTCTAAGGTAAGGGAATTTCATACACTTAAGCAGGATTCTATCTGTGTGTATGAGTATGGGTTGGAGTTCACCCAACTACCTCGTTATGCTCCTTAAATGGTTAAGGACATAAGGAGTATAATGAGTTTGTTGGTTGCTAGATTGGGTCGTTCATCAATTAGAGAGGGTAGAGCAGTAATGCTCATAGGCGACATTTACATATCAAGGTTGATGGTGTATGTGGAGCAGGTTGAGGAAAAGAAGTATAGGAACAAAGAAAAATTTAGGAATAATAAATCCAAGACAATGACTAAGTCTGGGCTGTAGAAGGGTAATGCGAATTGTTCATCTATTTAGAATAAAAAGGGACATGTACCGTCATCTACTAAAGCACCATCACCTAGTAACAAAGGTGAGCATCATGGATAGAATTCACAAAACTTCAGAACTAGGCCAACACAGTCTCAAAAAATTGTGCCACAAGGAGGTAGTTGGGCTCCTGTATGTTCTAGGTGTTGTAGGAACCACTCAGGTAAGTGTCATGATGGGAAGACAAGTTACTACAAGTGTGGTCAAGAGGGTCACTTGATGAAATATTATCCTAAAATTAAGCGGGTTTGTAGAAATGTGGGCAATAGAGCCCTATCTTCATCAGCTGATCCACCAGAAAGGGCTGCACCATGATTAGCTACTTTCGGTACTAGTTCAGGAGCAAATAACCTCTATGCAATCATGAGTCGCCAAGAGCAAGAGAACTCTCCAGATGTTGACACTGGTATGATCAAAGTTTTTCCTTTTGAAATTTATTCTTTGCAGACCCATGTGCAAGTTTATCTTTTGTAACGTAATATGTTGCAAATAAATTCTATATTCTCCCTGAAAAAATTTATGAACTATTTTATGTTTCTACACCTATTGGGAAGTAAATTCTAGCAGAAAAAGTCTTTTGTGATTGTCCCGCTTCTATCTATCACAAGAAAACCATGGCAGATCTAGCCAAGTTAAACATGGCAGATTTTGATGTCATTTTAGGTATGGATTGGCTACATGCCTGTTATGCATCAATGATTGGAGAACGTGAGTTGTCAAGTTTCAGATTCCTAATGAGCAGTCATAGAGTGGAGTAGTAGTTCAGCAATGCCTAAGGCTAGTGTAATTTCGTACATTAAGGTTAGAAAGTTGATTACAAAGGATTGTACCTATCACTTAGTCCAGGTTAATGACTCATGTTCTAAGGTACCTCCCATCCAATCATTTCCGATAATGAAAGAGTTTCCAAAACTCTTTTTTGATGATCTACTCGGAGTCCCTCCTAAGAAAGGAATAGATTTCGGCATACACATAATTCTAGACACTCGTCCTATCTCTATTAAGCCATATAGAATGGCACCAGCAAAGTTGAAAGTGTTGAAAGAACTGTTGAAAGATCTGTTTGATAAGGGTTTCATTCGACCAAGTGTCTCACCTTGGAGAGCTCTGATCTCATTTGTGAGAAAGAAAGATGGTTCCCTTATGATGTATATGGATTGTCTCCAATTGAACAAGGTTACTGTAAAGAATAAATATCCTCTTCCAAGAATTGATGATCTTTTTGACTAGCTTCAAGGTTCTTCTTACCTCTCAAAATTTAATATATGAGATCAGGCTACCATAAGTTTATAGTTAGGGAATGTAATACTCCAAAGACAACATTCAGAACCATATACGGGCACTATAACCTTTTAATAATGTAATTTGGGTTGACAATTGCGCTTGCAACATTCATGGATATGATCAATAGAGTATTCTAAGCTTATCTAGATATGTTTGTTATCATCTTCAATGATGACATACTAATCTATTCAATTAATGAAGAAGATCATGCTAGTCACCATAGAATATTCCTTCAGACTTTGAAAGGTAAGGATTTATATGCTAAGTTCTCAAAAAATGAGTTTTTGGCTTAAGTCTGTGGCATTCTTGAGACACATAGTTTCCAGTGATGGAATTAGGAATGATACCCAAAAGATTGAAGTAGTTCAGAATTGGCCTAGAACCACGTCTCTAACTAATATATAGAGTTTCTAGGGTTCGATGGCTACTATAGAAGGTTATTCGAGGGATTTTTGTCTATTTCATCTCCTTTGACCAAGTTCACTCAGAAGATAGTTAAGTTTCAATGGTCAGAAGCATGTGAGAAAAACTTTCAAGAATTGAAAAAGAGGTTGATTAGTGCCCAAGTTTTGAACTTACCAGAGGGTAATCAAGGTTTTGTGGTGTAGTGTGATGCATTAAGTGTTGGTTTGAGTTGTGTTCTAATGTAGTATTGCAGGTTATAGCTTATGCCTCCAGAAAATTTAATGTTCATGAGAAGAATTATCCAACCCATGACTTAGAGTTGGCTGCTGTAATTTTTTCCTTAAAAATATGGCGTCACTATTTGTATGGCACTCATGTTGATATATTCAAAAATCATTAGATCGTACAATATGTATTCACTTATAAAGATCTTAATCTCTAACAAAGGATATGGTTAGAATTGTTCAAGGATTATGACATGAGCATTCATTACCACCCATGTACAGCTAATGTGGTTGCTGATGCCTTAAACATGTTGTCTTTTGGTTGTACTTCTCATATTAAAGAAGAGAAGAGAGAACTATCAAAGATGCGCATAGACTGGCATGCTTTGGAGTTTGACTAATTGATTCCCCATAACGAGGAATAGTGGTGAAATCGTCGTTAGTGTCAAAATTTAAATAAAAGTAAGAGCAAGATCCTATTTTTCTTGAACCGAAGGAAATGTTCATAAGCAAAAGGTATTAGCTTTGGAACAACGGTGAGATGGTGTATTAAGATATATCTAGGTAGTTTGTGTGTGCCTATGGTTGGTGGACTCCAAGATAGGATCATAGAAGAAGATCATGGCTCTAGATAATCCATTAATCCTTGTTCCACAAAGATGTACCGCGATTTTTTAGAAGTATATTTGTGGGAAGGTATGAAGAAAGACATTGCTGAGTTTGTTGCCAAGTACCTAAATTGTCAACAAGTTAAAGTAGAGCATCAAAGGACAGGATGATTGACTCAAAATACAAATCTTATGGAATAGAAGTAAGAGATGATTAATATGGACTTCATCACAGGGTTACTAAGATCTCACATGTTTAATGATTCTATTTGGGTGATTGTCGATAAAATGACAAAATCAACTCACATTTTGCAAGTAAAGACTACCCATTCGACGAAGGATTATGCTAAGTTGTACATTCAAGAAGTGGTTTGCTGGTAAAGACTACCCATTCGGCATAGGATTATGCTAAGTTGTACATTAAAGAAGTGGTTAGGCTTCATGGAGTTCAAGTCTCCATTATTTTAGATGGAGGTGCAAAATTTACTGCACAAGTTTTGAAATCCTTTCATAAAGGTTTGATTTTGAAAGTGAACTTACGTATTGCCTTCCATCCTTAGATTCAAGTTCAAGTAGAGCGTACTACCCAGACCTTAGAAGATATGTTGAGGTCTTGTTTGATTAATTTCAAGGGAAATTTGGATGGTCACCTACCTCTCATTGAGTATGCTTACAACAATAGTTACCACTCTAGCATCCAATGGCTCCATAGGAAGCTCTCTATGGGAGAAAATGCAGATCTCCTATTGGATGGTTTGAAGTTAGAGAGCAGGATTGATAGGACCAAATGTCTTTCACCAAGCTCTGGAGAAGGTTAAAGTGATTCAAGCGAGGTTGAAAATGGCGCAAACTCGTCAAAAATCTTACACTAATGTTAGGAAAATTCCATTGTATTTCGAAGTAGATGATTGGGTATATTTTAAAGTTTCACTCATGAAGGGTTTAATCAGGTTGGGTAAGAAGGGGAAACTCATACCCCGGTATATTGGACCATATCATATAGCCAAGGGGATTGGAAATATAGCTTATGAGTTGGAGTTACCCAAAGAGTTAGCAGCAGTGCATCCAGAGTTTCACTTCTCCATGTTGAAGAATTGAATGGGTGATCCATCAATGATAATTCCAATAAAGAATATTGAGATCAAAGATAACCTGTCTTATAAGGAGATTCCGTTGCAAATCCTAGTTTCGCCAAGTTCGCAAGTTGAGAACAAAAAAGGTAGCATCGGTTAAGGTCCTTTGGAGGAACCAACTTGTTGAAAAATCTACTGGGGAAGATGAGGAGGACATGAAGAATAGATATCCACATCTTTTTGAATTCGGAGAAAATGCAGACGAAGGTACTAATTTTACTCTTAGTACTATCTAATCTAGAGTAAACATGTTGTTTGGTTGTATTTTCTAATGGGTGTTTCAACTTGATGTTGCTACCTTAAGTCTAGTAAGAGAAACTTTATTCGTGGATTAATGTTCTTAAGGGGGAGATATTGTAATATCTCGCAACTAGAAAGACTAGAAAAGAGTTTAAAATTTGGAAATATTTTTTTTTGGAAAGAAAAAGAAAAATCTAGAAATTGTATAAGTTAGGAAAGTGAGTTTTGGTTATTTTGAAACTACCATACCTCCTAGCTCAGGATGAGTTGGGAGTTATTCCAAATATGGTTGTAATACCCTTAAAATAATCTTTTCAACGCCGCAAAGGTTGCACAATATTGATATAGTATGAGTGTGATATGCATTCCGAAAGTTAGGCTGTCGGATTAAGGAAACTCCAATCCGGATTTGGGAAGGGAAAAGTTTTCTTTTCCTTACCTTGTTTAATTAATTTTATTTTAGGAAGTTATTGGAGTAAAATTAAATTTAGTTCAGGCTGGAAAAATACGATTTAGGCTAGAAGAGATAAAAGAAGAGGACAGTAGAGAGAAGGTAAGGATTTGCCAAGAACATCAAGCTATGCGAGTGGAATTCATAGGGAGTGATCCCTATAAAGGTATGTGAGATCATTTAGTGTTTGGTCAGTTTATCTACCCACCAAACTTGTTTCAATTTAGTGATTGGTTAGTTATTTACAAGTTAATATGTGTAATTCTTGAAGAACATTTTCGATTTCTTGTTGGTTAGGTTGTTGAATGCCTAGTATTGATTTCAATAGTGTTTCCTTCTTGTTTTTTTAGTCAAATATATTGGTTATTGAGGTTACTAATGATCCTAAGTTTTTGGGGAAAGAACCATGGAGGTTTAGAGAAAAAAAATGAAGGAGAAAACTCGATAACATCTTGGTACAGGAGTTGGGGCACCGCAACTCCCATCTCCCCAAAGGTCAATCTCTCTTAGTAGGGACTTAGGCGGCCACGCCAGACAGAGCACCCCAACTTGGCCTATGAAGTTTGGGACACCACTCTGAGCGCCAAGGACACCAGTTCACCCCATTCTTTCACCACCATTACATACTAGTTCCTAAGTCATGTACCCATGTTTCTTTGTTAATTTAAACACTCTAAGGTACATCTAGAAATCATGAAATCATCCATAAACATGAGATCATGAACCTTGAATCCATAATCCAATTCAAGGAATGTTAAGATCAAAGTCAAAGAAGTTAAGAGTCAAGTCTAGAAGCTAATAAACAAGTCAAAGCAAATTTATTAAAAGTTTTCAAGGGTCTTTAACAACGTTTTAACTTTGTTTTAAGACTCAAGTTTCAAGTTAAGTAACAAATAAAGATTTGAGTTCATTTTGTAAAAAAGTTATAAGGTAATGTTACCAAAGAGTTGTTTTAACAGTCAAATTTCAAGCTAAGTAAAGAGTAAAAAGTTGAGTTCATTTCTAAAAGGCTATAAGACAACTAAGTATTCCCTAGGAGTTCATAAATATTTTTCACATTTAAGATTAGAGGAAACTAAGCTTTTCCAAAACATATTTGAGGAAGTAAAGGGAACATTGATTCCAATAGAGTTTATAAAGCTAAGTGTTGAGAAGTTATCTCAACCCAGACAAAGAAGTTGTTTTTAAAACATATAAGTGAAGCATATTATAAGGAGTAGTATTGAACACCGATATGTGTATGTTAGTTCATAATAAGTCAACAATCCATATACCATGTGGCTATCATGACATTAAAAGATCATACTTTTTAGATGATCACTTAAATGAATGTAGTGGATCTACTAAGTTAAGTAGTGTCCTATACCGATGGCAAGGTATAAGATGGTCCTCAGCAGAGCGAGATAAAATGTTTTATCATCACTTAGGCTAATAGTGATGACTGTCAATTAGAGAATCTACTACTGAAGTTATATTACTTTAAATGAGGAAAGTTAAGTTTTTTATTCCTTCATCATTAATGAACTAAGATTATTTTCGGTTGCTTTATATATATATATATATATATATATATATATATATATATATATATATTTGTGTGTGTGTGTTATTTTACTGCTTTATATTGAGCTTAGTATCCATGAGTTGAGTATAGCAAAGATTTGTGTTCCTTCTTAGTCTTTTCAAGCTTAAATCGTTTTAGTATTCTAAATCGCATAATTTAATGTACTAATATCAGTTGGATTGCATCATCATATGATGTAGACGCATGTAATTAGGATCAGCATCCGGCGTACCATTGATCTAGTGACCAACTCAGAGTTAGTTTGTGAGTCTCCCTTCATTCTTGAGGACATCTTTATCATTCAATTTTTTTTTTCAGTTTAGGATGATTAGGGTTCAGTTTCAACATCCCTATTTATTTTAGAGGATTCATAGATAGACAACATTAGTTTCTTTAGTGTTTTCATTTCACTTGTAAGCGATTAAGACTTATTTTCCATTTTGTCTAAGTATTACTTTTAGTTCTTCCTTAAGTTATTTATATTGTGTTTAAGTATTCTGCTGAGTAAGTAAGGCAGGTCGAGGGTTCGCTCGAGGCCAGCAATGGTCTTTGAGTGCCGGCCACGTCCAGGGTGTAGGCTTGAGGCATGACATGTTGCATGTGCCTTGTTTGAAATTAAATGGATCACTTGATTGCTCCGTCTCTCTGATGCTCCAATAATGATTTGTGATAACGTTGGGGTCACAGTGCTTAAAACCGGTCAATCATAAATTAAAATTGAAGCACCTCGAGGTTGATCTTTGCTTTGTTTGCCACCATGTCTGAAATGGTTTGGTCTGAGTTATCCACATTCACTCCACTGATCAAATTGCAGATCTACTCACTAAAACCATTCTCTAAGGCAACCTTCCAATGGATGTTTTCAAAGTTAGGTGTTCTCTCTTTACACCTGACTTGAGGGGGGCATAATAGAGCACGTACCACTGTGGTAAATATGGATAAGTCATGTTCAGTCAATTAAGGCTTTAAGTTTTTAATGTTTATTATTAAGTTAGTAAAGGTCATGTAAGTTTATCAGTTCCTATTTACTAGGAGTTAGGTTAGCACGATCTACTTTGTTAATAAACATACAATTTCATTCTACTTCTGTGCATTTATATCTATGAGTGGATTAGGGGAAACATCCTTGCAAGGGTCAATTGTACATAATATTACCTTTCATTTCTAGTGGAGGCTATGGAGTTTATGATAGTTTAGTTTTGTTATCAATAAATTCATGGATCTAGTTACTAGTGAAGATCTCCATTGTCTTGGGATCATTCATTTGGATCACTAACAAGGAAATAAATGCAAAAGAATGCTTAATGATGGTATATTAAATATATTAGTCCAAACAATTTTGAGATCAAATTCCACAAATAATAGGGTTACTGATTACAAGACAAATGATTTGATTTCCATTCCATAAAAGTTAAAAGTATTTTTTATAACTAAATTTCAATGACCCTTTCCGATCGTTCAAGGAGACCAATGAGAATTGGTAATGTACATCTAGTGGTTTAGGTGCTATTGTATGGATGTTGGTGATGAAATGCATTGAATGAACACAGATTTTAACGTGTTATATGGTACTATTCGATTAAACACGGTGATTTTCACATCTTTTTTTAAAAGGTTCATTCTGCACATTTTCTCTTTAAAAACTTGTTTTATGAGAGTTGTACTACCTTTCAAACTTTCTGAGTCCTACGGTCCCACCACACATGCAGAGGATTATCCATGTGGGTTCTACGTAGCATGCCAGTAGGTAGGTGTATATACATGGTTGTGTGGAACTTTTTACTGTTGGGCATCATTGGTTTTATTGAATAACATTAATATGCATCCCATATCACAAGTATTTTTTATTACTGTTTGCACCTTCCAATCTTATGGGAGGTCGGTTGAGATATGGTTGTTTTTGTGTACATCACTGCTTTATGGGCTACAATTTGGTTGTTGTTTCTATATAATTGTTTATTTTATGGCAGTTTGTTAATTCGTTATATGAATGGCTTGGACTTGTATCCTATATAGTGTTCTCCTTGTTTGGTCAGGTTGGATGGGCCTCTAGCTTAGAAGTTATCATAAATTCACAACATACTCAATGTTGATGAAGATACTAATAATTGAGATTAGAAATTAAGATAAGCATATTTACCTGAAAGAATATGATTAGTTACTTTACCAGCATTAATCACTGTTACTAAGAAAACATAATGCATCACATATTTATTATACGAATTGTTGGTACAAGGCTATGAACATGTTGCTAGACTTTGATCCATTTTATTAGCTAGACATCTTTACATGTGACTAGAATAGTAGATATAAAATTACATTCTACGCCTTGCAGAAGTCATCAATAGTGAAATAAATAATTATAATTCTATCAACGAGCAAAAACTCCAATCCAAGTATATTTTGATCGATAGATATTTCTTTAAGATCATGCAACACCATAAAAAATTAAAGTGGAACACTAATAAATGTCACAGAGTTAGACGTGCAATGTGTGAAAACACTTATTTTTCCTACCAAATTCTTTTCTTTTAAGAAGATTTAGTTGTCATCCTACAATTTAAGATACTTTTGAAAAAAAAAAAGAGTTAACATAAGAAGTATATAACAAATTATCATCTAATACACAAATGAATGTACTCTTCTATAGACATTTCAAAATTTCAATTTTTCACCCGTACGCCCTCCACTCCCCCAAAAAATTATATTTGTTTTGAAATAATATTTTCTACTTCAATTTTTTCATCCCTATCCTCGAACCCCTAACTCCCCCCCCCCATTCCTAAAAAAATTAATTTTGTGTTTAAAACATTTTTTCCACTTTAAAATTTTATTTTTTCACCCCCACCTTGCCAGCCAGCCCCCCTCCCCTCCCCCAAATTAAAAAAAAAATTAAGTTTGTTTTTAAAAAATATTTACAATTTCAAAAATATTTTTTTCACCTCTATCCGCAGTACCCCTCCGGCCAGCCCCCCCCCCACACACCACCACCACTCCACCCCACCCCCCCAGAAAAACATTAAGTTTGTTTTTCTTAAAAAAAATTCAATTTCAAAATTTATTTTCTACTACAACAAAAATGTAAAGATATTTTATCATTAACATTTTTCATTCATAAATTAAACACTAAAAGATCTTTTCTACTCACGAACCAAAAAATGAGAAAATAAGTCAAAATTCCACATGTTTTTCAGGAAAACATTTTTTTCATACCAAACACATTCGATGTCTAAAACCATAACTCACCAAGGAACAGAAACCTTACTATATATAATATAACTAAATCTTACAAATTATCTCCACAAAAATCATCCTAGTGAAAAAAAAGTAACATGATTATACAAACTCTAACCTTGACATTCTAGCTCGATTTCGTTTCATAGGCTCAAGTGAATGAAAGAGTATTGGGGGGGGGGGGATATTTTTAATCTCACGCCTTACTAAAAGACAATAACTCATAGTTTTCAATAAATTTATGAAGCATTACATTACAATACTTATTTTTTTCTTGTGATTGATCCTAAAGAAAACCATTCACATTAGCAGTGTTTCATTGTTGCGACCCAAAAATTCAGGTCATGATGGAATCTACTCATACCCATTTTATTTGCTAGACATCCATACATTTGCCTGAGGCTTTTAGATATAAAATCACTTTTTAGGTCTTGCAGCCATCATATAAATATTATAATTAATAAATATAACTCTCTTAACGATTAAAAACTCCTATCGAAGTATCTTTTTGTTGATAATATATTTCTTCAAGAGCATTACAAAAAAATAAAATAAATTAAAGTGGGGGACTAATAAATGTCATAGAGTTAGATGCATATTGGCTTGAATTACTTATAATTCCTACGAAACTTCTTGTCTTCTCAGAAGATTTAATTATCGTCCTACAATTTAAGATACTTTTGAAAGAAAAAACACAGTTAGCATAAGAAATATATACAAATTATTATATGATACACAAATAAATATATTCTTCTATTGTAATTTCAAAATATTCAATATTACATTTCAAAATAATCCATTATTAGTTTAGCACAATCTTTCCTCTAAACAAAGCTTGTAGTAAGCAATGTATATAGATAATAACAAAATTAAAAGCATTGATCACATGTCTAAACCATAATTGACCAAGGAAGAGTAACCATTCTATATTTAAATCAACTAAACCTAACAAATTAGAGAAATATCTCGACAAAAATCATCCTAATCTTGGAAAAAGATAACATGATTATACCAACTCCAAGCTTGACACTTAAGCTCGATTTCATTTCATAAACTCAAGAGAATGAAAGAGTATGGGGGTGGGGGTGGGATAATTTGAAACTCATGCCTGAAAAAAAGGTAATAAATCGTATTTTTCAATAAATCTATGAAGCATCACTTTGATTATTCTATCTTATGATTGATCCCAACGAACATCATCCACATTAGCAAGACAATAGTTTAATTATTCCGACCCAAATCTCAGGTCATGATAGCCCCTATCAAGTCCCTGATGAGTCCCTTATTATGTAAGACGAACTCATTGTCTTGCACTAGAAGTATGGGCTATTGCACAAAATGTTTTTTTAAGAATATAAACAATAATAATAAGAACAAAAGAAAGAGGGAATAAAACACTTCAAAAATGAACCCATGACTCGAGGTTTGACAGAACTTGAGCAACTATTAAAACATGATTACAATACTAAAATATATAGTTACTTCTTGAGGAATGATAATGACTTGTCCTAGCCCAAGAAAGAGGGACAGAGAGAGAGGCAACTTTGAACTCAGGATCTCACCCAATTCTCTGAATCCAAGATCTGCTCCACATCATCAGCGAGGAGAAGTTGTACTATGATGTTTAGGGTATTAAAGTGTAGCATGAGTAAAAACAATAGGCCCTCAGTAGGCATAGTATTATTGAGCTACACAAACAAAGTAAGCATAAACAACATGTGAGGAAGGATCATATATCATAGAAAACTAAATGAACCACAACAATATCATGATAAGAAACAACTAAAACAAGGAGCATATAGGAAAGGAAAATAGATGAAGGAAATTAGGGATGAACCTGGATGGATTCTATAGCCCATCTATCATTTAAGAAAGAGGCACAACTAAGGGATATAAATATCCATGGGCATACTAATAGAAATAAACACAAATAAATCACAAAAGTTAAGATGTCTATTCCAAACAAACCCTACATAAGAAATGTCAAGTAGAGGGGGTTGGGGGGAGAGAGGGGGCGTGAGCAGTATCTACCATCAAATAAAGGACCACCCTTCTTACTGAAGCAAGTGAGCATGAAATCAAAAAATAATCTTACCGGGCCCTTATGTACCCAAAAGGTACATAACAACTAACTAAGTGTGTACCACCCCAAATACAACAAATAGGTACAGTGAACAACCAATAATTTTTGTAATAGGCAGTGGAGATATATGTGGGTGATGCAATAAAACTCAGAAGTGAATTAGGAACCATGTTCCTCCCTCATCCTATTCGACAGGTTACACTGATGGACCAATGCATGGGTCTTAGGAACATCCATATGGACCTGCCTAGTTCCAATCCCAGTATTGTTTGCTCTATCACTTTGATAGGAGATAACAGTGAATCAAAAAAGTATGGAAAGGGTAAGCTTTTCTTTGACTGATCAAGTATAAAGTGTACGCATTTCTCTATTGCCTCTAAGTCTTAAGACAATTTATATGGTAGTAAAGGTAGTAAGACTCCTATAAAAAGATAAGTTTTAAAAGTAATCAGGCAACAAACCTTTTTCTAAAAATTATGTTGAGAACCAATGCATGACCAATCTAAAAAGCTCGTTCACAATCATAGAAAATATTAATGCCAAACACGTCGCTCCTAGAGCACATAAACTAACCTGGAATACT
This sequence comes from Solanum chilense, assembly GCA_032847665.1. Classification (NCBI taxonomy): domain Eukaryota; kingdom Viridiplantae; phylum Streptophyta; class Magnoliopsida; order Solanales; family Solanaceae; genus Solanum; species Solanum chilense. The sequence continues at coordinate 4,591,476 of JAPDHL010001910.1, read as the reverse complement.
AGGGGTCCTCTACCAAGGCCTCAGTCCAAAAAAATACTCTGACAAACTCAACAACGATAACACAAGGAAAAAACATCTCTAATCAAGCAGCTAAAGGGATTATAATTGTCATCATAGGAAGGTCTAACTAAAGAATGTCTTCCTCTATAATATAAACCCACCCAAGGTACAACACAACTAGATCCATCCTACGGTGATAAAAATCAATGAAATAAATAGAGGCTAACTTAGGTATAGGTCTATATGAAAGTTTCAATCCTAAATCAGATGAAACACTCCCAAGAAGAAACCATAATTATCTAAGGTTTAACCAAATCTCGTTCTATGGTACCAATTACACCGAATACTACAAAGCATTCAACATACCTAAAGAGATAAAAAAAACACTAAAAAAAGGAATAGACAAGGAAACTAAAGTTCAAATAAGGATTGAAAAATTCAAAACTAGTCTAACGCTCAAGTCAGAATCAACATATAAGAATAAGGAAGATAATCCTTACCCACCACACAAATATTAAAATCAGTTGTAATGAATGTTAAGCATTATGTTATAGAGCTGAATTTAAGAACAAGTACATAGTAGCCTTCCTTAAATATAAATATACACGTTATGAAATCACTTTAATACCACTCTACATTTCAAATAACCTTCGATAACTGCCATTGTAAAAAAAATTGATCACAATATTAATACACTTGGTAAGGCACACAATTTGCATTATTTTGAAAAGGAAAAAAGGTCAAGACAAAATGGGAGTGTGGTAGTCGTGTTGTGAATTTCGAAGTTGACTCCCTCAAAAGTTTCTGATTGTTTACATGAGCTCGTTCCCCGATGTGGGACACAAATACAAGCCTGAAAAAGGAGAAACAACAACCTGCAAACATCAACATTAAAGGGATAAACAACCCTCTGTTGGTGAAAATTATCTCAAATTGAGTTTTTCACACCTCTACAACAACACTAACGTGTATCCATGAACTAACTTGAACCAATACAACTCGAATAACCCAATTTGGAGTTCCCTAGCTCTAAATCAACTAACAACTGCAAACGTGGGCAAGTGATCACAATTAAAGAGGTAAAAAGGGTCCCAAATCATGCATCACAAACACTAAGGACCTCCCAAGAAAGTGGAGGGTAAAGGTCACATCCCTTAAAAAACACATAGCCTTGCTCGTGATAACGATGATCAAACAACTTGATTATTATGAACGTGATGCCTAATTTACGAAAGAGGATGCAAAAAATTGTAGGCCTCCGTGAATGCGGTGCATAGGATGTTAACACCAGGAGAATAATTTTTGCACCAACCTATGATTATGATAAAAAAGAGCTCTGACAAGTGCTCAATATTGAGAAACCCATATGCATAAACAATCTACTCTAGCCAATAAAAGTTTGCATTCCAAATTTGTTGGAGCCAACAAAACATTCATTCAAGCTCATCTTGAAGAAAAGTGGGACCCACATGCAAGCTCTATTTTTATCCAATAACCATAAGAGGACTAAAAGTGAGACCATAATCCTTGGGAATCACATAAAGGTCATTCTAGATTATACTCGTCATTTTGGAGCTTACCATACTAACATAATTCTTGTCTAACCATACTTACCAAGAATGTTGAGCCAAGTCAAACTTTGACTAAAGCTTCAAAGTTAACAAAAACTAATAGCACAAACTCACAAATTGAAGCCTTAGGGACCGAACAAAGCATGACCTAGACTTAAATGGCCCTTACATGGATGATTAAACCATTGGGGTCGTTCTAGGTTATGTTTTTTAAATTCTTACTCAAGTAAATCATTCATGTTTTAAAGTCTCCAACACATAGAAACCTTCACTAAACTAAAACGAATGACCCGACATTTGAGCTATCAGTCCAAGAAAGTCATAAATTACTTCAGTTGCTAATGAAAACACTGACTGCTGAAATGATTAATAAATAGCAAAAATGACCTTGGGGTCATTACAACATTTACTGCCGAACGGTACTTGTTCTACAAACTTTTTCTAACCTTTTAAATGTCCTCTCAGGTCCAGCAACCCAAACCTAAAATTTAGGTTAATAGAAATTTAGTAATTAACACAAATTATAAATCCCAACTCATTCCTGTTTGAATTGACTTTCTTTCAACCAAGCCCAACAAAATTGAACATACCTATCTGAGATGAGACAATATCACACAAATAGAATTTGACATTTCGAAGACACTTCATCAAATTTGATTTGTCAACGATCGTTAACCAATAGATAATTCAACTACTTGAGTTGGGTTCAAACCCCATAGGGAGTGGTATGTGTTTTAAATTCAATTTGGAAATATGAACATGATTACATAACTCATAGGAATAAAATTTATATAATAATGACATCATTCAAATTAATTGGTGACACGAATGCCATAATGGGGATTTTGTTTTACATATCCACTACAAAAAGTCACATATAATAAGAATTAAATAATGATATGAGTTCTTGGGATGTGATCGATAATAGGCTAATACAAAAAAACATGTAATTGCAACTATTAGTAAATAGATATTAGTTAGTAGGCTAGGCTATAGTAGAGGTAATTTTTCTCTCGAACAATTTAACCAATATCAAGTGATTTCTCCCTAACATCAACAAGCATGAAAAATAAAAGGAGTACGCACCTTAATTCATTCACTCTCTAGAGCTAAATGTGTGGAATTTGACTTAGGATTCACTCTCTCAAGTTGAACCTAGGTCAACCCACCCACAAACCATCAATCAATAATTTTAGTTCTAAAATATCTCTCTAGAGCAAGCCAACAAAATAAACATATTACTGCATTTGCAACTACAATTCTTAAATTAAATCATAACTATTGATTAAAATCACTTCTAAATAACACCTAATCTATCAATTATCAATACTCATAAGATAAATAAGAAAATAATCACATAATGACACCCCAATAATTCAGTTTTAAGCTAGACAATATAAAAAGGGAAAAAATGTTACCAAACTGATCATATATCAACGAGGTAAGGGTGATTTCGTCCATACAATTTTCCAATTTAAAGATTCTCAAGGACCCAAACCAGTTTCTCAAGAGTAATTTCTTCTGTCCTTCAAAGCTAAGGAAAAACTAGAGGAAAGTCCCTAGGATTGCTCTCTAGTATAATTGATAAAAGATTCAAAAATTAGATTGATAATTCACGCTAAAATAAATATTACAATGTAACATATCATAACTTGAACTAACTAACAATAAGTTAAGAAACCAAGATAATCAATTTTAGGAATAAGTAGGGAAATCTGGAAATTTCTAGCTTTCAAAAGTGAGTTTTTTTATTTTATTTTCAAATGGTCATAACTTACATATAAGAAGAAGTTTGGGTAGGTTCTTTATATGGTTGGAAATTACTTGAGAAGATCTTTCCAACTCTGCCAAGTTTATGAAAATCCGATCTCGTATGAGGGAGATATGCCTTTCGGAAGTTGGATTGTTGAGCTAAGGAAAATCCAGTTCGGATTTTAGTAAGGGTAAAGTTGTCTTTTTACCCTAGTATTTCCGAATTCACTTTTAGGTTATATAAGGGGTAAAACCAAGTCCCAAATAAGTTCTCAAAAAACTAAAAACACTTTGGGCTTGGGAGAAAAGAGAAAAGAACAAGAAGATCAAGAATTGTCCAAGAACACCAAGATCGTCGTGTGGATTTCGTTGGGGTGATCCTTATCAAGGAATGTGAGATCTTTATGTGCTGTATTCTTCGACCCATACACCAATTTGATTCATTCCGCATGTTAGAGTAGATTGGATGATAAAAATTGAAATTTTGATGAACAATTATTGATTTCTTTATTGAATGGGTTGTAGTATATTCTAGATGAGTTCATTATTGTTTCCGGGGCTGTTTATGAGTCTAAACTTTTGGGTAATGAAGTATTTAGTTATATCAAGTGATTAAATAAATATACATGGGATTTTATAAAGTTTACAATTGAAACATCGTTGAAGAAATGTCAAAAATCCCTTCTAAGAACCCATGGGGAGCCCGTGCCTGCAAAATCCCCTCAGGCAAGCTCTGTCTGACTGGCCTTGGCGCACCGCGCAAGCCTGAGCGCCTCACAACAGAGTTTGTTCATTATGCTCTGGCGCTCTGCGCCTCTCAAAGTGCCAAGACCTCCTGGAGACCCTGTTATTTCACTATATTTCCGTACTAGTTCCTAAGTGATGTACCTATCAATCCTAATTGATTCCAAAACTCTAAAGTATATCTAAACATCATGAGATCATCCATAAACATGTGATCATGATCCTTAAATCTATAATCCAATTGAAGGAAACTTAAGATCAAAGTCAAAGAAGTTAAGAGTTAAGTCTATAAGTTAAATAGCAAGTCAACTGAGTTCTTAAAATATCCAAGAGTCTTTAACAAAACATTTTAAACTTCGGTTTAGGGCTCAGGGTAAAGGTTAAGCAAGAGTAAGGACTTGAGTTCATACTCAAATATAATAAGGAGACTAAGTAATCCATAAGAGTTTATAAATGTTTTGAAATTTAAATAAGTAAAGAGCCATCAAGCTAGTTTTCAGACAGAGATAATAGCTTTATGAAATGAAGAAAGCAGGGAAACTATGATTACCAAGAGAGCTATAAAAGTTATGTTTTGAGCACTTATGTCAAACAACAAAATCAATATGTTTTAAAAAGATAAGAGTCAGTATATATATATTTTGGGAGTAGTACTGAGTACCGATGTGGTTATCCGAGTTTGAGATTAACTTAAGTCTCCATGAAAACCATGTAGCCATCAGGGTAAAAAAGGGTCATACTTTTTAGATGTCTCCTTTTAACAATTTACTAGTGGATCTATTAGCCAGTTCAGTACCTATACTCTAGAAAAGTTAGGATGGCAGGACAACTTGGGTCGAGTAACACTGGATCATCACTATAGCTCTTAAGTGATGGTTGTCGAAAGTATTGTATTTTCATATACATCATTTATATTTTGCATACATCTCAGATATTATTTATATACTTGTATATATTCAGAGTTTATAGCATGTTTTCAGTCAATATTTCTTTATATTGCAATTACTTTTACACTACGTATATTGAATAAGAGTTAGTAGATCATGAGTTGAGCAGAGCCAAGGTAAGTGTTCTTTATTACTCCTTTCCAAGCTTAAGTGTGTTTAGCATTCCAACTCGCATACTCGTACATTCAATTTACTAGTTGCAATTGTCCGGCATCATTTATAATGTAGACACATGTAACCAAGATCAGCACACAGAGTATCGTTGATCTAGTTGAGCACATCGGATTCACTTTGTGAGCCTGCTTTCGGAGGACATCCCTTTCTTTGTTTTTATAGCTTAGTTCTTTAGGATGTTGTCGGGGGTCTATACCAACATTCATCTCAGTTGTTATAGGCTTCATAGACTGATAGACAGTTAGTAGTTTAGTAGTCCTTTCATTTTCATTCTTTATGTTAAAGACTTGGGTTGCTATTTTGGTCGGTTTAAATGTTTAAACTTTTAAAACAATCTAGATAATTTTACTTTTGTGTTCAGTTAAATTTGTTTATCCTTATAACTGTGATTGTTTTCTTCCGCTGAGTAAGTAGTCCAGACTAAGGGTTCTCTTGGGGCCAACTATGGTTTTCAAGTTTCGGCCACGTCCAGGGTATAAGACCGGGGCCTGACAAACTTTGTATCACAGCCTAGAGTTCAAGAGTCCTAGAAAGTCTATGAAATCGTGTGTGTAGAGTCTTAGTCATCAGTGTGAAGCGCGCCAGATCTATGATTAAGAGGCTACAACATTTAAGAATATCTCATTTCTTCATATTCATTTCGTGCGTTAGAGTTGATCTATAAAAAGTCTCTCTCTAACTCAAACCTATGCATGTTTTAGATCATTATCCTCCACGAAGAGCAGTCACAGGTCGACCAGCAAGGAGAAATGTTGAAGAACAATAGTTACCTAATGCACTTGATGGGCAACCCCTAGAAGTGCTTACCAATACTGAAATCCGAGAATCTATCTGGATGTAAAGTCAAGTAGTAACCAACAAAGTCGGGCAACAAAGAGGATCTCGACAAGAAGGGGCTGACACCTCTAGGATTCGTGAGTTTCTAAGAATGAATCCTCCTAGATTCATCAAATCAAGCACTACTGAGGATCCGAAAAACTTTGTGGAAGAATTGAAGAAAGTGTTTGAGGTGATGCATGTGGTTAATACTGAGAGGGTTGAATTATCTGCATATCAACTTAACAGTATGGCTAGAACCTAGTTTGACCAATGGAAGGAGGGCACAGCAGAGGAACCATCACATCAATGTTGGGATTGTTTTCAATAAGCCTTCATGGGGAGATTCTTCCTAAACAACTGATGCAAGAAAAGGTACAGGAGTTCCTCACTTTGAAATAGGGTTCCATAAGTGTTCATGAGTATTGGTTGAATTTCACCCAACTGTCCTGATATGCTCCTGATTCATGAAGGATATGAGGAGCACGATGAGCTTGTTTATTGTCGGTTTGGGTTGTGCTTCAAGTAAAGAAGGAAGGGCTGCAATGTTGATTAGCACATGGACATGTCAAGGCTAATGGTCTATGTGAAACAAGTTGAAGAGTAAAATTTGAGGGGAGAGGAGTATAGAAACAAGAAGGCCAAGACCGGGAATGAGTCAATGCAACTGAAAAGTGATTTGAATCAGCCACAATTTTTTGAAGTAGAAGGGGCATACACCATAATCTTCTAGTGCACCTTCCCCTAGAGATAGAGTTGAGCATTATGGTCAGAACTCACGAGCTAGGCCTGCATATTCACAAGGTAGTGTGGCGCAAGGAGGTAGTAAGCATCCTGGCTGTGGCAAGTGTGTTAGAAGCACTACGACATATATCGTGAAGGCTCAACAGTTTATTACAAGTGTAGACCGGTCATTTCATGAACGAATGTCCAGACAGTAAGAAAGAAGGTGGTAATGGGGACAATAGAGCGAAATTTTTATCTGTTGCTCCGGCATATAGGGTTTCACCTAGAAAAGCCACTTCTGGTACTGGCTGAGGGGCAAACCATCTCTATGCAATCACATGCCGCTAAGGGAAAGAGAACTCTCTAGATGTTGTCACGGGTATGATCAAAGTCTTTACTTTTGATGTTTATGCTTTGTTAGACGTATACGCAAGTTTATATTTTGTAAATCCTTATGTTGCAAATAATTTTGAGATTCTTCCTGAAAAAACATAGTGAACCCTTCTGTCTTTCTACACCTGTTTGGGGAGTATATTCTAGAACAAACTATCGTGATTTTCCAATGTTCATCAATCACAAGAACACCATGTATGATCTAGTAGAGTTAGACATGGTAGATTTTTATGTCATTCTAGGTATGGACCGGCTTCATGCCTGTTATGCATCAAAAGATTGTAGAACTCGAGTTGTCAAGTTTTAGATTCCAAATTAGCTAATCATAGATTTGAGTAGTTGTTCATCAGTGCCTAAGGGTCGTTTCAATTTCATCCCTAAAGGCACGAAAGTTAGATTTCAAGGGGTTTATATATCACTTAGTCCGAGTAAATGAATTAAGGATGGAGGTACCATCCGTTCAGTCAGTTTCAATAGTTAGTGAGTTTCCTGGAGTCCTTCCCAAAAGAGAGATAGACTTAGACATATACATCAACCCAAATACTTATCCTATTTCTATTCCGCCATACAAAATGTCACCTGCAGCGATAAAAGATTTAAGAGAGAAATTGACACATTTTGTAGATAAAGGCTTCATTCGACCAAGTATCTCATCTCGGGGTGCTCCGGTTTTGTTTGTAAGAAAGAAGGATGGTTCCCTTAGGATGTGTAAAGACTACCGCCAATTGATTAAGGTGATATAAAGAATAAATATCCTCTTCCAAGGATAGATAATCTTTTTGATCAACTTCAAGGTTCTTCTTGCTTTTCCAAGATTGACCTTCGATCAAGCTATCATCAGTTTAAAGTTAGGGAATGTGATGTTCCTATGGCAACTTTTAGAACAAGGTCTGTGCATTATGATTTTTTTGGTATATCCTTCGGTTTTACGAATACAGCTGCAACATTCATGGATCTCATGAACAAAGTCTTCAAAACATAGTTAGATTTGTTTGTCATTGTCTTCATTGATTACATATTGGTTTATTCAAGAAATGAAGAAGATCATGCTAGTCACCTCAAGGTTGTTTTGTATACCTTGAAAATAAGGAGCTTTATGCCAATTTCTTCAAGTGTAAGTTTTGCCTTAAGTATGTGGCATTGCTGGGCCACATAGTTTTGGGTGAAGGGATAAGTGTTGACACTCAGAAGACTGAAGCACTAAAGAGTTGTCCTAAACCCATATCTCCAATAGATATAAGGAGTTTGTTGTGATTGACTGACTACTATAGGATATTTGTTGAAAGATTCTCATCTATCTCGTCTCCTTTAACCAAGCATAGTCAAGTTTCAATGGTCTGAAGCTTGTGAGAAAAACATTCATGAGTTTAAAAAGAGATTGTCTACCGCTCTGGTTTTGACCTTACTAGAGGGTACTCAAGATTATTTGGTGTATTGTGATGCATCACGAGTTGTCTTGGGCTATGTGTTGATGTAGAATGGCAAGGTTATAACATATGCCTCGAAACAGTTGAACGTTTTTTAGAAGAACTATCAAACTCATGACTTAGAATTTTTTGCAGTAGTGTTTGCTTTGAAGATATGGCGCCCCTACTTGTATGGTGTTCATGTTTACATATTCAGTGACTACAAGAGCATCCGGTATGTGTTCACTCAGAAAGAACTCAATCTTAGATAGATAAGGTGGTTGGAATTACTCAAGGATTATGATATTAGTATTCTTTACCACCCAGGTAAGGCTAATGTGGTTGTTTATGCCTTAAGCAGGTTTTCCATGGTTAGTACCGCCCATGTTGAAGAAGATAAGAGGAAGTTAGATAAGGATGTGCACAGACTTGCACGCCTGGGAGTCAGACTTGTGGATTCTACAGAATGAGGCATAGTGGTGACGAATGGGGCTGAGTCATCATTAGTGTCAGAGGTGAATGAGAAGCAAGATCAATATCCCATTTTGCTTGATTTGAAGGAATTTGTCCATAAGCAAAAAGTATTGGCTTTATAACAAGGGGGAGATTGCGTGCTGAAGTACCATGGCAAATTATGTGTACCTAAGGTGGAATGACTCCAAGAGAGGATCATGGAGGAGGCTCATATGTTCTTATATTCCATTCATATCGAATCCATCAAATATGTATTGTAATTTCAGAGAGGTATATTAGTGGGAAGGTATGAAGAAACATATAGTTGAGTTTGTTTCAAAGTGCTCAAATTGTCATCAAGTGAAATTAGAGAACCAAAGTCCTTGAGGTTGGGCTCAGACTATATAACTTCTGGAATGGAAGAGGGAGATGATTAATATGGACTTAATCACAAGCTTGCCATGATCTGAAGGCAACATGACTCTATTTGGGTGATTGTTGATAAAATTACAAAGTCAACCCATTTCTTGCCAGCGAAGACTACCTTTTTGACCAAGGATTATTATAAGTTGTACCTTCAAGAAGTGATAATAATTTATGGAGTTCCAGTCTACATTATTTCAGATAGAGGTGCAGATTTATCTGCACAATTCTAGAAATCTTTCAAGAAAGGTTTCGGTCCTAAGGTAAACTTAAGCACTATTTTACTCTTCAAATGGATGGACAAGAATAACGTACTATCCACACTTTGGAGGATATGTTGATATTTTGAGTGATTGATTTCAAAGGGATTTAGGATGATCACATACCTGTCATTTAGTTTGCTTACAACAATAGTCAGTATTCGAGCATCCAAATGGATCCTTATGAAGCTCTTTATGGTAGAAGATACAGATCTCATATTGGGTGGTTTGAAGTTGGTGAAGAAGGGTAGATAGGACCATACCAGTTTCACCAAGCTATGGAGAAGGTAATAGTTATTCAAGAACGAATGAAGACGGCACAAAGTCGGCAAAATTCTTATACAGATGTTAGGTGGAGGCCATTAGAGTTTTAGATGGACGGTTTTGTGCATATAAAGGTGTCACCCATGAAAGGTGTTATGAGGTTTGTTAAGAAGGTTAAACTTAGTTCCCGGTATATTGGACCTCATAGAATCTCAAGAGAGCTTACAGAACAGGCACTACATTTCAAATATAACTAACAATTGGCTAAAATAAACTCATTCTTATTTCTTGAATAACAGGCTAAGAATATTCTTATAAGTCCTTGTCCGTTATGTATGCTCCAGTAAGAAAGTCCCTTACTTCGGCTAGTAAGGATTTTCATTTTAGGCAAGGAGGCTGGGCAATACGGCTTACGATTTTGATCTACCCGAAGAGTTAGCAGCGGTTCATCCGTTATTCTATATTTCTATGTTTAAGAAGTGATTGGGTGATCATTCATTGATAGTACCAACAGAGAATTTTGGGATTAAGTATAACCTATCCTATGAAAAAATTCTTGTTCACATTTTTGATCGTTGAGTTCTCAAATTGCGGACAAAGGAAGTTGTTTTCGTCAAGGTTCTTTTAGAGGAATCAATTCGTTGAAGAAGACACTTAGGAAGATGAGGATGATATGAAGAATAGATATCTACATCTCTTTGAATCTGGAGAAAGTGCAGATCAAGGAATTAAATTCTCTTCTTAGAACTTTATAAGGCTACATATACGCATATTATTACTTGCTTTTGTTTTTGTTAAGTGCTGAAATGATGTTAGTACCCTTAGGTTAGTGAAAGAGTTGTCATTCGAGGAGAAATGTTCCTAAGGGGGATATATTGTAACATCTCATAAATTTAACTTACAAAGAATAAACTAAGAAACCAAGAATAATCAATTTAGGGGAATAAGTAGGGAATTTGTAAAATTTCCAGCTTTTAAAACTGAGTTGTCATCATTTTAAAACGACCATAAGTTACATCTAAAATTTCCAACACCACCAAGTTTGTGAAAATCCGATGTCGTGTGAGGGAGATATGCCTTTAGGAAGTTGGGTTGTTGAGCTGAGGAAAATCCAATTCGGATTTTAGTAAGGGTAAAGTCGTCTTTTCAGCGTAGTAATTCCTACTTTGTTTTTAGGTTATAAAACGGGTAAAATCAAGTCCCAAATCATTTATATAAAAATAAAGAACGCTTAAAGCTTGGGAGAAATGAGAAAAGAAGAGGAAGATCAAGAATTGTCTAAGAATGCCAAGATCATTGTGTGGATTTCATCGGGGGTGATCCCTATCGAGGTATGTGAGATCTTTCTGTGTTTGATTCTTCCACCCACACACCAATTTGATTCAATTCATCAATTAAGAGTATATTGGATGATAAAAAATGATATTCTGATGAACAATTATCAATTTCTCAATTGAATGGGGTCGTAGTATGTTTTAGTTGAGTAGATTCATGTTTCTGGGCTGTTTGCGAGTCTAAACTATTGGGTAATGAAGTATTTTGTGATACCGAGTGTTTGGGGAAAAATACAGTGGAGTTTAGAAGGTTTAGAGTTTAAAATCAAGGAAGAAAAGTCAGATATCCCGTCTGAGAACCCCTGGGACATCGCGCCTGCCAGAGCCCCTCATAGCAGGCTATATCTGACAGTCCTTGGCATGCCGCGCTAGCCAGAGCGCCTAAGCAAGATTATGTCCATCAGGATCTGGCGCTCTACGCCTCTTAGAGCACCAAGACCCCCTGGAGACCTCGTTCTTTCCTATCTCTCTGTACTAGTTCCTAAGTGATGTACCAATCATTCCTAAATGATTCCAAAACTCTAAAGTAAATCTAAACATCATGAAATCATCCGTAAATATGAAATCATGATCCTTGAATCCATATTTAAATTCAAGGAAAGTTAAGATCAAAGTCAAAAAAGTTAAGAATTACGTTTATAAGTTAAGGAGCAAGTCAGCTGTGTTCTTAAAGTATGCAAGAGGCTTTAGCAAATCATTTCAAATTTTGTTTTAAGGCTCAAGTTAGAGGTTAAGACGGAGAAAAGAGTTGAGTTCATACTCAAGATTTATAAGGGGACTAAGTAATCCCTAACAATTTACAAATGTTTTTAAATTTAAACAATTAAAGAGCCTTCGATCTAGTTTCCAGATAGAGATAATAGCTTTATGAAATGTAGAAAGCAGTGAAAGAGAGCTATAAAAGCTAGGGTTTGAACCCTAATCTCAAACCATAGAACCAGTATGTTTTAAAAACATAAGATCTATATATATATATATATATATATATATATATATATATATATATATATATATATATATATATATATATATATATATATTGGGAGTATTATTGAGCACCGATGCGGGTATGTGAGTTTCAGATTAACTCAAGTCTCCATGAAAACCACGTAGTCATTATGTGTAGAAAGGGTCATACTTTTTAGATGACTCATTTTCACAGTATACTAGTGGATCCATTAGGCAATTAAGGTTCGATACTCTAGCAAGGTTTGGATGGCAGGGCGGAGTGGATCGAGTAACGTTGTATCATTACTATAACTCTTAAGTGATTGTTGTTAGTTAGACAAGCTCCCATAGAAGTATTGTATTTTCACATACATAGTAATTTGTATTTTTACTTATATCTCAGATATTATTGTGTACTCGTATACATTCAGAGTTTATAACATGTTTTTAGTCAGTATTTCTTTATATTGCAATTACTTTTAAATTGCGTATATTGAAAAAGAGTTAGTAGATTATTAGTTGAGGAGATCCAAGGTATGTGTTCTTTCTTACTCCTTTCCAAGCTTAGGTGTGTTTAGCATTCCAACTCACAAACTCGAACATTCAATGTACTGATGTCAATTGGCTGAATCATTTAATGATGCAAACGTAGGTAACCAGGATCAGTACGCAAGGCACCACTGATCCACTTGAGCGCTCTGCAGTCACTTGGTGAGCCTCCTTGCATTCCGGAGGACATCCCATTCTTTGTTTTTCAAGCTTAGTTCTTTAAGATTTTCTAGGATCCATCCCAACATCTATCTCAGTTATTAGAGGCTTCATGGACGGAAGACAGTTAGTAGTTCAGTAGTCTTTTTATTTTCAATCTTTATGTTAAAGACTTGGGTCACCATTTTGGTCACTTTTAATGTTTAAACTTTTAAAACATTCCAGATAGTATTACTATTTTCGAGGATGCTGTTGTTTTATATTCTATCTCAGTTTTAGAGTTCATCTAGTGGAGCATGTTCCACTAGATTTCCTTTCCTGTTTTTATTGAGACTAGGTATTGGTGCCATTTTGGCAATTATACACTTAATAAGAACGGAACTATTTCTTTCAGTTGTTTATCTCTTAATGTTAGATGGTTGATGGTGAAAAATTACGTATTAATGAGAATCTTTTTATAAGTATGTTAATAACCAAAATTTTCAAATTTTCTGCTCAAATTAACCTCTGTAAAATAAGAATGGCGTAAGTAGGCTCATGTGCGACCTGTGAGAGGTCAACGACACCGGTCTCGTTCGAGGTCTAGATGTCGGTCGTGACACTTTTACTCTTTGCTCAAATCATTTACTAATACCTTAAAAAAGTTAAAATATTTGTTAAGACTCTTTAATGTTTTAGGGACTTACTTTGACTTGCTTCTTAATTTTGAGACTTGACTCTTAACCTCTTTGACTTTGATCTTAACTTCCCTTGAATTGGTTTATGGATTCAAGGATCATGATCTCATGCTTATGGATGATTTCATGATGTTTTTTTTTTTATGTACTTTAGAGTGTTGTAATTGACTAGGAATAATAGGTACATCGCATAGGAACTCACACGAAAAGATATTGGAAAACTAGGGTCTCCAGGTGACCTTGGCTCTATAAGAGGAGAGGAGCGCCTGCAACGGATGGACAAACTCTGGTCTAAGGCGCTCGAGATGGCACCACACGCCAAGGCCTGTCAGATAGAGCCTTCCCTAAAGGGTTCTGGCAGGCGCAGTGCCCCAGGGGTTGTTAGACGGGACCTCCAGTTTTTTTGTTATTCATCTCTAAACAACCTAAACTTCCAAGAATTTACCGCAAATTCTTAGGATGACTAAATGCCTCATCACCCAATATATTGGACCCAAAAATAGTCCATAAGAATGAATCAAACCTACTATATATAAAATGCAGTTCAACAACAAGAATTTCATATTTTTTGGTGAAGAACTTCCATGTTCATCATTCAATAAACTCTAACTTGCTGAATTGAATAAAATTGGGGTGTGGGCGAAAGGACCGAACGCAGAATGTTGTCACATACCTCGATAGAGATCACCCCCGATGAAATCCATGCAACGATCTTGGAGTTCTTGGACAACTCTTGATCTTTCTCTTCTTTTCTCTTTTCTCCCCAACCCTAAGCATTCTTAATTTTTGTTAAACTGAATAGGGACTTAGTTTTTACCCCTAAATAACCTTAAAACGTATTAGGAAGTACTAGGATAAAAAGACAACTTTGACCTTAATGAATTCTTGATTGGACTTTCCTCAGTCCAAAAGCCCAACTTCCGAAAGACGTATCTCCCTTATACGACATCGAATTAGCGCAAACACGGCTTCGTTTGAAAGATATTCTCAAGGGATTTTCAACAATACGAGTAAATAATCTAAACATCTCCTGAGCTTGATGTTATAGCCTTTTGAAAATGACCGAAACTCACTTTTGAAAGCTAGAAATTTTCCAGGTTTCCTTACTTATTCCCAAAAATGAATATTCTTGGTTACTTATCTTATTCTTAGTTTATTCAATTTACGAGATGTTAGAAATTGGGCTCGCTGAACCACTCGAGTCTCCATTTGGTCACTTCCATTGCCCTTCTACTTTGGTATTAAGCATCCTCAAGGTCTATAAGTAGCAATCTAGCATTGCATCACAGAACTACATGGCGATCCGCCGACTGCTTATTTCTCTCGCCCACTTGGTTTCTTCCATCAGATCTTCGAACATGGAACTTTAGGCCTTTAGATGTGCCAATCGCCAAGATGTTGAGTGCTCTTCACAATCCTCAGGCTTGCCAACTTTTATTTCTTAAGCCTGTTTGTTCTTATTTTGCATGTTAGCATCCTTGCTTTGTTCCTCAATCCATATTCGTGAAAAATAAGGATTTAACATTAGTTATTGGAACAAAAAAAACATTTGAGGACTCTAAATTTTAGTGGTTAGGGGAAAATAAAGGGTGATCGAAAATACTTTAGGCGACTCATCGAGTGACTCCGCGTGATTAGGCTTCTCTTAAAATATTAAAGAACAAAACTTAACCAAATCATGATCTTAAAGGGGATCAAGAGGAACTTTGGCGAAACGACAAGTGGTTCGACGAGTTCAACCTAGCTCGCCAAACTTCCCAACATTACATTTTTGAACCCCAACTTCCAAAATAAAACCCATAGACACCGATTACAAAATAAAACCACATACAAACTCAATTAAGCGCACACCCGTACAATCCATGCCACCAGGGTACTCAAACTTCCCTCGGTTTAGCCAAAATTGGTCATTTGATGACTTTTTCCCTAAAGAATGACGTCAAATGCTCCATAATTTTGTAAAGCACGTCATTTAGCACAATATGGGTTACTCAGACATCACCTAACTATACGTAAAATTAGTTTAACACAAATCACAAGTTATTGATCAATTTAAAAGCACGAACTCGAAAAATCAAATATTAAACAACTAATGAAACATTATGAGAATACGAAAACCAACAAACATACATTTCTTATTTCAGAGAGGCCCTGCACATATCAACATAATTTATAATGATGCATTTGAATTTACCGCTAATTACTAGTTTGAGGATCGAAAAACCAACATTTACGACCCAATAGGAATTTTTAATGCTAGGAGACAAAGAATTCCTCTTTCGAACATAAGATTAACAAGCAAAAATAAATAAAGTACAATAATATAAAAAAAAACTAAAGTGCGGGTGTGATTTTATAAAGTTAAAAGTGAGGGACTATAAAAGGGTTGTAAAGTTTAAACCTTTGGCGTTATAAAACAATCAATTCACAACCCTTTTGTGATAGAAGTTATCTTTGCTGAAACACTCGGCGAGACGCCAAGTGTTTACTTAACTCATCAAGTTGTACAGGAGTTCCAGTTAGTTTTGGGGTCCATACGACAAATAAAGTGGGCTCGTTGACCTGTTCGATATATCACAGATTTGACCATGGATTCACCAAGTCTTACCGACTCTATCCTTGTAATTTCTAGTGTCCAACATTGTTCCAAGTCGAGCTCCCCGACTTCTTCAGTGATTCGCCAACTTGACTCTTGTCTCGCCAACCTGTCTTTTTCAAACACATTCTACACTTAAACTTGCACAATCAACAAACGTTATTTCACCAACACAAATAAAACAATAAAAACATAGGTTGCCTCCAAAGAAGCACCTCATTTAAAGTCGTAGCATGACAGAAGTACCAAATCACACTTCATTCTTGGGGTTCTCCATAGTGTTATTAGTCAATTCCTGTTGTCTCGGGTTATGTTGCGAAGAAATCTGATCTATTTGGGTCTTTCACTTCTTGATCGATACAGAATGAGAGGTCCCCACCTGGCTGAGAGTCGATGCATCTTCCATAATTCCCTTCCAAATTTTATTAGAAACTACAACCTTGTTGAGAATATATAAGAGCAATTCCTGAATCCTGCCACCCTCAAATTCTTTAGAATTTTGACTCTAGTTGGAGGAACATACATATCCTTCTCCACATCTCTTTCCTTCCAAGTGGTGTTACGATCCCTCAATTCTCTATCATGGTATGTCCATCCCTCACCTCCATTCCAATCTTTGTTACCACCCGATCATGGGTAGTTTTCATAACAACCAATACCTTTGTTGGTTAGGATGTTCACTTCCTCATTCTACAATGCTTCTAACTTGGCCTCATTAGGGTTAAGTGACCCACCACCCAAAATATTAACACTCCAAGCATCAACACCCATGACATTTTCGGCTAACGTGTAAAGTTGGGTCATCATCTTTGCAATATTTTTGTCCCTCTCGTGATATTTGCAGCCCGTTCCTTTGCAAATTTAAAAGTGAGAGGGAATATATGATCTTCACGGGTGTACTATGCCCGGGTAATCGTGGTCATTCTATCAAGTAGGGTGGTTTATATCACATATGACTATTGCATTAAACCTTTTGGAGAAAGTTGATCAGTCACTCCCTTGTTTACTGAATCAAGTCTTCTATAAAGTACTGCAGCAAAACATTATCAAGAAATCCATGAATTGGGCATTGCAGCACCAACTTATTAAATCTTAGCAATGTTTCGTGGATACGCTCACCCTCAAAACACTTGAAGCTTTGGATGTTGTCCCGAAGATTCATCATCTTCGAAGGGGGAAAGAATTGCACTTGAAATGTCGTAATGAGCTCTTCCCACAAAATGATAGAATATCTTGGCAACTTATCCAACTACTTATACGCTTCTCCCATTAGAGAAAATGGGAAGAACGTCTATCTTATCGACTCTTCGGATATGTTCTTAAAGGAGAATGGTCCACAAATATATAAAAAAAAAGTTCCTTCTATGCTTAAGGGGATCCTCATGACCCAACCCACCAAACAAACCTTTCAATTGCAAGAGCTGCAATGTGTAATAGAGATTTGAGATTAATTAGTACTACTTTAATATGTTTGAGTTTATTTCTTTATTATATTTTTCTTGTATGGGTAAGATTAATCTTATTTTCTTCCCAAGTGCATTCAAGCATTGCACCCCTTCAGTCTTCTTTTCAATAGGAAAAGTTATTCTGTGCATAAAGGTTAAGATATGCATTTTAATTTTTTTCTATATTCTTGTTTTACATAACTATGAGAAGAAGTATCTGAACAAATATTTTCTTCTAATAATATTTGAACCTGATTTTAGTTTCTTGTTGAAATTAAATGTCTTCTCGAGGAAAATAGGAATATGATGGAAACTTAGAAAATGAAAAAAATAGCAAAGAAAGTGACTTGCATGGAATCATTGCTGACAGATAACATATGATTCAATGAGAGTAAAAATCAATTTTGTTACCTATCCTTCATAAGTTATGAGATTTATCTCATAAATGTTAGGATAGATGGTAATCATGTGATGATTATTACTAATATGTATTATGTTAAAAGGGGGGAAAACGTTTCTAGTTTAATAGTTCCATGTGAAATTTGATTGTGTTTCACTTTTGGAGACTAACGTCTTCTGGTGTTTTCTTAGTCCATTGGTTTGAAGAATATAAGAACTTCACGAACAAATAAGATTATGCATTGGTTTGAGGAATATAAGCTTCACCAATTGGTTAGTTACTCTGTTTGAATGAATATTCTTACTTGAAGACTACAAAATCTTTGTCACGAGTATTAAGGTAAAATGATTTGGAAAACATAAAATCTTCATCGTTATCTAGAAATAGTGTTGTATTTGAGGTTTCTGGAGATTAAAACCTTTTTGGTTTACTACTTTGTCTGAATGTGAAACTGATAAAAAACATCATCTGAATTCAAGGTTCATTCGGTTAACGATTAGAATAATTTAAAAACTTCGTCGTTAAACTAGAAACAAGTTGTATAAATATTAAATCTTTATTGTTAGTATTCTAAATACTAAGTGGTCTGTCTAGTTATGACAAAAAGGAAAAAAACACCAGTAACATAAAATTATTGATTTGTATGCCTGCAATGGGTGTTTCTATGGATAAAATCTCCAAAAGAAGGTTTCCTATTGCCAATGTGTATTTTGATGGTATTCAATTTGAAAGCATGGGAAAAAATATGTGGAAAATAATTTCAAATACTTGAAAGATATCTTTTAGAACATTTTTAAAATGTGGGGGTTCTTTACTTGTGATAAAGACAAAATTAGACTTATTATCTAATTTAAATTTGAAAGTACAAGATATAAAATTTGGTGACATTCTTTTATTATGTTAGACCCATAAAATTCGTGAAGTATATTTGATATTGTGGTCGTTAAGTCTCTCTTTACTAGTATATGATATGACTAGTATAAAACCACAAAAATATATTCCTTGTTCAAAAGAATTGTATTTTTGATGAAAAAATTTCACTTAAAATTTGTGATTTTTTCATGAAAAGATGTCTATTAAAATAATTTTTTTGTATAGACATGAAAATTGGTCAAAAGTGACCTGTTATATTTGTGGTTTAAAACAAACATTTGAGTCATATTGCCCTTATTGAACCAATGAGAATATGGTCATAGGTAATTTTCTATAACAAATTGAATGTTACGGAAAGGTCCTTCTGAAAAGGTACTGTTATACACATTTCACTGTGTTCATCCCTTTTGGCAGAGAATACATTCAAGATTTTCTAGGAAGTATTTCCTTGTGAGACCGATGGAAATTTAACGCTTCGTATTCCAGGTAGTGGATCTTGGTTTGTCAAATGCACTATGAACAGGAAATACTAAAGTTTATTCTGGTTGGAAAGCACTCATCCTAAAAATAAGTCGAAAGTTGAAGATGTTTGTGTATTTGAAGTGATTATGGGCACTCAGCTCTGTTTAGATGTTACAATATTTCGTGCAGCTGGGAGTACACTAATGAATGATATAGTCGCAGAAGTGCAAGGAGGTTCTGATAGAAAAAGGAAGGTTATAGAAGCTGATAATTCTATTCCATGTTCTCAACCCAAAGTGGTCCAAACCATGAAGTTGAGACACCAGACAGGAGGTTCATATGGTCTTAACTAAAAAACTAAAGGTGATAAAGTTGAATTCTCTTTATAGTATAGTCTCGAGTATACAACTTTCATTGTAGTACTAATTTTCTTGATCATTTTATTTAAAGTTATATTGTTTTTGAATTTTTTAATAAGAACATGGTGAAGGCATTGAGATTGAGCATTCTGTTAAGATTTTGGGGCATTGTCGGTTGGGACATGCCAGCAAAAGTAAGAGACCATAAAGGAGGCAGTGGATGATGTTTCAACTGACGTTCACACCAAAAGTATCAAGGTGGAAAAGCCAAAAGAGGATGTAGCTTCGCCGTTTTTCACAAGAAAACTCAAAAGTATGTTTACTAACAAAATAACATTAGTAGTAATATATTGATTTTGAGTTTTTATATGAAGAAAGCGGAGAAAGTTGCAAGAGTCACAAAGAAACGAACTGGGATGGTTTATGCCAAGAGAATGACAATACCGGACAAATAGAGAACAATCGCATATCAAAGACCAAACGCTTCTAAAGTAAAGAATCCATTTGTTTTAACTTTTTATGCAGCCATCATAAGTCTCGAAACTATACAATCCAGTAAGCTACTTTAAGACTTACCAATACATTGATCTTTATTCAATCCATATGGATGCATCAAGTTATGCTCAATTTACTGTCTCCGTATCCTTTGGTAGCACATATGTATCTTATTTGCTTGGAAATATTTCGGAGACAAATGTGGCTATTTAGTGCTTCATGTTCATGGCAGGAGATCTTGGTCTGTCAAATATGACATGGGGATATCAGAAGGGACAAACGTTTGTTCTGGACAATAAGTTAAAAACGGTGATGTCTGTATATTTGAACTCACTAAGGGCGCCCAACCCTTTTTAGATGTCACTATATTTCGTGCAGCAGAGAGGAAACCAACACATAAAACAGATTGAGGTATTTTTTATTTTAAAAATAAGATAACCAAAACTGAGAATTCAGTTCCATGTTCTCAACCCAAAATAGTTCAGAGTGACGTTATATTTCAAATTTCAAGAAAGAGACAATGGACTGTAAAATACACTCTTGGAATAGAAAATGCAAAATTCAATACTGGATTGGAAGGAGTTGGATATGGACAACAATGTAAAAGTTGGCGCTGGTAGACCCAACCTTCTGTTCAATGTCATGATATTTCCTTCTACTGAATGTATTTAAGATTGCTTGATCACTTGTTTAGTTTCCTATATTTTCTTAGCTACTATATGTTGTGATAGTTCCTTTTTGAGATAAATGTATATGTGGATCTCTATGCCTCTCTTTCTTATTTTAGTTGATGAATTGCCTGATTTACTGTGCAATACTAAAGGAACATTCAACTCAAAAATATCATTCAAAATAGTTCTATCTATATTACTGTTCAATTTTGTTTACTAACCTAAAATACAGAAGATGTATTGTTGTACTACTGGATTGATAATTCCATAATTCTTTCGGTAAGTGTTTTAATTTGATTGTTTTAAACCTTTTACCACTATCATTGCAATTTAAACTTAATATGGTAATCGTAATGCCTTATCTTGGGATGCGGACAAAATTAATAAAATGAAATTAATCTCTCGTACTTAAGACATGAGAGTTGAAAGGTATATCCGTTATGTACTTTTTCTTATTGCCTCCTTGATTTGGGACGAAACTAGGCAAAAGAAAGACCTACTCACAAGGGCTGGGGAGTGTAGTATATGTTTTGATTTAGGAAATGCTCATACACTACATATACTTTTTAAATAATTCACATCTATGAATAAACTCAAAAATATATATTGCTTAAAATTTATTTCAATATACTAAAAAAAGATGATTTAAATATGTTTCTAAAATCGCGTCAAGCGCGTTAAGTTTCACTAGTTAAATATTGTAAACAAGTAAGTGGTAATTCCTAGGGTTAGGTGAATGAGTTTTAAATAGAAGTCAAAATAAAGAGAAATAAAAAAAACAATTTGCTTACCATTCCAAGACAAAGCAACAGTAGTCATCACAGGCAACATGTGAGCGAGATATAATAGAATCCTTGTGAGACAAGCATTGCATTGTCCTCGTGAATCACAACCCTATATATAATAAACAAGTCCTTCACCAATTCCTCAAATAGCGTCGTCATGGTAATCTTTTCTCCCAACAACCCTATGTTCATTCAAATTATTACTTCTTCAGAAGAATTATGCCATCTCGTATGTGCTTTCTTTAATATCAATCTTGGTTTTGCTCACAGATTCCCAATTTTATTTTAGTGTAATTGTAATTTTATTCCTTGTTAACTATTGGTTTAGCCCAAAAATAATTATGTTTTATGAAACTAAATTCAAATTTCTTTTGCACACAGAGGATTCCAGTAATATTGCCAAAAGACATTGCAAAAACATGTTTAACCTCGTGTTTCTTGAGGCTCCCCATGTAAAAGCATGGGAGGTTGAAGTGGAAAATTCTCAAGGACAAATTTGGCTAGCCAAAGTATGGGATGATTTCTATGTCTATTACTCAATAAGCGTCAGTAACTTATTACTATTCACATACAACCCGCGTTCTCACTTTGTTGTTGCTATATATGATCATAGTATAACAGAAATAGAATATCCAATAGATCAAGAGATTGAATCAGATGAAGAAGAGGAAGATATTTCAGTCCTCCAAGAAAATACTAATATAATCGGGGAAGATACTCCAGTTAACCTTCAACATAATGCTAATGAAATTGAGCAAGGTAAGTAAACGTCTTAACTGGTTTATTAGCTATTAAGGTGAATCAATTTAGTAGTAATATATACATTGCATTTGGATATCTATTTCAAGAAACGTGTCATGACATTAGTATATGTAGCCATAAGACTTTTTACACTTGTGGTCTTAAATATTCCATAACATTTCGTTAGGAATTATATCGTACTAGTTGTTATACTTATATCAAGTTGTTGCAGATAAGAAGGTCGGAGATGCTAATAGTAGAAGTGAACAAGTTGGTCCAAATAATTATAGTAGTAGACACAGTTGGAGAACTTAAATGGTGACAATCCATATTTTAAAATGGTTATAAAAAAGGCACATGCTACATGTATGGTAAAGTTTAATATTTGTACATTATTGCGTTTTCAAATTCGCTAGATTTTGCGTATACTAGTTATTTTTCCTGAAAATCTAATGATCATGTTTGTTTGATGAATATGTTTATTAGACTATCCCGTTGAAATTCGCCCAAAGAACAGACATAATCAACATGAAGAATGTGAGGTTGACTAATGAAGGAGGAGTAGAATGGGGAGTGTAAATAGAGTATAGTAGGAGTATGGTGATCATAAAAAAAGGATGGACTACATTATGAAAATATAACAAGATAGGTAACGGTGAAACTTGTCGCTTCAAGTTGATTCGGGGCTATATTGCAAATGTTTTGCAGGTTCATAAGATCCCAACACCCCCTTGATTGCATTAAATTAGCTACAATTTCTTTGGATTGCATTCTAACTAATTTAGTTTGCAATAAATTAATTATGCTATGCAAATGTTAGATTTGTTTGCTTTAAAAAGATAGATAAACCTTCACTTAATTTGCTAGGGTATCTAATTTCAGATAGGTTTCTGCATAAATTGTCTTCTTATAATTGCAAGTGTATATATTCATCAAGTGCTCTCGTAAGCATTTTATTTTGTTAACGTTATGGAATGTTAATCTTGGCTGATTTTGGCTTATATATATTAAAATCATTTTTTTCTAACCGTCAATTATTTATAGCAAATGAATTACTTTTTGCAGCTTTGTGAATAGTTATAAGTCACGATGAAGAAAAGAGACAGAAAATTCATCTTATTACTTACTTTAATATCGCCTTCGTCTTAAAATAGTTATCGCGTTTTTTATCTTGAGACCTAAATCGACTATCCTCACTAGATAAAGGAGGATTAGAATTAAGCCAGGATTGAGGGACCAGAAGAGAGAAAGAAGTTTTTCAAAATATACTAATTTCTCCCAATCTTTTCAAGATGAAATCACATAATAAGAAGGCACAAACCATTGTAAAAAATATGCTCATGGATGAGCAGCGCTTAAGATTTAATAAGGATGAACAACATAAAGATAAGAAACTACTACAAGTGAATGTAAAAGGACGAATATTTTTAATTATTATCCAACGAAGAAAAAAGAAGAATCTATAAAGCATGGATACATTCCATTAAAGGGGAAAAAAAAGAATAACCTCAAAAAGGATTATGTTGCGTAGAGTGACTTAATAAATACAGTCAAATCACACACTTAGAGAACCTGGAACATTAAAAATACTGCCGAGTTTACTCCTATGTTGGAGCAAGAAGCAAGGGACCGTGCGTATCTTCACTAATTCAGCTCACGACTAATATAGCAAAATTTTATAAAGAGAAAAACTTGCGGCGAATTCTACAACAAGGACCTTGATTCATCAACATATACATTTTATATTTCAAAAGGTGAGATTCAAATTTAGTTTCCTCTGAAGCGAGAGAAAACTTCAACTTTACCTCTTTCAATAATTTCACCTTTCTTCTCATTTAGAAAGGCCACATTGGGCAACTGTCCCTTGGAAATCAATCGGTGTTTGTTTGATTTGTAGTCCAAGGAAAAAATGTGTTCGCTTAACATGCTCATTTTAAACTCAATATCATCAAAGCAATGGTCATATCCACATCACCTTTTTTTTATGTCCTTTCTTTTGATTACTATAACTACATTAGCATTGAAAAAAATAAAGGAAAAAAGATACTAATTAAAAAGAAGGAGAAAACGAAAATAAGCATACAATAACTTTGTACATGATTGCTATTTATAGATTGATACAAGAATTAGGTAGAATGGAATTAAGGTAACATGTAGTAAATTAAGTGAGAGTACAAAGGTATGGAGGTTTTTTTTATATCTCATAAAATTTATTTGGATGTAATAATCATCAAACGAATTGATTAATGAAAATAATGAAGTAAAAAGTTTAAAAAAAAATATGATATAAAAGATAGTAATAATAATTTTCTAGACCATAGAGATGTGTCACATCAACTTGCCTATATCTTGCTATATAATTATGTGTATAATTTATGGTAGTTTTTTCTCCTTATTAGGGTTACGATGAAGATAAATTTCTTCTCTCACATATTCTATAAATGTGTAGATTTATTTATAATTAAATCTTTTGACTCATGTTTTATACAGAAGAGCTTGTTAAATCCAAGAATATCTATCTAAATCAAGTGAAATATTCTTAAACACATTGTCATCAACAATCAAACAATAAGGATTTTCTTAAATGGGGTCATTTAAGATTGGCTCACACTAGTAATTCAAACTAGACGTGTTTGGAAATTCAAACCACCGAAATGTCATTTATAGAACCATGAGAACTACGAAGTGTCATGCATGATATTCCAGTTAATTTGAGCATAAATTTTGATGTTGAAATTTGAAAGTTCGAGTTTATGAAGTTGTCATATTATGAAATTTGAATTTATGTTTAGACATTCATTTTACTTGGAAATAAACTGAATTTTTGTGAGTGAAAGTGAAAGTTTTCTAAAAAAGAACCAAATTTTGAAACTCAAAAACTTTTCAAAGAAAGATTTTCAAATTTTAAATCAAAATTTATGGTCAATTAGTAAATTTCATTTCTTCAATGAATTTATCAGGGAAAAATCTTAAGTTTACCTCTTTTGTCTCTTCAATCATGACCGCATAATTAGATTTTAAATAAAACTTTATTTTGTGGCTAAACATAGTTTAGTTGTATATTGGCGTCTTGTAAGTGCTTTAATTCCATCTCCCTTTTTTAGTTTCTCTTTCTTATCTTGATTTCACCGATTGATTCCAAACTGTATGCTAGTGCAACTCTACTTTCCCTCCTTGTTAATTGTGGATTTAAATCAAACGATTAGTAGTCTTAGACAATTAGAATTTCTCAATATCCAATGTAATTAGAAGATAAATTAAATTTCATTCCCTTGGCAAAAATATTTGTTTTCACGACCAAGGCTAGACATAATTTTGAGCGTGAATTAATCGAGGTTCTCACAAGTTGGATATATACAAAAATGTCATGTATCTCTTTGTTACCCAGTAAAAATTGAATCTTTGACCTTTCATTAGTAGAGGCTAGACAATCAGGCACAAAATGTGCAAGATCTACACATCATTCTTTTAATCAATGTGGGTGAAATAAAAATATTGTGTCCATTCCCAAGTGCCAAGTGTGTAGTCGGCCCTCTTTCTTCATTTCGTCTTTATTGTCAAAGGCTCCTATAGACCATAAAAAACACAACTCATGTAATTAAGGAGGACAAGCAGACAATGATATTCCAGTTAGCTTTCGACCTAACGGAATTGAATTAGAAAAGTAAAACATCTTATCTAATTTATTAGATATGAACATAATAAAATTTGTCATCTCTTTTTGTTAGAATTTAGTAGTAATACAAGTAATAACTCCCATGTTTCAATTCACATGGTAAAATTTGACTTACTTAATTATTAGAAATATCAAATATCATTGTTGAAATAAGTGATTATAAACATGAATGTCATAATATTTATATAGAAACAAGACTTTTAAAATTCGTGATTTTAAATATTACATTAAAGATTTTCATTTATTTTAACAAATTTATTCATTTAAAATTTGAACTAACATGAAAAATTTAATTGAACAAAAAGGTTGCATCTATTCAAAAAACTAGATTTCTTTTCAAAAAGGTCTCCTTCACTGCCTTTATTAATATGATGAATTTTCGAATGTGGTGTATGTAAGAGATATTACACTACTTCGGCCTAACTCAACCATAAAAGCTAGTTCATGAGGGGAGGATTGCCCAAGTCCATATAAGGAGACCACTAGTCCATTCTTCAACCAATGAATCCCCCCCCCACCCTTACGTGCAAGCCTAATTGACGCGCGAACCAGGAGCCCAAACAATGATGAACCTAACTCTGATACCATGTATGTCACGACCCGAGTCACACCCTAGAAATGATCGACACTCAAGAACCATCGTTGTTCTCAAAGATAACCCTCATCCTGACTAACTAAAAGAGGAAGACTAACTTAAGCATGCAAAAACTTAAAAGCTGAATAAAAGTTCATAAAACTTAAATACAAACTTTAACTCAAAAGAAAACTCTGAATAATAAATATATTCAACTCGCCCTAAAATAGGCTACTTAAATCTTTACAACATTTAATATTGAATAAAACATTTAAAACATCATAGCTAACTTGAACTTTAAGATGTATCAGCGAAACTCTTGTTGATGATCCTGAATACATTTGTCTGCATCATGAGAAGATGCACACCAAATGGCTTGGAATGTACGAGCATGTAAGGGGAATTCTAAAGCATAACATAAGCTTGAACTTGATAAAATGGAAACATACTTACCTTTTTTAAAATTTACTCAACTCAACGAATACTAAAGGATACTCGAACTACTCAAACTTACTCAACCTAGAAGTGCTCAAGGATACTCAACTCAAAGATTAGATACTCAACTCAAAGATATGATATTCGACTCTAGGTTTTTCAACTCTTGATACTCAACTCAATAAAACAAAAATATGCATGCAATATATAGAAAGCTTTATAAAACATTAAAATCAATTTAATCGTTAATAAATGCAATAACAAACTCAACTTTACTTATATAATAAATTAATATAATTTTTGTGGGAGATTTTCTAACCAACAACCATCACTATGATCCCAAGTGATGGTACAACATTTTAACTCACGTGCCAAGGACCTTCCTATACCTTGACATCAGTATAGAACCTGAAGTACTAAGTAGATCCACTAGTCTATTGTGAAAAGGATTAATCTAAAAAGTATTTTCTTCTAATTGTGGCTATATGGTTTTATGGAAACGTGAGTAATCTGAACTCATGCTCGTCCCAAATTCAGTGCTCAAGACTAGTCTCAAAATATACTAGCTCTTATGTTTTAAAAACATACTTCTTCTATGATTTCAGATTAGTGCTCAAAAACATAGCTCAAAGACTATCTTGGAAATCTCAGTTTCCCTTCTTGCTTCAATTAGAAAGTTATTTCTCTTTTTATGAAAATTAGCTCAAAGGCTCTTTGAGAATCTCATATTACGCTCTTATTTAAATGTGAAAACATTATGAATCTGTTTGGGAATACTTAGTCCCCATCTACCTTTTAAGAAATGAAGTTCAACATTACTCTTTACTCTTTACTCAACTCAAAACTCAAGTCTTAAAACAAAGAAAAAATTTGTAAAAGACTTCTTAAGGATCATGCAAAATTATGGACAAGAACACTGAAGTCAAGGTTTTCAATAACCATAGATAGGACTCAATACTTGGAACTCCAGAACATCAATAATACAACTTATTTCAAGAATGCTGGAACCAGAGGGTTTATGCAGAATGATGAGCATGAACAACTCCACTCAAAGACTCGAAGGTACTCTTCGTCTCAAAACTACTCGACTTATAGGATTCATGCAGAATTATGGGCATGAACTACTCAACTCAAAGACTTCATGGGTAGCATGAAGTAGTCCCCTGATTAGGAATATAATCTCAAATGGGAAATGGAATACTCAAGAATTTGAACTTGAAGATACTAGTCCTCTAAAGGTACTCAACTGACGGAGTTCATGAAGAAGTTATGAGCATGAACGACTCGACTCAAGTGCAAAAATATCAATAAGTAAACCATGTATACGACTCTTCTCATTCTCATACTTACTTTCTCAAAACGTAGATCAAATATATAGTTGATCTCCAATGATTCACACTTGAACTCGAAGACTTTCTTGAGCTCTATTCTCAACTCTCTCTCTCTCTATGTGAATTATGAATTCAAGAATATGGTTCATGATATGAATGATCTAGGTGATAGTTTAGACTCATGAATACATACTCTGTATTCTTATACTCACTTGCTCGAGTCTTGAAACAAGTTACTAGAAGTTGTAGAAGACTCCTCAAACGGACTTTTTTAGAACTTTCAAATGAATTCTCAAAATATAGCTTTCAACTCTAACTTGAATTTGCATTATGAAATCAAGGTGATTATAATGTTATAAATGATTTTTTGTGTTTAGAAGTATCTTAGATTAGTTAGAATCGAAAAGGAGTGAAGGTCCACTTTAAACAAACTCAAACGGAGTAGTCGAAGACAAACTAGATGGGGCAAGCGACCCTGGCTCTATGGGTGCTGCATTGAGCCAGCACCTAGAGTTCAGAGGAGGCTTTGGGGTACTCTGGTTGGAGCTTCGCTCCAAGCCCCAACCCAGAAAACTCGACGAAATTCTTTGGTCGTTTCTCACCCTAATTCACCTAGAATCAAACAATTTCTTCCCTAATCACTTGGGTTCGATTACTTAACTTAATTACACTCTAATATAATGAAAAAAACACTGAAATTACTCAATTTTATCTCAATAAATCATCAAAACCTCAACACAACAAGATTTAGAATTAACTTCAAGAACACCTATCAAGTACTCATCAAGAACTCTTTTTTTTAACTTCAAGAAGGACATTTCGCTGAAATAACATGATTGGCGTGTGGGTGAACTAATCCAAAATTATGGAAGCTTGCGTACTTCTTAGGAATCAAACCTATGGCAAATATCCACGACATCAAGCAAGAATCTCGATGAACGCTTGATCCTCTCCTCTTTTCTCTACTTTTCTTTTCTTGAACTCTCAACTAAAAGCCTAAGCATATATTAGGATTATAAAACTGAACCTTATAATATTATACCCTTAAAAACTTACTAAAAATGAATTAAATCTGACTGGATAAGGAAAATACAAAAATACGTCTTACTATTTTCGGCTAAATTTCCTAAACTG
The DNA here is from genome assembly GCA_032847665.1 of Solanum chilense. Taxonomy (NCBI): domain Eukaryota; kingdom Viridiplantae; phylum Streptophyta; class Magnoliopsida; order Solanales; family Solanaceae; genus Solanum; species Solanum chilense. Next base: position 4,561,903 of record JAPDHL010001910.1, on the reverse strand, counting down.
GACAACCTAACTTCAAAAAATTGTATTCCACTTATGCAAACTCGAAACATAGCAAACTCAGTGGAATTGGAAAGATAATTAAAATATATTTCCTAAGGTATATTGTAGCACACTTAAGTAATTCTATTCTAAGAGTTATGATTGTTTGAAGTTGACCTAAAACTCATACTCAAGAATAACTTTGTAAAATTTTAGATTTCTCTCTTTCTAGTTTAGCTCTTTTTAGAACTCAAGGTGCTATATCTAGTGGCCTGAACTTACAACTAAAAAATTTTAAATTCCTTATAAAAAAAACTTACTCACTATGAAGGATGGTTCAAGTCTTAGCTCAAAAAATTTCTGGGTATTACAATGTAAAGATATGAAACCTATACCTAACTCAACCCCAACAAAAGTATCTCATAAACGAAAGATTTCATAGTTCATGTAAGGAAACCACCACGGTCAATTTATCAATTAATGTGGGACTTTTACCCACTCTATCAGTGTATTCAATTGCAAATAGGTTTCAGGCTTTATTGTATTTTGTTAAAACTAATGAACAAGAATGATAAAATTACTACAAATTCAAAACAAAACTTGCTTGGCTTAGAGGCACGTTACTATATTTCTTGAAGATAGTTGGTGTCTCTCCCATGAGCAATCAAAAGAATAAATAACAACTCTATCATCGGAGTTCAACTATGCCACAAAACAAGTAGCATTGAAGAATGTTGTTCTTCTATTCTTGAATTGGTGATTTCACTTTTTTATTAATGTCTCACTAGTGTTTTTCAAAGGAAAAGTAGTTTCTGGGAGTGAATATCTTTTCAACCAAAAGAAACTCAAATTATAGTACAAAAATGTTGCAAGAAAAACTTTTAATTAAATAATATTTATTATAGGTTCATGAATTGAAAAGAAAAAACTTAACTTCCAAAAATCAATAACGTAGAATTTTAATGTCTTGCAAAACATCTATAACGTAGAATTAAAACAAAATGAATGTCAACTCACATTCATGGATTTTATTATTTCAAAACTACTAACGGATGAATTTATTTAAAAATTAATTGAAACACTAACTCTAACAAAACCCCACTTTTTTCAAGATTTTTATTTTATCTTTGAAAAATCCAAAAAAAAATAATTTAGATATTAATCTAGCAACATGCATTAATAATGATATCTTTTGGACATAATATTAGCTAGTGAAAGCTTTCGAAATCATTGACTACTTAGTGAACAAATGTTGAACTAAGTGGTTCATTGAATGAAGTTAGAAGAAAACTCCATGTATATCACTATGTCATGTGTATTGAATCCTTTTAACCAAGTGCTCTAAGATTTTACTACTAAAAGATAATGAATACCGACCTAAAAATTACATTTTCGATCTTCGGAGGTCAATATTGATAATAAGATTAAAAAATTACAAAAACTTTAGAAAACCGACTACAACTTGTCAGTTTTTATACAAAATAAAGCAGGAAAATATTCCGACCTCAAGAGGTCGGTATTTTGTGTGAAAGAATTAAATTACAATAAAAACCAAGCTCTTGATGTTAGTATTAAATAAAATAAATAAATGAATAACCATATTTTATTTTTTCTCTATTAAATACAAATTCAAAATTTTGAAATATTTTGATTTAATATTATTTAAATCATCTTCCACAGGACGGATTTGTGCAAAATAAAAAAAAATATTATAATACCGACATCAGGAAGTCGGTAAAATTAAATAGCATATATTTATATTTATTTTTATTAAAATATTAATATAATGACTTCCATAAAATTCATAATTTAATATTTTTAAAAATTGACTTTTAATAAATCGTCTTCCGGATGACGGTTTCATATAAATTAATATAAAATACAAACCTCATGAGGTTGTTATTTTTATTACATCCAAATATCGGCATTATGAAGTCGGAATTTTTACTTCATACAAATACCTACATCATGCATTCGGTAGTTCTACTTCATCCAAATACCGACCTCATTGTTGAGAAGTGATTCAAATTTACTTGACCAAGTCTTAAGAAGGTTGTTAGTTAGTTCCCTTTATTTTAGCAAGGTTAGATATAGTGGCAGATTAGTAGCTAACTAGTAATTAGTGGGTACCTAAATTTCAGTATTTCAATTTTATTGTAAGCCTATTTAATAGGCAGGTCTCTTTAGTTTCATAATAAACAAGAAACAAAGAAGTTGGCAGTAGCTTCTCTTTTCTTTTGCTCTATTCTCTTTTCACTTCCTCCCTTAGATTTCCTTTTTCTTTCCAACAAATCTGGTATCAGAGCAAGGTTCCTTTCTTGAAACTGAGTAAGTGGTGAGGCTTATATCAATTGAGTATTTGAGTGATACAAAAGAGGAAGTGTGAGAGCAAAAGAAAAAATGGCAGTGAATGGTATTTCATCATCTTCGCAGCCCCTCATGCCAATTTTTACTGGTGAAAAGTATGAGTTTTGGAGTATCAAAATGAAAACTCTGTTCAAATCACAAGAAGTTTCGGAGCTGGTGGAAGAAGGCTTTGTGGATCTAGCAGGCTCTGACGAAGAGGCAGAGAAATTGAAAGAGATCAAAAAGAAAGACGCCAAAGCTTTGTTCCTGATTCAACAAGCAGTTCATGATACAATTTTTTCAAGAATTGCAGCAGCAACTACATCTTCTAAGGCATGGAAGATTTTGAAGAAGGAATTTCAAGGTTCAGCTAAGGTGATTACGGTAAAATTGCAGACTTGTCGTCACGACTTTGAAACTCTTTCTATGAAAAGTAATGAATCTGTTCAAACTTATTTGTCTAGAGTTTCTTCTCTTGGTAATCAAATGAAGTCTTATGGTGCAGATATATCTGAGGAAACTATTGTAGCAAAAGTTTTAAGGAGTCTTACTCAAAAATTTGAAAATATTGTTGCAGCGATTGAGCAATCTCATGACTTATCTGATTATACTTTTGATGAACTAATGAGTTCTTTGAAAACTCATGAAGAGAGGCTTCTAAGGTCACATGAAAAAAATAAAGAAAAGGCATTACAGGTGAAGGGGGAGTCCACTCATCAGAAAGATAAGCTAGAACACTTTGCAAATCGTGGCCGCGGCAGAGGTGGATTTCAAGGAAGAGGTCATGGAAGAGGCCAAGGAAGTAGTCGAGATAAAAGAGGACCTAATGAAGAGAAGCAAAGGACGTTTTCGTGCCATTACTGCAGAAAATAGGTCATAAAGAAGTTTATTGTTGGCATAAGCAGAAGGATGAGAATAACCAAGCAAGCTTTGCAGAGAAAAATGATGATGAATGTAAGATGTTCATGGCCCTTTCTTGTGAAAAAAAGACTCCTAACGATGTTTGATTTTTGGAAAGTGGATGTTCCAATCATATATCTGGAACAAAATTATTGTTCAAGGATCTTGATGAGTCACAAAAATACGACGTGAGGCTTGGAGATAACAAGAAGATTCAGGTTGAAGGCGAAGGCACTGTTAGCATTATGACCAGCCAAGGTAATGCTAAAATTTTAGAAGATGTGATGTTTGTTCCTAGCCTATCTCATAATTTGCTTAGCATTGGACAACTAATTATTAGCGGGTACTCAATTTCTTTTGATGATGGTGTCTGCACTTTTAAAAATAAGAAATATGGGAAAACAATTGCTAAAGTTCCAATGACTAACAACAAAATGTTTTCTATAGAAGTTTCAATGGTTGAAAAGTGTGTTATGGTAGCTAGTGGAGATGATGAAACTAAACTGTGGCATTTGCGTTATGGTCATTTAAATGTTATGGTTTTTGGGTTGCCAAAAGTTGAGAATCTTGATTTTTGTGAAACCTGTGTTATGGAAAACAAAGTAAAAAGGTTTTTCCTGTAGGCAAGTCTTGGAGAGCATCTGTTTGTCTTGAGTTAGTACATGCTGATTTGTGCAGTCCTATGAGTGTTGAGTCCTTATGAGTAAGTCGATACTTTCTTCTTTTTACTGATGATTATACTCGTATGAGTTTCATATATTTCTTGAAATTTAAATCTGAAACGTTTGACAATTTCAAGAATTTAAATCTTTTGTTTAGAGGCAAAGTGGATGTAGACTCAAAACTCATCACACAGATAGAGGTGGTGAGTTTATGTCAAAAGAATTATGTTCCTTTTGCGAGGAAAATGGAATACACAAAGAGCTCACAGCACCTTATACACCGGAGAAAAACGGTGTAGTTGAACGAAAGAACTGCACAGTTGTCGAGATGGGTAGAAGCATGATGGAAGGTAGAGGTGTACTGAAGTGTTTTTGGGCTGAAGTTGTTGCCACTACTGTCAATTTGCTGATTTTACCAACCAAGGCAGTGTTTAATTGAACACCATATGAAGCTTGGAGAGGTAACAAGCCAAAGGTAAGCCACTTACATGTCTTTGGATGTATATCTTATGCTTTGTTGAATTCGCAGGCTCGATGTAAGCTTGATGAAAAATGTATTTTTGTTGGATATAGCTCACAATCCAAATCCTATAATCTATACAATCCAGTGAGTGGCAAAATTATGGTCAATAGAAATGTTGTGTTTAATAAAGATGCAAGCTAGAACTTTAATTCAGGAAATGAAAGTTCAAATATTCAATTGTTGCCTTCTGACGTTATTGTTGATCAAGAGTATGAGCAGATCAGTTTTAGGCAGGTCCATCGACTACATTATCAATTGCACCTGCAACATCTCCAACATTGGAAGAACCATCAGCTGAGCCAACTCCATTAAGAAGATCAACAAGGGATATGAAACCAAATCCCAGATATGCTGACCATATATCTTGTATTTTTTCTTTACTTGTTTCAGATCCTATTTTCTTTGAAGATGCTGAAACAGAGGATAAATGGTGCAAAGCTATGGAAGAGGAGTTGTTGTCTATTCAAAAGAATCAAACATGGAACTTGGTAAATTTGCCATAAGGAAAGAAAGCGATTGGGCTCAAATAGGTGCTTAGAACCAAGTATCATGCAGATGGCAGCATTCAAAAACACAAGGCAAGGCTAGTCGCAAAGGGTAATTCCCAACAACAAGGTATTGACTTCGACGAGACTTTTTCTCCTGTTGCCCGCTTTGAAACTGCGAGAACTTTCTTAGCCTTGGATGTTAATTTAAATTGGCCAGTGTATCAATTTGATGTTAACTCTGCCTTTTTAAATGGTGATTTGGAAGAGGAAGTTTATGTCTCACAGCCTGAAGTTTTTGTAGTTAATTGAAAAGAAGATAAGGTTTATAGGTTAAAAATCCACTCTATGGCTTAAAGCAAGCACCGCGGGTATGGTACTTCAAAATTGATTCGTATTTCCAGGAGAATGGTTTTGAAAGAAGTAACAACGAGCTCTTTATGTAAAACAAGAAGGTAAAAATGATTTGTTGGTGGTATGTGTTTACGTTGACGATATGATATATATGGGTTCGAGTGAGTCTATCGTCACTGAATTTAAGGACTGCATGATGAAGAATTTTGAGATGTCTGATTTGGGTCTGCTGCATTATTTTCTTGGTGTAGAGGTGAAACAGGGAATTGATGGCATAGTTCTTTCACAAAGAAAATATGCAACAGATCTTTTGAAAAAGTTTACTATGGTAAATTGTAAAGCTGCTGCTACGCCAATGAATATTAATGAGAAGTTTTGTCGTGATGATGGTTTTGAAATGGCAAATGCGGCTTATTTTAGTAGTCTTGTTGGTGGTTTGAACTACTTGTCTCATACAAGACCAGACATTGCTCTTTCTGTTGGAGTCATATCGAGATTTATGCACAATCCCAGCAAGCTTCACCTTGGAGCTGCAAAAAGAGTGCTGAGATATATTGATGGGACAATACAGGATGGTATTTGGTATTCTAAGGTAGCAAATTTCACACTAACTGGCTTTACTGATAGTAACTACGTGGGCAACATTGATGACAGAAAGAGCACATCTGGTTTCTTGTTTAATCTTGGATCTGGAGCAATTTCATGGCGTTCAATGAAGCAGGACGTAGTGGCCTTATCAACTTGAGAGGCTGAATATATTGAAGCAACCTCTACAGCTTATCAAGAAGTTTGGTTAAGGAGACTTGTTGCAGACTTTTATCAAAAACCAGCTGGTGCGACTAAGATTTTTTCTGACAATATATCTGCTATTGCGATGAAGAAGAAGCCAGCATTTCAAAGTAGAACAAAGCACATTGATATTCGCTATCACTATATTCGAGGTTCTTACTTCTACTGGAGAAATTACTTTGAAGTCTTGTGATTCAAATGAGCAAATAGCAGACATCGTCACGAAGTCACTTTTGCAAGCAAAGCACGAGTTCTTCAGAGGTCAACTTGGAGTTTGCAGGTTTCAATCAAGGGGGAGTGTTGAGAAGTGATTCAAAGATACTTGACCTAGTCTTTAGGAGGTTGTTAGTTAGTTCCCTTTATTTTAGCAAGGTAAGATTAGTGGCAGATTAGTAGCTAACTAGTAATTAGTGGGTACCTAAATTTCAGTTTCATTGTAAGCCTATTTAATAGGCAGGTCTCGTTAGTTTCATAATAAACAAGAAACAAAGAAGTTGGCAGTAGCTTCTCTTTTCTTTTGCTCTATTCTCTGTTCACTTTCTCCTTTAGATTTCCTTTTTCTTTCCAACACTCATGAGGTCGGTATTTTTACTTCTTCGCAATACCGACCTCATGATGTCGGTATTTTTTTTCATCCAAATACCGACCCCATGAGGACAATTTTTTTGTGTAAAATAAAAAAATATTGTATTATCGACTTCCGGAAGTTGGTAAAATTAAATATTATGCGATTAAATTAGTTTTAATTTAAACATCTATACCGTGGCTTTCAAAATATTAATATTTTCAATTCACTTTAAATAAATCATGCTCCAGATGATGGTTTTATATAAGTTAAAAAATAAATTAATATAACGTACCGACCTCTCGATGTCAATATAATTTAATTAATATTATTACTTTTATTTATCTTAACATTTAATGTGATACCGACGTAAGGAGGTCGTTATTCTTTATTTGATCAAATTACTTTTAATAAAAGCGACATCCGTAGGTCGGTTTGTTTAAAGTCTATTAATCATAATTTTTGCTATAAGCATAATAGTAAAATTTCATTTGAAACTTGCAATTAATTGTTCAAAAAGAGTAACAATTTTGTATACTTTTATAAATATGAAGTTAAACTTCGTGGAATAAATTAGGATATAATTATACTTATATTTCTAGAGTAATGTACAAATCTATCAGTCTGTCGTCTAATCATGAACTTAATGTATCATGTTATGATGTTAAGGTGAAGAGCTAACATATAATTCATTCGAGTATGAAACGCGAGATACTATTATTATATACTTTCGATCTTGAATGTATGTCAAGTGTAGTGTTCTCTTCCTAATTATATTGACATGTAAATGATATTTCACCTGAGTATAAAATATATTAATTAATTATATATAAAATACATTATCATTTAAAGAAATATCGATGATCAATTTAAAGAGATTTATATATTACATTTGATTAATAAACTTTTATTGATCGATAAAATTAAATTTATATAATAAAGAGGTTTATAATTTAAATTTATAGAATTAATTTTACCAGTAAATTAAATTTATTAAATTAAACTTCTATTGCTTTTATTTTATATAAAAGCGATATCTGAAGATCAATTTGTTTAAAATGTTCCTATAAATCATAATTTTGCTAGCATATTACTAATTTTTTTCATTTTACACTTACAATTAATTATTTAAAAAGTGTAACAATTTTGTATACTTTTAATTATAAAATAAAAAGTTAGAATTCGTGGAATAAATAAAAAAATGTCTGTAATTCATATTTATTGTATGAAACTACGTTTTTATGAATTAAGAGATTTTATTCTTATATTCTAAAGTAATGTACAAATTCTATGAATCAGCAGCAACAGCTGACAGGGACATAGCCAGCGCCATCATCTTCTCCGTCTCCGACGACGCCAGCAGCAGCCGCGAACAGCAGCTGCAAAGATCAAGCCGCAGCCGCACAAAAAAATAACATGTAGAAGCTACGAAGAAATCTTCTCCATATCCGGTACCCCTTTCTTCTTTTCCAGCGAGGACGAACAACAAATTCCAACAAATACTTCGAAGCTTCTGAGCTTGTTAAAACGGATCTTGGCAGATCCGTCCAGGTATGTTTTAATTAATTTTAGGGATATTCCAGCTCTTTGCTCTTAATGAGTTTTGATTAGTTTGAGAATTTGAACATCCTACAGTATGTCATGATATATTAAAATTTGATGTTTAGGAAACATATCTGGCCTGAAATTCTCTAATCAAACTTAATAGTGAACTGATGGGTTTCTCCCTTTGTTTTTATGCTAAAATTTACCGTTGGTTGTTTAACAGGTTCATTGAGTTTCGTTTTGCTCCGCCATAATCATGGATTTGTTAATTTTCAATATTTGTTTCTCTCAATTGATCCTAAATAGTTTATTGAAATCCAAGGATGTTTATTGCTGACAATTTGTTTTCATTACATTTAATTTGAGTATTGATGATTGTTTTACAAACTGAAATAATTTAAGTAGGTTGTAATTAGATAAATATATAATGTAGTTTAGTTGGTGAATATAGTAATAGAATTAAGTTAAAACTAAACTAATTGGACTAAAAAGTTCTTAAGTTTTTCAAATAATTTTAAATATATAATGTGGTTTAGTTGGTGAATATAGTGTTGGAATTAAGTTTAAACTAAACTAATTAGACTTAAAAAAATGTCCAGTTCTTTAAATAAATTAAAATATATAATATTATTTAGTTGGTGAATATAGTATTGGAATTAAGTTAAAACTGAACTAATTAGCCTTAGAAAGTTGTTAATTTCTTCAAATATGTTAAAATATAAAATGTTGTTTAGTTGGTGAATATAGTGTCGGAATTAAGCAAAACTCAACTAATTAAACTTAAAAAGTTGGTAAATTCTTCAAATAATGTGGTTTAGTTGGTGAATATAGTGTTGGAATTAAGTAAAAACTAAACTAGTAAGACTTAAAAATTTGTTAAATCTTCAAATAAGTTAAAATATATGATGTGGTTTAGTTGGTCAATATAGTGCTGGAATTAAGTTAAAATTAAACTAATTAGACTTGAAAAGTTGTTAAGTTCTTCAAATAAGTTAAAATATATAGTGGTTTAGTTGGTGAATATAGTTTTGAATTTAAGTAAAAACTAAACTAATTAGACATAAAAGTTGCTATGTTCTTCAAATATATTAAAATATAATTAGACTTAAAAAGTTGTTAAGTTCTTCTAATTAGTTAAAATATATAATGTTGTTTAGTTGGTGAATATAGTGTTGGAATTAAGTAAAAACTAAACTAATTAGACTTAAAAAATTGTTAAGTTCTTCAAATAAGTTAAAATATATAATGTGGTTTGGTGATTATAGTATTGAAATTAAGGTAAAACTAAACTAATTAGACTAAAAAAGTAGTTAAATACTTCAAATAAATTATAATATATAATGTGGTTTAGTTTGTGTATATAGTGTTGGAATTAAGTAAAACCTAAACTAGTTAGACATAAAAAGTTTTTACACTCTCCAAATAAGTTAAAATATATAGCATGATTTAGTTCGTGATATACTGTTGGCATTAAGTTAAAACTAAATTCATTTCACTAAAAAATTGCAAAGTTCTTCAAATAAATTAAAATATATAATGTGGTTTAGTTGGTGAATATAGTGTTGGAATTAAAATTAACTAAACTAATTAGACTTAAAAAGTCATTAAACTTATTAGACTTAAAAAGGTGTTAAGTTCTTCAAATAAGTTAAATTATATATTGTTGTTTAGTTGGTGAATATATAGTTGAAATTAAGTTAAAACTAAACTAATTAGACTTAATAAGTTGTTAAGCTCTTCAAATAAGTTAAAATATATAATGTGGTTTACTTGATGAACATAATGTTGGAATTGAGTTAAAACTAAACCTATTAAATTCTTACGTAAGTTAAAATATATAATGTGGTTTAGTTGGTGAGTATAGTGTTGGAATTAAGTTAAAATTAAACTAATTAGACTTAAAAATTTGTTAAGTTGTTTTAATAGGTTAAAATATATAATGTGATTTGGTTGATGAATTTAATGTTGGAGTTAATTTTAAACTAAACTAATTAGACATAAAAAGTTGTTAAGTTCTTCAAATAAGTTAAAATATATAATATGGTTTACTTGGTGAATGTTGGAATTAAGTTAAAACTAAACTAATTAGGCCTAGAAAGTTGGTAAGTTGTTTTAATTTGTTAAAATATATAATGTGATTTAGTTGGTGAATATAATGTTGGAATTAAGTTAAAACTAAATTAATTAGACTTAAAAAGTTGGTAAGTGTCACGACTCAAATGAATCGTGAGTGGCACCCACACTTACCCCCCCCCCCCCCCTAGGTGGGCGAATCAACACGTCTGAACCCCAACATATACCAATAGTTCAACAATAAATAACAAAAATAATGCGGAAGCTCCAAAAGTTATTAAGTTACCAATTTAAATAAGTTTATAAAGTTTAATACTTATTATCCCAATATCTTATAGTCATCACATCAAGGACATCTATTTCCAAATTACCAAGTCTAAAAGTGTTTAAGAAATCAAAATAAGCAAAAAGAGGGCCCATGTCCGAAATTCAAAGATATCAAGACGTGAATGAGATAATCCAGCACGAGCTAGAATTAATAGCTCACCCTGAACTCTGATATGCTGGAGACTGGCTAGAGCTGAGAGCGAGTCGAAGCCGATGGTACACTTGTTGCACTCCACAAAAGAACAGAGAAGAAAATACAAGTAGGGGTCTGTACAAGGAACACGTACTGGGTAGGTATCATCAATCAACTCAAAATAGAAATCAATATATATTGAATAATAATATAAATCAACTACAATAGTTAACAGGTGGCAAGAAACAAACACATGAAACATTGACAACAACAACACCATAATAGGTACAACATCAAACACACCTATGAGGACTCATGCCTCCACACCTTACTCATTTGGAATATATGTTCTTTGAGATTAAATATATTAAGTTACTTCAAAATTCCTTACCTTTAATTATATTGTGTCGGAATGTGACACTCCGATCCCATAATACCGTGTCGGAACGTGACACTCCGATCCAATAATACCGTGTTGGAACGTGAAACTCCGATCCAATTATCTCATTATTTTATTTCATCAAGCCTTCTTTATTCAAAAGGTCATTTTAATAAAGAGGGTTCAAGATTAGAAATTCAACAGTCTCATAATTTTAGGCCAACTACAAACCACACAATCAAAACTTACAACCACACAATCAAGTACATAGGAGACTTTACAATATCACTCAATACATATCAATCGCTATTTAGAGATTATCTATCAAATAGAAATAAACCATAACCTACCTCCACCGAAGAATCGAAGTCAAGAAACTACTTCTCCAATGCCTTTCCTTTCCTTATTGCCTCCGAACCCTTCCAATCTATCAAATATATATATATATATATATATATATATATATATATATATATATATATATATATATATATATATATATATATATATATATATATAAGGTGTTCACAAGTCCATAAACATTCCGATTATTTTGTGTCCAGCCTATACCCATCAATTCACCTAATTCTATAATCAATCTCTTAAAGTTTAAGCCTAATGGTAAATCTTAATTCCTCCAATTACCACAAATTTAATGAAATTTAAACAGTATGATACTCCAAATATTTAATTACCCATCTCAATATATTCACACGTAATTTATAATCTTAGATCAAAACATTAATACCAGAAGTTTGAAGCCACTGTTATGGAACCAGTGCCGGTCAACACCAAACTGTGCACTCATACATGCACTGTACAACCAAAACTCCTCAACATGAATGTTGCCTCCATTTTGTATATAATAATATTATTCCTACTAATAATCATTGGCTCCAGTTAACTTTCTCTCTTTTCCAATTTTATTAAATTCCATTACCAACACTTAGTTGCTCCTCAATAATGACAGATGTCCACCTCCCAATTAAAATGAATCTTTAATTATCCAATTCACACCCTTATATAGCCATAATATTTTACTATATGACAACCATATAACAATACAATAGGATAAGCTCCGTAAATTATAATCACTAACATGATCCGGAGAAAAACAATAAATAAGTCAAAACAATCATATACTCTTATGCCTAAAATCTATCACATACGGCTAATGACGATTCTCTAATATACAATATATATATATATATATATATATATATATATATATATATATATATATATATATATATATATATATATATATATATATATATATATATATATATATATATAATAAGGCGTATTAATATATCTAGCAAATCTACATATGAACGCATACCTGACTTAATCGCCTTTACATTTTTCTTGTCATTCTCTTCGTTCTTCTCTTCCCCTTTTTTGCTTCTACAGAGTATGTTATTTTCTACCATATTTATAATATAACCAATTATAAAAATAGTAAAAGTGATCCACCTTACTTCTAATGTTACTTTTCTTAATGTAACGACCTGTTTAGTCGTTTGAGTAGCAGAATTTATTTTTGGGAAAAATTGGCTGAATACGACGGACACCACGACGGACCGTCGAGGGTGTCCCGTTCCAAAACACTTGGCATTATGAAATTGAGTGTTGAAACTGAGTCTCTGAACTCTGTGACGGACCTGCAGGACGGGCCGTCACAGTCACGACGGACCGTCGTGAGCCCCCGTGTCAAAACACTTAGACTCTTGAGAAATTGGTGCTGGGAGCAACTCTCTGTCCGTCGTGACGGAAGTGCAGGACGGACCGTCGTATGAACGACGGACCGTCACAGACTCCTTGAAGAAATTTGAGTCCTTGACGAACCTGTGTGACGGACCGTCGCAGGCACGACGGACCGTCACAGGTTCCGTAGTCCCAGACGGGGTCAGAATTCTGACTATTTTTAAAGGGGTGTTTTGGACCATTCCGGCTTTAATTTATAAAGTTAGTGGGTTAATGTTATTAGTTCAATTCCTTGGGGGTTGAAAGACTAACTTTGAGTAACTTGGTGGGTTGGTTTCATTACTTTTGAAACTTGAAATCTTGTGATTTAGGGTAAGAAGAGAGGAAGGTTGGAGGAAGAAAGAGAAAGAGAAAGAGAAGAGAAAAGAGGCGCTTGAGAGAGAAGGAGCAAGGTTTCTTGAAGATTCTTGCTTGAACACAAATCCTTGGTGAAGGTAGGTTATGGTTTATGCTATTTGTAGTAAACTCTCAATAGCAAATGATATGTATTGGGTATTCTTGTAAATCCTTCTATATGCTTAATTGTGTGATTGTATGAGTATGATTATATGTTTGTGATGAAATAAGCATGATGAAGCTTTGAAACCCTAAATCTTGATGAAACCCTAATTTTACTTGTTATGAGAATGGTGATGCCTTAGTATAAAAGAAGGCTTGATGAACTTTGTATTGAAATTGTGATGCCTTAGTATAAAAGAAGGCTTGATGAACTTT
>JAPDHL010001910.1:4456263-4548262 GCA_032847665.1 Solanum chilense | reverse complement strand
TAATAATAAAAATAACCATAATAATAATAATAATAGTAATAAAAATAATAAAAAAAATAAAAATAATAATAACAATAATAATAAAATTAATAATAATAGTAATAAAAATAATAATAATAATAATAATAATAATATTACTAATAATAATAATATAACAATAATAATAATATTACTAATAATAGTTAAAATAATAATAATAATAATAATAATAATAGTAATAAAAATAATAAAAAATAATAATTATAATAATAACAATAATAATAACATTAATAATAGTAATAAAAATTATAATATTAATAATAATAATACTACTAATAATAATAATATAACAATAATAATAATATTAATAATAATAATAATTATAATAATAATAATAATAATAATAATAATAATAATAATAATAATAATAATAATAATAATAATAATAATAATAATAATAATAATAATAATAATAATAATAATAATAATAATAATAATAATAATAATAATAATAATAATAATAATAATAATAATAATGTATGAAATTTAACTAATTAAGATTGTTAAACTGTTTTTTGATTTAAAATTTAATTATTAAAATGTTATTAATTCAAATATTAAATTAATCTAATATTGTACCGTAAAAAAAATTAGAACATGTGATAATTGGGTGATGACGAGGACAAGTAATAGTAATTGTGGATAATGATTTATAATAGTGTTGGCTAACTATATTTTCATGGATACTAACTTTTAATAGCTATCCGAGTTACACATTTCCGAAGAATTATACTAAGAATATAATTAAAAAGATTACAAATAAGCATAAAAGAACGATCAGGTTTCAAGTTTACAATTAATATATATAATTTATACTAAAAAAATCTCAAATAAATAAGAAAAAAATGATCACAAGTTTACATATAAGAAGTTTTAATATTATGCAATTCTTATTACCTTCCCTTTTTCTCTATGAAATTTATTTTTAATATTTAACTTTTCGAAGTTCACATTTTGATTTCTTAATAAATTTCATATTTAGTCGAAATATTTTTCATAGCTTCTCTTCTATAAAATTATGTGATTAACAAAAAAAATCTTTTTATTAAAGTAATTATTGATATTGATATATAATTTTATTTTAATGCTTTTCATAACTGCGCAAAGCGCTGCTAAGTACACTATCTATATAATAATTGTATATCTGTGTCAATTCCTCTGTTGTATGGGTCTTTTGAGTTGTAGGTGAATGGATTTGAGAATGTTTGGATCACTAACATATTGTATTGTATTTTGGGAAAGTTAGTAAACTAATTAGAAAAACATATTTAATAAAATAATGTAAAAAATGTCATTATTTTAAAAATTTTGTGTATACCAATTTTCTTCCTACTTTATCTTCGTTACACGTTTTCAATTACCGATATCCTTTTCTTTTTGAAAAAAAATATTTTCTCGCATATTTATCTTTTCAGATTTTTAATTCTCTTTCCCATTAAAAAAATATATTTTCTTTCTCATATATATCTTTTCCGATTTCCTCCAACATTCAAGTTGTCGCTATTTATTTGTCGTATATTTTGATTGTTCTTTGTCAAAATTGAATCAACAAGAATCCCTTTGATTAAGGTATCCATAATATTTAATTTATTTTTAGATATCTTTTATGATTTTGTTTTTGTTTAAATCTTTAAGAATTATTATTTGTATTTTTCAATCTTGATTAGGGTTTACTCTTCATTGACTGAATCCAAGAGGCTTACTAGAGGTATCCATCTCAATCAACCAATTTCTAACGATTTTCTATCATTTAATTTATTTATTATTCAAGAAAGAAAGGTTAATGTAGGATCCCCTACTAAAATGAGGGAAGAGAGATAATTAGGACATTTACTGGACCTAATTGGTGTGCAAAACCGTCTTCAAATTCTAAACGGAAATGTAGAATCTTCGTCTACTCGTGGGGATCTTGAATAAAAAGACGGATGCTGAATAATTGTTGAACAATTTCTATTAGTTTGTTTTGTAATTTGTATTTTTTTTTTGGAATTTGGTATTTCTTCTCAATTTGTAATCAAATCACAATGTATGCTATCAATATTTTGTATTTATTAAAAATCTCATGTTGGATAGTTATGAAACTTTTATTTGTCCCTAATTTGTATTCATCCAAAAGTATGTCAACTCGTTATGTGTTTTATTTGACAGTCTCTTAGTTTATTTTTATAGGTTTTTCTTTAAATTTTCGTATCCTTTCTAAATTTGTATTCAAACTAGTACGTATGCTATTAATATATGTATCCATTCAAAATCTCATATTGCATAATTTATGAATCTTTATTTGTCCCTAATTTATATTCATCTCAAAGGTAAGCTAACTAGTTATGTATTTATCTAAGAATGACCCCGACAAATATTCTCGTATTCTTTTTCAATTTTATATTTCATTCTCACTTTTCCATCATATTATTTTTCTATTTTAAACATCATTACACGAAATACAATTACAAAACTAGAACGAATACAAATACAAATAACATACATATTGGAATAAATATGACTTGGAAAAGGAAACAATATTCTAAAAAGAAAAATAAATACACAGTGAAAAAACCATACAGATACTAATATGTTTCTTAAATAGCTACATATTTATTTGACATACATATTGGAGTGAATACAAACTAATAAAGAAATTCAAGTTTCACTATACAAAATACTACATGAAAACTAGAATGAGTATACATACAAATGGTACACATATTGGAATAGATACGATTTAAGCAAGGATACAAAATTCTGAAAAATAAAACAAATACATTGCCAAATAACAGATAAAACTATAGGTGTTCAAATTTCTAAATTAATTTTTTTAAAAATTTAATAGATAAAACTTTAACAATAAAGTTTCATAACAATAATTAGTGAAAATTGGATATTGAAATTTTTATAGATGTAGTTTTTCTTTGATTCTGTAATTTTCATAACAATATTTAATGAAAAGTAGATATTTGTTGTGATAAATAAAAGTGTTTGGAAATAAAAAAAGATAAAGAAAATTGGAGATTGAATTTTTTTTTAGAACAATAGTGAAAAGCGTGTTTTTAGAAAAATGGTGAAAAGTGTGTTTTTTCGAATGCATGGTGAAAGAAGAAGGAAGATATGAAAGTTGGTGTTTATAAATTGTATGTGATGAGACTTTTGAGCATTTGTTCCTTTTTAAAAATAATTCTCACCCCTAAATTTCTCCAATTTGTTATATAAAAATTGTATTCTTTAAATAAAAACAAATAATAAAAACATAAATAAGATAATAACAAACTAAAATTTTAACATTTTTACTAAATATTGAAAGTGTTGCTAATGAGCACTCTTTAATGTTAAAATATTAATATTTTAAAAAATTTCCCTTGTATATTAGGGATTGGGTATTTCGTTGGAGAGTGGGTTGCTAATTTATTAAGTAAAAAGGCTAAAAAACTTGGCCTCCAAATGGGTTTAAAGTTGAGGCAAAAGAAAGAAAGTTCAAAATTCAGTCCAATTGAATTTAATTGGTGAATTCGGTCAATGTTTAAGTAAGTCGAATTAATGTTAATTAGTTAATGAATTCTTAATCTTTTAAGGTAAGGCTCAATGATTCTTGACATTTTATTTTTTTCTTTAGCTAAATTTTCATGCCTTTACATACTATTATTATTAAAAAAACTAAGGATCATGTTTACATGCTGAATATGTTTATTAGACTATTCCAATGGAATTCGCTTGAGGGGACATGCATATATTATATGAAGAAAATGAGACTAGTTAACATCAAAGGCAAAAAAGAGTGGGAGGTGGAAATAGTGCATACTGGGCCAAGGGTTATCATAAAAATGGATGGGCTAAAATTTCGAAAGCATAACAAGATAGCTAATAATGAGACGTGCCGCTTCAAGTTGATTAATGCTAGTGTTTTGCATGTTCAAAAGGTCCCAACACCTCATTCCTTGCAATATTTTTAGCTACAATTCTTCGAGTTGTATTCGACTATTATTATGTCTAAGAAAGTATATTAGTAAGGACTTCATTTTGTAAAGATTATGAAATATATATATATATATATATATATATATATATATATATATATATATATATATATGATCCTTTAATTTATTGTTCAATGGTACATTATTGTAAAGTACTCCCTTTATCTCATTTTATTGCAGGTAGTTTGACTCGATAGGGAGTTTAAGAAAGAAAGACTTTTAAAATTTATGGTCCAAAATGAATTATATAAATTTGTGTGGCTGTAAATCATTTCATTTAGGGTAAAATAGATATTGTATAACTAAATTTTTACTCACCATAATAATGTGTCATTATTTTTGGGACCGACTAAAAAGGAAAGTAAGTCAGATAAATTAAGATAGATGAAATATATCAAAAGGGAACTTAAACAAAATGTAGGTAACAAAGTAAACGTAGAGTGTACAATATTTCACTATCTCAATTTGTGAAGCTGTAGATCACATTTTTTTATACCGCTTTTCTATAATGGTTGTGCTGTTAAACAATTACAATTAATGCTAGATAGCAACCAAACATTATATTAATTGCATCTACCAAACATTATCGCTAGACTTAATACAAAATATTGTATTAATTCTAGCTATTAAAATATAAGAAATTCGCACCGCATAGGCTCATTCGGATAACAATTTTTTCCTACCAAAGACTTTTTCATACTCAAGGCTCTAACTCGAGAACGATGATTAAGAGAGGAACAACCTCATCCAATGATTGAATGTTGTTATACTCAATTTACCATCTCCTTCTCTTTTGGTAGCTCATATATTTCGTATTTTCTTGGAAATATTTCCGGGATATGTGTGGCGATTTAGTGTTTCATGCTACTGGAAGGGATCTTGGTCTGTTAAATATGACATGGGGATATCATAACGGAGAATTCTCTTAACTTGGATGTCATTTGTGCTAGACAAAGGTTAAAAACTGATTATGTCACTGTATTTGAATTGATTAAGAGCACTTAGCCTTTTTAGATGTCACTATATATTTCGTGCAGCTGAGAGGAAATGAACGCATAAAATAGTTGCACGTTCTCAATCCAAAATAGTTCATAGAAGGAAACTGAATCTTGAAAATAAGTAGAAAGGAGACTTTGATGTATCATCACTTCAGAAATTAAAGAAGAGTTAATAGTTCACTCTAAAGTATTCAAGTGTATACTAAAAATGATAGACTTAGATTTATAGGATGCATTAAAGGTACTTTGTTGATCATGTCAATAAATACTTTAGTCGTGTTGGCTTGATTTGCGAAAGAACTCAGTGAAGGCACAAAGAGGCATGTCCTAAAAGCTAAATCTTCTTGTATGGGCAGAGTGGTAGCTAAAAAAATTGTTACGACATATCAAAAATAAAAAAATATTACATCTAAAAATCCATTCTTCTGAAGCTTTATGCAATTATCATATGTGTCTATGGCCAAAGGTTCGATGCAATCGGTAAGATAGTTATTCATGTATATATATATATGTATGTATGTATATATAAATATATATAGTATATATAGTTATATAGTTATCTAAGGCAATCCCTGACTTATTATTACGTGATGAATATTATGTTCCATATGATAATGCATCCTTCAAAGGATAGAGCATAACATTGTCAGTAGCATTAAATTTTTTTCCCACTAGACAAAGTGACATTGTATTTTATGTTTCAAGCAATAGACAAGTAAAATGCACTTTTGGAATAGCAACTGCGAAGTTAGTACTTGGTGGAAGGAGTTTGTGCTGGACAACAACTTAAAAGTTGGCGATGTTTGCGTCTTTGAATGGATTCAAACTTCTGTTTAATGTCATAATACTTCATTCTACTGAATGTTTTTAAGATTGTTTGATCACTTGTTTAGTTTCCTACTTTGAACTCCTACGTTTATTTTATTTAACTACTATATGTTATTTTAGTTCCTTTTTGAGATAATGTATATCTGGATTTCTATGCCTCTCTTTCTTATTTTAGTTGATGAAATGCCTGATTTACTGCGCAAGACTAAAGGAGCATTAAACTCAGAAATATCATTCAACTATCTATATTACTGTTCGATTTTGTTTACTAACCTAAAATAAAGAAGATGAATTATTGTTCTACTGGATTGATAATTCCATATTTCTTTAAGTGTTTTAATTTGATTGTTTTAAGCCTTTTATAACTATCATTGCATTTGAAACTTAACATGAAAAATCCAAACGCCTTATCATGGGACGGGGAAAAAATTAATGAAACGGAAGTAATCTTTAGTCCTTAATACATGAGAGTTGAAAGGTATCCATTACGTACTTTTTCTTAGGGCCTCTTCTTTCTTGTTGGTTTGGTGGACTTTCCTTCCTTTGTGGCGAGAAGACAGAAATGACTCGCACCATTGCCAAGTAGGGTGCTTGCCCTATTCTAGTATTTCAGAATACATTTGCCTTTTTTTATTTGAAATATATAATTTATATTTTAATTTTTCTTTGGATTAATTTTTAAAAATTTAAGTTTTATATACTATTTTTGGATTGGAGTAGAAAACTTGTATTAATATATGTTTTGATATAAAAAATGCTCATACACTGCATACACCTTTTAAATAATTCACATTTATGAATTAACTAAAAAATATATATTGCTTAAATTTATTTTAATATCCTAAAAAAGATGATATGATAAATATAAATATTTTTCTACAATCTCCGCAAATTTCAATTGTTATTATAAATAAAAAGTACAATAATAGTGCAAGTGTAAATAAGTGGTAATAGGGTTAGGTGAATGAGTATTTAATAGAAGTCAAAGAGAAAGAAAAAGAAAGAAGCATTCCAGGACAAAGCAATAGTAGTCACATTCACGTGAGTGTCTGCTTTTCTCATGAGACAAGCATTGCATTACAGTCACATTCATGTGAATCACAATAAGTCACATTCATGTAAATCACAGCCCTATGTATAATAAACAAGTTCTTCAGAAATTTCCCATCCAACTATCGATTATGGAAAACAAGTTCCGTGGCTCTTCCTTAAGGAACTCTTCTCCCAACAACCCTAAGTTCATCCAAATCGTTACTTCATTAGATGAATTACACAGTCTTGTGACTAATTAATTGTAATTTTAGTCCTTGTTATTTGTTGATTTTGTCCAAACTAATTATGTTGTATGAAACTGAATTTGCCATTTCTTTTGCACACAGAGGATTCCCGTAGTATTTGCCAAAAGACATTGCAAGAACATGTTTAAACCCATGTTTCTTGAGGCTCCCCATGGAAAAGCATGGGATATTGAAGTGGAAAATTCTCAAGGCCAAATTCGGCTAGCCAAAGGATGGAATGATTTCTGTGACTATTACTCAATAAGCATCAGGAGCTTATGAATGTTCACATACAACCCGCGTTCTCACTTTGATTTCTCTATATGATTAAAGCACAACAGAAATTAAAAATCGAATAGATCAATATATTGATTCAAATGAAGAAGGGGAAGATATTCCAGTTGCCCAAGTTAATGCTAATGTAATCGAGAAAGATATTTTAGCTCTCCAAGCTAATGCAATTGATGAAGAAGAGAAAGATATTCTTGTTGACCTTCAAGCTAATGCTAATGTAATCGAGGAAGAAATGGAACCTATTCTACTTATATTCAAAGCTAAGGCTAATGTAATCGAGGAAGATATTTTAATTAATTTCCTTCAAACTAATGCAAATTTAATTGAGCAAGGTAAGTAAACATCTTAACTGCTTCATTAGCTATTAGTTAAGTGAATCCATTAGTAGTATATCGTACTAGTTGTTATACTTATATCAAGTTGCTGCGGATAAGGAGGTTGGAGAAGCTAATAGTAGAAGTGAAGAAGTTGGTCCAAGTAATTATAGTAGTCGAGACAGCTTGGTAAACTTGATTAGTGACAATCCTTTTTTTTAAATGGTTATAAAAAAAGGCACATACTACTTGTATCGTAAGGTTTATTAGTTTGTACAGTGTGTTTTCAAATTTACTAGATTTTGCAAATACTATTTATTTTCCTGAAAATCTAACAGTCATGTTTGTTTGATGAATATGTTTATTAGACTTTCCCATTGAGATTCGCCCAAAGAACAGATATAATCAACATGAAAAATATGAGGTTGGTTAATGAAGAAGGAGTAGAATGGGAAGTGGAAAAAGAGTATACTAGGAGTACGGTTATCATAAAAGGAGGATAGACTGCATTTCTAAAAGATAACAAGATAGCTAATGGTAAAACTGTCGTTTCAAGTTGATTCAAAGCCTTATTTTAAATGTTTTGCAGGTTCAGAAGATCTCAACACCTCATTGCTTGCAATAAATTAGCTATAATTTCTTTGGATTGAATTTTGGCTATTTTAGTTTGTCTTAGAAAGATGCTAGACAGATGTTATATTGTTTGCTTTAAAAAGACAGACAAACTTGCACTTAATTTGTTAGTTATCGAATTTCACATAGATTTCTGCATAAATTATCTTCTTATAATTGCAAGCATATGTATTCATCAGGTGCTCTAGTAAGCATTTTATTTTGTAAACGTTATGGAATGTAACTCTTGGTTGGTTTTGTCTTATATGTGTTAATTTTTTTTTTCTAAACGTCAATTATTTATAGCAAATGAATTACTATTTTGCAGCTTTGTGAAGAGTTATAAGTCACGATGGAACAAAAGAGACAAAAAATCTGCCTTATCACTTACTTTATTATTGCATTCGTCTTAAAATAGTTATGCGTTTTGTTTCTAGAGACCTAAGTCCACTAGCCCTACCAGATAAAGGAGGATTAAAATTAAGCCAGGATTAAGGGAAGAGAAGAGAGAAAAAGTCTTTTAAACATACTAAGTTCTCCCTATCCCGTTCATGATAAATCACCTAAGAAGGCTCAAAGCATTGTAAAAAATATGCTCGGGGATGAGCAACACTCAAGCCCTAATAAGGATGAACAAACAAAAATATATGAAACTACCACAAAAGGATGAAGAAGGTGACCACATATTATTATTTATTATCCCATCAAGAAAAAGAAGAATCTATAAACTATGGAAACATTCCATTAAATGGTCAAAAAAAGAATAACCTCAACTATCTTATTGAGATATTGATTGTGTTGTGGAGAGTGATTGAAAAAGACCGTCAAATTGCGCACTTTGAGATAATTGAAACTCTAACTACCTTAGTGAGCCTAATCCTAAGTTGGAGCAAGGAGAAAACGATTGGGCACATCTTCAATTATTTTAATCACGACTATTATAATAACAAAATTTTATAAAAAGGAAAACTTGGTGCAAATTCTACAACAAGGACCTTGATTCATTAACATATACATTTTATTTGTCAAAAAGTGAGATTCACAGTTTGTTGCCTCAGAAGCCTGAGAAAATTTTAACCTTACATGTTTCAATAATTTCACCTTTCTTCTCATTTTGAAAGGCTACTCTGCCCCTTAGAAATAAGTAGGTGTTTGTTTAAATTGTACTCTAAGGAAGAAAATGTGTTTGCTTATCATGTTCATTTCAAACTCAATACCCATCTAAGTTATGGTCATATTTTCGCATCACTTTTTTTTATGTCCTTTCTTTTGATTACTAATTACATTAGCGTTGAACAAATAAAAGAAAAAAGATACTAACTAAAAAGGAGAAAATGAAAATTTAGCATCCAACAACTCCATACATAATTGCTATCTATAGATTGATACAAGAATTAGGTAGAAGGGAATTAAGGTGACATTTAGTTAATTAAGTGATACAAAGGTATGGGGTTTCTATATAACTCATGAGATTTATTTAGATATAAGATTTTTTAATAATTATCAATAAAATTGACTAATGAAAATAATGAAGTAAAAAATTTTAAAAAATATAATATAAAATATCGTAATAATTTTTTCTAGACCATAGAGATGTGTCACATCATCTTGTCTATATCTAGCTTTATAATTGTGTATGTAATTTATGGTAGTTTTTCCTCCTAATGAGGGTAGAGATGAAGATTTATTTCTTGTCCATATATTCTATAAATGTGTTGGATTTATTTCTTATTAAATTTTTTGACTCATATTTTATATAGAAAAGCTTGTTAAATTCAAGAATATGTACTTAAATCAAGTGAAATATTCTTAAGGACATTGTCATCAACACACCTCAAACCGTAAGTATTTTCTTAAATGAGGTCATTTATGACTGGATCACACTTGTAAGTCAAAGTAGACGTGTTTGAAAATTCAAACCACCAAAATGTTAGAACCACGAGAACTCTAAAGTCTCATGCATGATATTCCCGTTAAATTGAGCATAAATTTTAAACTTGATATTTGAATTTACGAAGTTTTCATATTTTGTAATTTGAATTTTTGTTTGAATATACATTTTACTTTAATTATTCTCTCAAAAAGAACCAAATTTTGAAACTTGAATATTAATCAAAACACAGATTTTCAAAAATTTAATCCAAAGTTTATGTTCAAATTGTTAATTTCATTTTTTTCATTGAACGTATTAGGGAAAAATCTCAGGTCTACCTCTTTTCTCTCGTGAATCATGACCGCATAATTAGTTTTTCAAATAAAAACCACATTTTGTGCCTAAACATGGTGTAGCTGTATATTGACGTCACATAAGTGATTTAATCCCATCTTCTTTGTTTAATATATCTTTTTAATTTTGAATTCACCTACTGATTCCCACATTATATTAATTAATGTGTGTTCGTTGCACATGATTAGAAGAAAAATAAATATAAAGAAGTTGATTTTACTTCTTTTAGGCTAATTCGTGCTAATTTAATTTTAGGCTATTAATTTCTAATTAATATTGGGTTATATATTGCCAATTATATATAATAGTAGTATATCTATGTCAATTCCTTTGTTGTTTTGGTCTTTTGAGTTGTGGGCTGAATGGGTTTGAGTATATTTGGATCACAACGTATTGTATTGTATTTTGGAAAAATTAGTAAACTAATAAAAAATAACATATTTAGTAAATTGATGTAAAAAATGTCATTATTTTATAAACTTTGTGTATCCACATTTTCTTCCTACTTTATCTTCCTTACATCTTTTCAATCATCAATATCCTTATTTTCTAAAAAAATTCTCTCGCATATTTATTTTATCTGATTCTTAATTCTCTCTCTTATTAAAAAAAATTAATTTCTCTCTCATATTTATCTTTTCTGATTTTTCTTCAACATTCAAGTTGTCGATATTTCTATGCCCTATATTTTGATTGTTTTTGTAAAAATTGGATCAACAAGAATCCCTTTGACTAAGGTATCCCTAATATTTTTATTCTATTTTTAGATTTCTTTTCGGATTCTTTTTTTGTTTAAATCTTAAAAAGTTGTTTTTGTATTTTTCAATCTCGATTAGGGTTTACTCTCCAATGACTGAATACAAGAGACTTACTAGAGGTATACATCACAATCAACAAATTTCTAGCGATTTTCCATCCTTTAATTCATTGATTACTCAAGAAATAACGGTTAATGTAGGATTTGCTACTAAAATAAGGGAAGCGAGACTGTTAGGACATTTACAGGACCCAATTGGTGTGCAAAACTTTCCTCAAATTCTGAACAGAAATGTAGAATCTGTCTACTCGTGAGGATTTTGAAAAAGAAGACGAATGCCGAATAGTTGTCTAACAATTTTATATTAATTTGTTCTGGATTTTGTAGTTTATTTTTCAGAATTTGGTATTTCTTCTTAATTTGTAGTCAAATCACAATGTATGCTATCAATATTTGTATTTATTAAAAATCTCATGTTGGATAGTTTATGAAACTTTTATTTCACCCTAATTTGTATTCATCCAAAAGTATGTCAATTAGTTATGTATTTTATTTAAAATTATATTAGTTTATTTTTTTTATATTTTTTTCTTCAAATATTTGTATCCTTTCTCAATCTGTATTCAAACTAGTATGTATGCTATAAATATTTGTATTCATTCAAAATCTCATATTGCATAGTTTATGAATCTTTATTTGTCCCTAATATAAATTCATCTCAAAGGTAAGCCAACTAGTTATGTATTTATGTAAGAATGATTGCGACAAATTATCTCGTATTCTTTTTTAATTTTATATTTCATTCTCACTTTTCCATCATATTGTTTTTATATTTTATACATCATTACACAAAATACAATATAAAAGGTTCGAATGAATACAAATAGAAATTATATACATGTTGGAATAAATATGACTTGGAAAAGGAAACAAGATTCTAAATATAAAAATAAATATAAATGGCATAAATAAAGAGTTCAAGAAGGAAACAAATAAAAGTTAAGTCAAGAAACAAAACTTGAAGACAAGTTCGAGTTGAGCTAGGATTTCCACACAAAATAGGAATCCTATGCGTGAGTTTCTAAGTTTCAAGAGAAAAAGGAAGCAGAGCACAAGTAGGATTTCATGACTACAATTATTTGAAAATAACTAGAAAAAATATTTGGTTATAAAAAATTAATTATTTTAAATCGTTTTAAGTTCAAGAAGCTCGATGATTAATACATATTGTGGAGGTCTAAAATTGGGTGTCAACAGGGTCCCCAATACGCTTTTTAAGCATAGAAACATGAAGCATCGGGTGAATCGGGGCTAACTCATTTGGCAAGTATAATTCATATCCCACTTTCTCAATACGCTTCAAAATTTTATAGGGACCCACAAATTGGGAGACTTAGTTCCCTCTTTTTGTCAAACCTTTGAACACCCTTCATGTGTGAGATTTTAAATAGACCCAATCACCAACTTCAAAATCTAGATTCCTTCTTCTAACATCGGAATAAGACTTTTTCCGACTTTGGGCTGTCGTCAGCCTCTATATAATGATTCAAGCTTTTTCAATGGCCTCAAAAACTAGTTCAGAACAATTAGAGAACTTTTACCTATTTCAAACCAAGATCTACACCTACTACCATACAATGATTCAAAAGAAGCCACAACAATACTTGAGTGGTAACTATTATTGTAGAAAACTCTATCAATGGTAGATGGTCATCTAAATTATTCTTGAAATCTATACTAGATTCCCTCAACATATCCTCTAAGATTTGGATGGTGCATTCGTCTTGACTATCTGTTTGAGTATGGAAAATGGTACTAAGCTCAACCTTCGTACCAAGACCTTTTTGGAATGCCTTCCAAAAGTGTGAAGTAAAATGAGTACCCCTATTCGAAATAATATATATAGGACCCCATGAAACATCACTATCTCTTTGATGTATAACTTGGCATAGTCTTCGACCGAGAATGACAGTTAAACGGGAATGAAGTGGGATGATTTTGTCATTCTATCGACGATGACCAAAATAGAAACATGTTGCCTTCGAGTACGAGGCAAACCCACTATGAAGTCAATGTTCACACCCTCCCATTTCCAAGTGGGAATATCTATATCTTTGGACAAGCCTCCTAGTCTTAGGTTTTCAGCCTTAACAAGTTGACAATTCGGACACTTGGCCACAAAACTCGCTATATCCTTCTTTAAACCATTTCACTAATAGACATCCCGTAGATCACGATACATCTTGGTGACTCCCGGATGAATAGAATATCGCAAAACATGATCTTATTCTAGAATTTTTTCTCTCAAGCCATCAACATCTGAAACATATATTCGACCTTGGTAGCTAAGCACCCCATTTTCCCTTGGGAGAAAGCCTCAACAGTCTTGTTGAGCACCGATTCTTTCAACACAACAATTATGGGATCAAGGTCTTGCTTTTCCTTAACATCTACCACAAAAGATGATTTCGACCCTTTGTGAACTGTGACTCAACCTTTTGGGGAATCCACTAGTTGGACTCCTAACTGGGCCGGTCTCTGTACATCACAAACTTCTCATCCTCTACATGTGACACACTACCAATGGACATTCAACATAGGGCATCCGCAACTACATTAGCCTTGTTGTGGTGGTAAAGGATACTCATGTCATAATCCTTCAGACGTTCTAACCAACCTCTTTGTAAGAGATAAAAGTCATTTTGGCTAAACACATATTGAAGGATGTTGTGATTGTTTAAAATATCCGCATAGACCTCATACAATTAAGTGTTCCACATATTCAAAGCAAATATCGCTGCCTCTAATTTAACATCATCGGTCAGATTATTCTTCAAATGAAACTTAAGTTTCCCTAAAGCATACACAATCACCTTACTTTGTTCCATGGGCATTTCTTAAGAATAGCATGATGTAGCACAACTAGAATGTCGTCATGATACCATGGCATTTTTAGGCCTAAACAATTTCATAATAGCTTTGGGGGAAAGGCCTATACTCTCCTAATGTTAGCTTGAATTGCATGCAAGGTGAATTTCATGAAATAACATGATATTAGTTTCTCAAAATTTCGAATCCTTAGTTGTGCTTGAACCGGTGAAGCTGGGAGGATTTATTCTATGAAATTTGTGAATACTCGAGGTATCAGGCTCTTGTTGTTGAGCTCCTCTCTGTTGCCAAACTTCGTTAATCGCCGCTTAGCTTTACATCCATATAGCCTCACGTAACTCAGTGTTTATGTCTTCTCCTTGAAAGGGGCACATTCGGTGCATTAGGTACCATGGCTCTGAAACACTCCTTCTACATGGACGACCTCTTGATGCTCTTTGTGGAGGCATGGTTTTCTGAAAACACGCATAGGCATAAATTAGAAGGAAACTTTTAGATATGAAACTCTAATGCATGAAACGAGTATGAAAAAAGTGAGGAGTTTCCTAAATGCTGAATTCTCCTAATTATAGATGTGGCTGTCTTCACACCGATAAATAGAACTCTACAGATATAACTTTATATACTCCCTAGGAATCTTGAATTCTGTGCTCTCATATAAAGTTATCACACCCCAAGCTAACACACTGGATGTAGACGACACCCAATGACCATTGCTGGCCTTGATGGAAACCTTGGCCTGGCGTACTTAACTCAGAGGAACACTTAACTCAATATAAATCAACAAACATTCTCATAAATGTATGTTAATATACATGGCTTGGACAAAAATGACACTTTAGTCTCAAAATTAGAAAATCTGAAATGTAAGATAAAGAGAGACCCAAACTGAACAATTTGACTGACTATCTACCTAGGAAGCCTCTATAATACCAAGATTAATGTTGGGACAAACCCCAAAACATTCTATAAGTAAAAACATGGGAAGCGATAAAATAGTCCTCAACAATATAGGGAGGCTCACGACTGACTCTCAATGCTCATACTAGATAAACGTTGCATTGGATGCTAATCCTAGTTAACTGTGTCTGCATCATAAGATGATGCAGGCCAACATGCATCAATACATTGAATGTAGTAATATGCAAGTTGGATTTCTTTACGAACAAGTTTAAGCTTAAATGAAGTAAGAAAGAACTTACATTGACTTTGCTCAACTCATGAATTAGTGAACTTAATACAAAGTAATAAAAGAAATAAGATATATATAATGTAACATCCCGTAGCCAAAACAGACCAAAAATTAATTTTTTCAGAAAAATCTGCAGGTGCTACCGACGGTGGCATCGACGAACCGTAGCCTAAACCACGGTGCGTCCTGCACAACTGTCGATGGGATCAGAAACTCCCAAAAATTTCAGCCTAGAAAAATTGGTCAAGTCTTGGATGACGGACGGACTTACGGTCCGTAGGTCAAATGACGGTCTGTAGTCCATGACCATCGATGAAGACTCCCTTCAACTACTCTCTAACAAGAGCTATGGATGACCAACATGGTTCGTAGGTGGACCTGTGGTCCGTAGGTGGAAAATTTGCAGCCAGTTAAAGGGAAATGCAGTATGTTAAACTTAAAATGATCATAACTATTAACACAAAATGTATTAGGTCTCCCATAACCTAACCACAGATAGATAATTGAATTATCTTTCATAGACACTGACCATGCCATAATAAGACCTCCGAGTAAAAATTTATTCCCATTTCAGTAAAGGCCTGTAGAACAGGCCCTCACGACGGACCCAACGACGGGGAGTAGGGCGTGTGACGGACCATCTGTCTTGGCTGTCGTGAGGCCCGGCAGCAACCTTCCCAGGGGTCTTTTTTACCTTTCCCACTCCATTGAAACCCTAAATTACGTCGTTTTGACCTTAAATCATCAGATTTTAGTCAGTTTAAGTCCAGAAACATAATTAAAACATATCCAAGTCAAATCATTAAATCAAAACTTAGAAAAATAGAAGCAAGAGAGGAGAAAAAAATCTCAAGAATCCTAGTTCAAGAACGCCACAAGCTCCAGCAGTTTCAACCCCAAAACTTAAGCATTTTTCCGTGGATTCCATCACCAGGTATGTGGGATTTTACTAGTGGGTTCCTTTCACCCATTGGGTCCTTAGTTTCTGTCAGTTCTTGATTCTCTCATCATGATTAAACCTAGGTTTTCTAGAACTTTGATATAACTTGATGAATTTATTAAATATATGTTCCAAATAAGATTATCATGTTATTACTCAGATTATCACATGAATTTCAGAACCCTAGCTTTGTATTTCTTTAGTTCTTAAATTGCATATGCTAGGTCAGATATTTCAGACACTTTAGATATACATGCCTCAGTTATAAATGCATAATTACCTGATCAATTGTTGCATTCTCAGTTTGCATGTTCAGTTTTGAGCTATCCAATATTTACAGATATTTAGATATAAACAGTTAATTTACAAAATTCATTAGGAGTAGCATAATACCGAATTGGACTAGGGTTTAGCGTACCCAATAGTCCCAGAACTACTAGTCAAGTAGGTTGTAAGTCCCCTCTGTGGGCAATCAGTTTAGTGATCACGCCAGAATACCTTTATACCTTTGGCCGGATATATTGAGTCCTCTCGATGGGGCGTATACATCGGACTCCACATTTAGCTCATGTAGTTTTATTATCGATTATAAGTAGCTCCCACAGTTTAGTCAGACTCTCTGCATTGACCATTTATCAGTATATTCAGTATTAAGTTTCAGCATGTTATAAATTGGTCATTGCATCTAGTAAGCTTAGAATCAGCACATCACGTTCAATTATTATACTCTTTTTGTACTTGTTCAGTTATGTTTTATTTAAGCTTTACTCTATCCTACATACTCAGTACCTTTCATGTACTGACGCATACGTGCACTACATCTTCTCGTGATGTAGGTTCAGGTTCTCAGCATCCAGATCACGCATAGATTGATTTCCCGATTTCCAGTTCAGCAGATTCAGTGGTGAGTCCTCATTCTCCGAGGACAACAATCATGAGTTTCATTTCAGTCTTTAGTAATTTAGTTTCTGTTTTTGATAGATTTAATTGGGGCTTGTCCCGATATTTCTAGTCTAGTTTAAAGGCTATTTTAAGATATAGTTAGATTCAGCTTAGTATTGAGTTAATATTTCTTTTGTATTAAGGTCATTGTTTTCAAATATCTCAGTTATAAAATATGGGTATTCCCCATCTTTTTATTTTAAGTATGATTTAGCTTCCGCAATAGTTTGTTATCTTTAGTATGCTCATGATCATGCCAGTAGGGTTAGCTTGGGATCACTTGTTGTCCTAGGTTCCGTGTCTCCGCCTAGGGGGTAGCTCGGGGCGTGACAAAACATGGTATCAGAGCACTAAGCTTAAGTGTCCTAGGATGTCTGAAAAGCCGCACTAAGTAGAGTCCTTTATATGGGTGTGAAGTGCACCACATCTAGTGTTAGGGAGGCTATGAAGTGTTTTAGGAAAAACATCACTTTCTTGTTACTCTTATCGTGCGTAAGGTATTATCAAATTCCATTCTAACTTGACGTTGTGCGCTTAAGATCGTTCGTTCTTGTAAAGCTTAGGCATGGAATGCTAATGCACGTAATGCTAACGCAGTTGCTCTAGTACTAGATAAGGAAGTTCAAATGCAGAGTTTTAGAACGCCAATTCAGCTTTTGGCTTAGAGTATGACCAACAAAAATAATCAGTAGGTCATGCCCTCTCATAGTCTCTCAGAAAGTCACCTCAGCAGATCTAGTAGAGTTAGAAACGGTATACTTCGATGTCATTCTAGGAATTGATTGGTTACATTCATGCTATGCCTCAATCGATTTCAGAACTAAAATTGTTCGGTTTCAGTTTCCAGACGAACCAATCTTAAAATTGAAAGGTAGTATCTTAGCGCCTATGGGTTGATTTATTTCTTACCTTAAGGACAGAAAGATGATCTCAAAGGGTTATCTCTATCATCTAGTTCAGGTCAAGGATACTAGCCTTGAAACCCCATCTCTTAAGTAAGTTCCATTAGTTTGTGAATTTCCAAAAGTATTTCCAAAAGATCTTCCCGGGGTTCTCCCGAAAGGGAAAATCGACTTTGGAATTGATATCATTCCAGATACCCATCTTATTTCCATTCCTCCTTACAGAATGGCTCCAACAGAGCTTAAGGAATTGAAAGAGCTGTAGAAAGACCTTCTAGATAAAGGTTTCGTCAGACCTAGTATTTTACTATGGGTTGCACCAGTATTGTTCGTAAAGAAGAAAGATGGTTCTCTCAGAATGTGCATTGACTATAAACAGTTGAACAAGGTCAGAATCAAGAATAAGTATCCCATCCCCAGGATTTATGACTTATTTGACCAACTTCAGGGTGCTAGTCATTTCTCAAATATAGACCTCAGATCGGGTCATCATCAGCTCAGAGACAGAGATAGTGACATTCCAAAAATAGCCTTTAGCACTCGGTATGGTCATTATGAATTTGTAGTTATGTCGTTTTGACTAACCAATGCTCATGTAGCTTTCATGGATTTGATGAACATAGTGTTCAAACAGTACTTAGACTTGTTAGTTATCGTCTTCATTGATTATATCCTCATTTATTCTAGGAGTGAGGAAGAACATGCAAGTCATTTGAGAGTTCTTATGCAGACTCTCAATGATTGCCAATTATTCGCTAAGTTTAGTAAATGTAAGTTTTGGTTGCAATACGTTGCTTTCCTTTGTCACATTGTGTCCTAGTGAAGGGATCCGCGTAGATTCACAAAATATAGAAGCAGTGAAATAATTTCCCAGACGTACCTGTGCTACAGATATCAAAAGTTCTTAGGTCTAGCACGTTATTACAGAAGGTTCGTGGAAGGATTTTCATCCATAGCCTCACCATTGACTAGGTTGACTCAGAAGATGGTCTAGTTCCAATGGTCAGATGATTGTGAGAAAAGCTTCGCAGAATTGAAAACTAGATTGACTACAGCTCGTGTCTTGACTCTACCAGAGGGTTCAGATGGTTATGAGATCTATTATGATGCATCCAGAGTTGGCCTTGGTTCTCTGTATATACAAAGAGATAAGCTTATATCTTATGCCTCTAGAAAGCTTAAGGTGCGTGAGAAGAACTATCCAACTCATGACCTCGAGCTTGCAGCAGTGGTATTTGCACAGATATGGAGACACTACTTGTATGGTGATCATGTATATGTGTTCACCGATCATAAGAGTCTTCAGTATGTGTTCACCCAGAAAGAGTTGAATCTTCGTTAGAGGAGATGGCTTGAGTTCCTTATGGATTATGATATAAGTGTGCATTATCATCCTAGAAATGCGAATGTAGTGGCCAATGCTCTTAGTAGATTATCTATGGGTAGTGTATCCCATGTTGAGCAAAAAAGAAAGGAGCTAGTGAAGGATGTTCACAGGATTGCTTTCTTGGGTGTTCGCCTTATGAGCATATCAGACAGCGGTGTAACAGTTTAAAATGGGGCAGAATCATCTTTGGTAGTCGAGGTTAGGAAAATCAAGAGAGTGATCTAATCTTACTTGAACTAAAGGGTGCAGACAAAAATCAGAGAGTGGAGGTTTTCTCCCAAGGGGGAGATGGTGTACTTAACTACCAAGGTAGATTGTATGTTCCTGATGTGGGAGAGTTGAGGTAGAATATTCTTGCAGAAACTCATAACTCCAACTATTCTATTCATCCAGGTGACACTAAGATGTACCACGATCTGCGGGAAGTCTATTGGTGGAATGACATGAAGAGGGATATAGCAGACTTTGTGAGTAAGTGCCTCAATTGCCAAAAGGTCAAGGTAGAACATCAGAAACCATGAGGTATGACTCAAGAGATCGATATTCCTACTTTCAAGTGGGATGTGATCCATATGGATTTCATCATAGGGTTGCCTCGTACTCGTAGACATCATGACTCAATTTGGTTGATAGTTGATAGGATGACTATGTCTTCTAGCTTTTTGGCGGTCAAGACTACATATTCGGCAGAGGACTATGCCAAGCTTTACCTTACTGAAATTGTGAGGTTGCATGGGGTTCCTTTGTCTATCATCTCAGATAGAGGTCCTCAGTTTACCTCTCATTTTTGGAAGTCATTTCAAAAAGGTCTTGGTACTCAAGTTAACCTTAGTACAATATTTCATCCACAGACGGATAGACAGGCAGAGCGTACCATTCAGACCTTAGAGGATATGTTCAGAGCTTGTGTGATCAATTTTAAAGGTATTTGGGATGATCACCTTCCTCATATTGAGTTTGCCTACAATAATAGCTACATTCCAACATTCAGATGGCCCCTTATGAGGCTTTATATGGGCGTAGATGTAGATCTATTGTTGGTTGGTTTGATGTAGGTGAAGTAGCTTTGACAGGGCTAGATTCAGTCCTTTATGCTATGGATAAAGTGAAACTCATTTTAGACAGACTTAAGACAGCCCAAAGTCTTCAAAAATCTAATGCAGATGTAAGGAGAAGAGAACTAGAGTTCCAAGTTTACAATTGGGTTTTTCTGAAAGTCTCACTTATGAAAGGGGTGATGAGATTTGGAAAGAAAGAGAAGCTCAGTCCTAGATATGTAGGCCCTTAAAATATCTTGAAAAGGATTGGCAAGGTGTCATATGAGTTAAAGTTGCCAGCAAAATTAGCAGTAGTGCATCCGGTCTTCCACATCTCACTCTTGAAGAAGTGCGTGGGTGACCCAACCTCTATAGTGCCATTAAAGAGTGTGGCGGTAAAAGATAGTCTTTGTTATGAGGATGTACCAGTTGATACTCTTAACCGTCAGGTTAGAAGGTTGAGAAACAAAGAAGTCGCTTCAATCTTGGTTTTGTGGATGAGTCAGTCCGTAGAGGGATCTACTTGGGAAGCAGAAGCAGCCATGAAAGCCAAGTATCCTTACCTTTTTGTTTCCGGTTCCACTACAACTTGAGGTAATACTTCCTCTTTAGTTTTACAGTCATTCATACGTAAATACAGTGTTAGAATCATGTTCCCTCAGTTTGTACTTTCATTTTAAGCGCAATTGCATGTACTCAGAACTCAACTAAGTCAGAACTCAGTTCTCAGTGTTTAGTAGTGGGGTTTGCATCTCTCTCCCTCTATTTTAGCTAGTTTAGTCTTCATTCAATGACAAATGTTCTCAAGGGGGAGATAATGTAACACCCCGTACAAAAACATAACAAAAATTAGTTTTTCAGAAAAATCTACTGGTGCTACCAACGGTGGCATCGACGGACCGTAGCCTGAACCACGGTTCGTCTTGCAAAACCGTCGATGGGATCAAAAACTCCCAAAAATTTGAGCCTAAAAAAATTGGTTAAGTCTTGGACGACAGACGGACTTACGATTCGTAGGTCAAACGATGGTCCGTAGTCCGTGACTGTCGATCAAGAGTCCCTTCAACCCCTCTCTGACAAGAGCTATGGATGACCATCATGGTTCGTAGGTGGACCTATGGTCCGTAGGTCGAAAATTTGCAGCCAGTTAAAAGGAAATGTAGTTGGGTCAAATTAAAATGATCATAACTCTTAGCAAAAATATGAATTAGGTCTCCCATGACCTATCCACAGATACATAATTGAATTATCTTTCCATAGCCACCAACTTTTCTAAAATCATACCTCCGAGTAAAACTTTATGCCCATTTTAGTAAAGGCCTGTCGAACAGTCCCTCACGACGGACCCAACGACGGGGAGTAGGGCGCACAACGAACCATCAAACCTGGCCGTCATGAGGCCCGATAGCAACCTTCCCATGGGTCTTTTTGACCTTTCCCACTCCGTTTAAACCCTATGTTATGTCATTTTGACTCTAAATCATCAGATTTTACTCAGTTTAAGCCTAGAAACATAATTAAAACATATCCAAGTCAAATCATTAAATCAAAACTTAGAAAATTAGAAGCAAGAGAGGAGAAAAAAAAGCTCAAGAACCCTAGTTCAAGAACGCCACAAGCTCCAACAGTTCCAACCCAGAAACTTAAGTATTTTTCCATGGATTTCATCACCAGGTATGTGGGATTTCACTAGTGGGTTCCTTTCACCCATTGGGTCCTTAGTTTCAGTTAGTTCTTGATTCACTTATCATGATTAAACCTAGGGTTTCTAGAACTTTGATATAACTTACTGAATTTATTTAATATATGTTCCAAATTAGATTATCATGTTATTACTCAGATTACTTCATGAATTTTAGAATGCTAGCTTTGTATTTCTTTAGTTCTTGAATTACATATGGTAGGTTAGATATTTCAGACACTTCCAATATACATGCCTCAGTTATAAATGCATAATTACCATATCAATTATTGCATTTTCAGTTTGCATGTTCCGTTTCGAGCTATCCAGTATATACAGAAATTCAGATATAATGAGTTAATTTACAGAATTCATTGGGAGTAGCATAATACCGAGTTGGACTAGGGTTTAGAGTACCCAATAGTTCCAGAACTACTAGCTAAGTAGGTTGTAGGTCCCCTCTGTGGGCAATCAATTTAGTGATCACGCCAGCATGCCTTTATACCTTTGGACGGTTATATTGGGTCCTCTCTATGGGACGTATACATCGAATTCCACATTTAGCTCATGTGGTTTTATTATCGGTTATTAGTAGCTCCTACAGTTCATCCAGACTCTCTGCATTGACCATTTATCACTATATTCAGTATTCAGTTTCAGCATTTTATAAATTGGTCATTGCATCAAGTTAGCTCAGAAATCAGCACATCACGTTTAGATTATTATACTTGTTTTTGTGCTTGTTTAGTTATGTTTTATTTCAGCTTTACTCTATTGTACATACTCAGTACCTTTCAAGTACTGACGCATACGTGCGCTATATCTTCTCGTGATGTAGCTTCAGGTTCTCAGCATCTAGATCACGCATAGATCGATTTCCCGATCTCCAGTTCAGCAGATTCAGTGGTGAGTCCTCATTCTCCGAGGACAACAGTCATGAGATTCATTTCTGTCTTTAGTCATTTAGTTTCAGTTTTTTATAGATTTAGCTGGGGCTTGTCCCAGTATTTCTAGTCTAGTTTAGAGGCTATTTTAAGACATAGTTAGATTCAACTTAGTATTGAATTAATATTTCATTTGTATTAAACTCATTGTTTTCAAATATTTCAGTTACAGAATATGGATATTCCCCATCTTTTCATTTTAAGTATGATTTAGCTTCCACAACAATTTATTATCTTTAGTATGCTCATGATCATGCCAGTAGGGTTAGCTTGGGATCACTTGTGGTCCTAGGTTCCGTGTCCGCGTCCGGGGGTAGCTCGGTCCATGAAATATAAAGTTTGTAAAATAGAAAAAAAACATAGTTTGTTAGACAAAAATGCAGTAACAAACTCAACTTTACTTATATATGAAAATAATATAGTGCCATGGGAGATTCTCTAATCGACAACACCACTATGAGCCTAAGTGATGGTACAACGTATTATCTCATGTTGCAAGAGGACCGTCCTATACTTACCGCCGGTATAGAACCTGAACTAATAAGTGGATTCACTAGTCTATACTAAAAAGCACTAAGAAATCATCTAAAAAGTATGACCATTCTTCTGACCATGTTGGCTACATGGTTTATGGCGGCTTGAGTTAATGTGGATTCGCGTCCCCATATCGATACTCAATACTACTCCTAAAATAGTTAGCTCATACGTTTTTAAAACACTTCTTCTCTGATTTGAGGTAATTTGCTCAAAAATAGATTTAAAATCTCTTTTAAAAATCATAGTTTCCCTTTTTACTAAACTAGACAAAGGCTCTTTTTGGAAGTCTAGCTTCCTTTCTTGTTCAAAATCTTAAAACATTTATAACTTAACTTTTAGGGAACTTCCCTTATAAATTTTGAGAATTTAATTCAACTCGTAACTTTTTGATCAACTTAAAACTTGAGCCTTAAAAAAAGTTAAAATGTTTGTTTCAGACTATTGAAAACTTTATGAACTTACTTTGACTTGCTTCTTAACTTTTAAACTTGACTTTTAACTTCTTTGACTTTGATCTTAACTTTCCTTGAATTGGATTATGGATTGAAGTTTCATGATCTCATGTTTATGGATGATTTCATGATGTTTAGATATACCTTAGAGTGTTATAATCAACCAAGAAAAATGGGTACATATCTTAGGAACTAGTATGAAATGATAGGGAAAGAATGGGGTCTTAAGGCATCCCTGGTGCTTTGAGAGATGCAAACCGCTAGAGCCTGACGGGCAGAGTCTGTACTGAGGAGCTCTAGCTGGCGCGGCGTTCTAGGTCATGTCGGACTGAGCCTGTCCCGTAGGGCTCTAGCTGGTGCGGTTCACCAGGGCCTGACAGAAGGGCTTTCTGTCTCTTCTCCTTTTTAATCTCTAAACTTCTACGAATATTTCCCCATACACTTAGGATCATTAATACCCTCAATACCCAATAGATTCGACTTGAAAAACAACCAAACACACCAATCAAATCAAATAAAAGCATACTACATGTACTATCTCGTAACTTGAAACAACTAAGTTTAAGCTAAGAGACCAAGTATAATCATTTAGGGAAATCTAGAAAATTTCCAGATTTTAAAAGTCAGTTTTGGTCATTTTCAAAAAGTCATAACTTTTATTTCAGATAGAGTTAGGGTGATTCCTTTATATGGATGGAAAGATCTTTCCAATGGCGCCTATTTTGCAAAATTTTGAGATCGTATGAAGAAGATATGACTTTTAGAAGTTTGTTTGTTGGAAAAAGGAACCAATATGGATTTGTTAAGGGTGTTATTGTCTTTTCCACACCCAATTATTTTGTTTCGTTTTTAGGTAATAAGTTGGTATCTAATTTGAACCCATTCAGTTTAGGCATTTAGAAAACAAGTTACGGTTTTGAGGGAAGAGAAAAGAAGAGGAGAAAAGAGAAGAAAGGAGGAGAAGAAGCAAGAACGCCACGAATCATTGTGTGGATTTCGTTGAGGCCGATCCCTTTAAGGTACATGGAATATTTTTTGTTGGTTTACTTTACCATACATAAATTTATTTCAATTCAGCAAATTTATGTGTTTACTTCATGCTAGAAGTTAAGATCTTGAAAAAAAGTTTTGATTTTTTGTTGATTGGATTTTTGGCTACCATTGTTGGTATGATTCTTATTTCTCTGAGTTACTTTGAGTGTAATATAGTTGATTTTGATAGTACTAAGGGTTCCTAGCTTTTAGTGGAAGAACTAGTAAATTTTAGAGAGTTTGGACATGGAAAACGAGTTGAAAAATTTGTGAGATGCATTTGGGAAAGGATAGGCTCGGGGCGCCTACAGTGCGCCAAAAATTGGACTCAATCAATCAAGTCCTAGCGTGGGCGCACCACGAGTGCTTCAAAACAAGGCCTCAGTCAACTGAGGCTGGCGGACGCACCAACAGTTTGCTTAACCTGGTTTTTTGTACAATTTTCATAGTTTTTCTCTTTTAAGCCCTTCAAAGGTACATTAACACCTTCCGATGATTCTAATTACGTCAAATGATTTCTAAATACCTTGAAATCATCAAAGAAGTTAATTTGAAACCTTTAATCCATAATCTATTGAAGGAAAGTTAAAACCCAAGTCAAGAGACCTAAGAAGTTACGTTTAAAACTATGAAGTAAAGTTTCCAAGGACCTTCTCTTAATGTTTTAACTTTGTTTCAAGGCTCAAGTTTTGAATGAAAGGAAGTGTAAAGGTTAAAGTCTTTCACAAACGTTTACACTTTGTTTTAAGACTTAAAGTTCAAGTTGACTAAAAAGTAAAGTTGAGTTCATTTCTTGAGAGTTATATTGGGAACTAAGTAGTTTCCCAAGAGCTTAAACTAAAATATTTTTAATTTTTGAAAAAGAAAGAAAGTTAGACTTCCACAGAGCCTATGACTAGTTTTAATAGAATAAAGGGGAAACTATTATTTCCAAGAGAGATATTCTTAAAATCTAGGGAATTAGGTAGTTCCCTAGAGCTTAAACTTAAATGTTTTCAAAATTTTGAGAAATAAAGGAATCTAGACTTCGAAAGAGGTCATACTTTTAGATGAACCCACTTCATAGTGTACTAGTGGATCCATTAGGCAGTTCAGGTCCTATACTTTGGCGATGTTAGGATGGCCAGGCAGGGTGGTTCGATTAACAATGTATGATCAGTGTAGCTCTTAAGTGATGGTTGTCTGTTAGATGATCTCCCACATCAGTATTGTATTTTCATATACATCAGTTATTGTATCTTTCTATACATCTTAGATATTATTTTATAGTTGTCAACATTAAGAGTTTTCATAATGTTTTCAGTCATAATTTCTTTATATTTGCAATTACTTTTAACAGCGTATATTGAATAAAAATTAGTAGATGATGAGTTCAGTAGAGCCAAGGGAAGTATTCATTCTCACTCCTTTTCAAGCATAAGTGTTGTTTAGCTTTCCAACTTGCATACTCATACATTCAAGGTACTGATGCCAGTTGGCCTGAACCGTATCATGATGCAGACGCACGTAATGAATCGAAATCCAGTGCAACATTGATCTAGTTGAGAACTCCATAATCAATGGGTGAGCCTCCTTTCATTCTAGAGGACATCTCGTTATTGCTTTCAAGATTAGTTCAATGGAATGTTATGGGATTTGTCCCAACATTCATCTCAATCGGTTTAGAGGCTTCATAGACATTTAGTTGTTTAGTAGTCTTTACTTTTCGTTCATATGTTAAAGACTTGGTTGCCATTTTGTCCAGTTTGAATGTTCAAACTTTTGAAAAATTCCAGATAATATTATTGTTTTGTTCATTTAAGTTCTTTCATTCTTATAAGTATGATTATTGTGTTCTACTGAGTTATGTAAGCCAGGCCAAGGGTTTGCTTTTGGCTAAAAGTTTTCACTGAGTGCCAGTACCACCCTGGTTATAGGCTCGGGGCATGACAAACTTATTATCAGAGCACAAACTTCCAGAGTCCTAGGGAGTCTATGAAGCCGTGTCTGTAGAGTCTTAGTCATCACTATGAAGCGCTCCACTTCTATGATTAGGAGGCTATAACATTTAGGAATTTTTTACTTCTTTCATATTCTTTTCATGTGTAGAGGTTATTTCAAAAAGTCTTTCTCTAGTTTGTGCTTATGCATATTTTAAGATCATCATACCTCCATAAAGAGCAGTCAGAGGTTGACCAGCCAAAAAAATGTTTATGAACGAGAGATTCCTAATGCAGCGGATGTACAACCCCAAGAAGAGGTCACAAATGCCAAATTGTCAGAAGTTATCCGGATGGTTAGTCAGTTAGTAACTAATCATGTTGGGAAACAGAGAAAAGCATGACAAGAAGGGGTTGAAACTCAAGGGTTCATGAGTTTCTGAGAATGAATCCTTCTAGCTTCATCAGATAATGAACTACTGAGGATCCAAAAAACTTTGTGAAAGAGTTGAAGAAAGTGTTTGAGGTAATGCATGTGGTTTATGTTGACAGGGTTGAATTAGTTGCATACCAAATGAAGAATGGGGCTCAGACTTTGTTCGACCAATGGAAGGGAGGCATGACTGAGGATGCACCACATCTAAGTTGGGATTGCATCAAAAATCCATCTTTGGGAGGTTCTTTCCTTAAGAGCTGAAGGAAGCCAAGGTAAAGAAGTTCCATACTCTAAATAGGACTCCTTGAGTAAGCACGAGTATGGGATAAAGTCACCTAGTTGTCTCTCAATTCTCATGAGATGGTGAAGGATATGAAGATTAGAATGAGTTTGTTTGTTGCTCGATTGGGTCATGCATAAATCAAGAAGGTAGGGTTGTAATGCTGATTGGCAACATACACATATTCAGGCTAATGGTCTATGTGCAAAAAATTAAAGAGGAAAAGTTGAGGGATAGAGAAGAGTACAGGAAAAAGAAAGACAATACTGAGAATGAGTCTGGGCAGCAAAAACGTGGTGTGAGCTGACCATAATATCTGAAACTGAATTTGCATGCACCATCATCTGCTAGTGCACTTGCGCCCTGAGATAGAGTTGAGAATCATGGTCCCAAGCTAGACTTGCATATTAACAGCATAGTTTGGCGCAAGGAGGTAGTAAGTCTCATGCCTGAACCAGGTGTGATAGGAATCACTCTGCCATCTGTCATGAAGGCTCCGCGGGTTGTTTCAAGTGTTGTTAGATCGGGCATTTCATGAGAGAATTCCCAGAGAGTAATCAAAACGGTGGTAATGGGGGCAATGGAGTTCAGTCTTCATCAGCTGCTCCACCAGATAGAGCTGTACCTGGGGGAGCTATTTCTGGTACAAGCGAAAGAACAACTAGTATACTCTTAGTAATTGCCAAGAACAGGAAAATTCACCAGATATTGTCACTAGTATGATTTGAGTCTTTTGAATTTACTATTTATGTAAAATTAGACTCAGGAGTGAGTTTATCTTTTGTAACTCCCTATGTTTCTATGAACATTGAGATTTCTCCTTAGCAACTTAGAGAACCATTCAGTGTTTCAACATGTGTTGGTTAATCATTCTAGTAGAAAGGGTCTATCGTGATTTCCTATTTTCGTCAGTGACAAGAGTACCATCGCTTATTTAATAGAGTTAGACATAGTATATTTTGATGTCATTCTATGTATAGAGTGGCTCCATGCCTGTTATGCATCAATAGATTCTAGAACTCGAGTTGTCAAGTTTCAAATTCCTAATAAGCCAATTATAGAGTGGACTAGTACTTCAGCAGTGCCTAAGGGTCATTTCATTTCATAGCTAAAGGCAAGAAAGTTAGTTTCTAAGGGGTGTAACTATCACTTAGACCGAGTTAATGACTCAAGTGCTGAGTTACCTTCCCTTTAATCAATTCCTATAGTCACTGAATTTTAAAATATCTTTCCAAATCATCTACCTAGAGTACCTCCCGAACAGAGATTTATTTTGGCATAGACATCATTTGATACTCGTCCTATCTCCATTTCACAATACGGAATGGCACCAGTAGATTTAAAAGAGCGAAAAGAAAAATTGAAAGACTTGT
Source organism: Solanum chilense (assembly GCA_032847665.1). Lineage (NCBI taxonomy): Eukaryota > Viridiplantae > Streptophyta > Magnoliopsida > Solanales > Solanaceae > Solanum > Solanum chilense. Next base: position 4,519,008 of record JAPDHL010001910.1, on the reverse strand, counting down.
TAGATAAAAGCTTCATTCGACCAGGTGTCTCACCTTGGGTGTGATGTATCCTAGTTTCACGGTACATTCAATGTTTTTCCTTAAGTTTAGTGTGTCTATTGCCTTTTTATAGTAATTTTAATGCATTTTTTTGTGCTTTGAAGGAAATATGTCCAAAGAGGAAATAAAAAAATTAGTATAGAGTGACCCACGAAGCCATCGATGGCCCGTCGTCCCAATGAAGAACCACAGGAGGGATCATTGAATGGATATTCAAGAATCTAGAAGCAACTCTAGAAATTCTAACTATATGAAGGGTTATAGAACGATTAACGGTCCGTCGACTGATCGACAGACCATTCTAGCAAATCATTGATAAGATCAGAGAATTCTTCAGTACCCGATGTTGAAGAAAATTATAAAAATGGAACAGTGGAGGGATCGACGGACTGTAACTGAATCGACGGACCGTGCTACTGATCCATCGATTGGATCAAAGAAGATGAAACGTGCAGGCTTTGAAAAGATGCTAAGAATGGACCGACGAAGGCATTTGACGGTCCGTCGTTTGATCGATGGACTGTTAGTGTGGTAGTCGATTGGAGTCGTGTTTTTTGGAAAAACTTTCCATAATTGCTTTCCTTTTATTTTAGGACAATGTTTTTATATATAGGGGGTAAAACCTCATTTTGGGGGTTGGATCTTTTATTATTTTTCTTACTTTTGTTCTTGGAGATTTGACTTTGTAACTTGGGCAATTAATTCAAGTTTTCAGAATCAATTCTCAAGTGAATTTTGTCGTTTCAAGTACAATTTCTAGATTTTGTTCAAACATATCAAAGTAAGTTCATGATTTATTATTCAAAAAATATGTATTGTGTTCTTCTAAGCATGGGTAACTAAATCCACAACTAGGGTTGTGGGAACCATGGGTGATTAACAAAATAAACCTAGATAATGAACAATTCTCTATTGCATGCATCAATAATTATTTCGTACAAATCTTTTTAACGACTGCACGTGTTAGAACTAACCATATTGCTATTTGTCGGACCAAGGGGATAGTTAATAGGAAAAGAATTATCGTCATAGATTTAGTGGATACAATCTAATAGTCTAGTTTCGGTTGGTGCGAGGTGATAACTAAGCCAAACATCGAATATGACATTTAATATTAAGTAAAAGTTAAGGGTTGGTAATTCAAATATGATAGCCGGATCAAGGTACAAGGTGAAGTTCTCTAAATTCCAGACCAAGGATTTAGAGATAAATTATTTATCAGTTTGCATGCAAAACCTTATGAAAAAATTGCTATAAGCTTGGGTTATGGCGTTATGAACCTATGGGGAGAACTTACACCATAGTTTCTTTCATAACTTGATAAACATCAACAATTTACTCTTGCTACTTGTTAGATTTCATAACATTACAAAATTTTTGTTTCACAAACCCCTCTCCTCCTATAATTATTAGTTTTTAGAAAGGACTTGACTAAATAGAGGTAACCGTGCATTAAAGTTAAGTCTAAATCATTTTTTTCGTAGATTTGAACCCATGCTGATAGTTTGGTTCTTTACTTGATATGACTGCTTCTACTTCTTTAGGGAAGTGTAATTTGAGAGTATCAAATGTTGGCACCGCTGCCGGGGAAAGTGGCTTTTAGATTAACTTTAATATCAATTACGAAGTTTAGTCAACAATTTCCTAATATTACATTTTTTCTTTGTTTGTGTCTCTTTCAGGTCTAGCTCTAGTGTATGCCAAATGCACGGAGTCAAGGAGAAACAATACTTCCATTTGATCTAGAACTGAACTGTACACTCCGTAGAATGAACGATCAACACAATCCTGGTAATATTGGTGACAGGATCAACCATCAACTTCCTCAGCCGGTTGATGCTCACAACCAAGTGATATTAGAGAACCCTGGTGATGGTGCTTTAAAGAGGCAACCTCCCACCCGACGTCCTCAAGTGTATTACAGGGGAAAAGTTAACATTAGAAATTCGGATGGGCCTATTGTCCTACTTCCTCTACCACAAGGTCATACATTCGTGGTAACTAGTAACTTTATGCAAATTCTCACTGCGAGAGGTTTGTTTTAGGGGCTACCATCTTAGGATCCACATGCTCACATCGCCAAACCGAGGTCTCTGTGTAAGAGTTATGTAGGGAAGCCAGAATTGGACATGGATGTCATCAGATTTAGGGTGTTCCCTCTCTCACTGACAGGAGAGGTCATAATTTCGTTTACTGAGTTGCCCGATAACTCAATCTATACATGGGAATAGTTGAGGGATGTGTTCCTAGCACGGTATGACCCGGTCTCTAAAAAGATCAACCACAAAGATAGAGTGAACAATTTTGTTGCATTGCCTAGGGAATCGGTAAGTACCTATTTGGATAGGATCACCTCATTTGTGAGATGGATCAAATAAGAACTGATCTCGGGTTGGTATTCAAACATATCACTGGAGGTACGGAGAAAGTAAATACGGTGAATTATTTGACCAAACCTCCACCGCCAGCAGATGAATTCTACTATGAAGATGATTCTTATGCAGTGAATGATCAGACGGGGGGTTTGCGACCGAACGCCCAAGGCTCTAATAAAAAGAAATAGCGCCAAGATTAAGGAAATCAAGGTCAGAACTATGGGAATTACAACCTAGAGGGTCATTATGTTCGAGATGGAAACTATAACCGCGACAACAACTTCAATCGGGGTAACTATCGTAACAGAAACGATCAGAGCGGGACCTATGTTCCACCTCAAAATTGGGATGTTTCTCCTAGGGATATTGGAGGTAGTAGGGCACTAGTTGAAGATATGTTGCAAAAGATGAGGAGGAGGTTCGATTCTAGTGATGAGCACGCCAAAGAGTGAGTGGTGATTTGGATAATATTAGGAAAAGGTGGATGCACATACAATCTCAATCAAGCATCTTGTGTAACAAATAGCCCAATTGTCTTCTACTGTGAACCCACATCAACCGGGTACTCATCCTAGAACCACTGTCCAAAATCCAAAAAATAATGGACTTTGAATGACAGTCACTACTCGAGGGGGCAAGCAAACCATGGATCCACATATAACGTATAGTATTGAAGATCAGGTGAGAAAAGAGGATGAGGTGGTGGAAGATAATTGTGAGTTGGTAGATTAAGCGGTGAAAGAAGCAGGGATACTGCAAAAGGTAATCTCCATTCCTAGACCACCACTACCATTTCTGCAAAGATTTGTAAAGAAGATTGAGAAAAGTAAACACCGGTGTTTTATTACTATGTTGAAATAGCATTCCATCAATATCCCTTTGATATAAGCACTTGAAAAAATGCTTGTTATGAGAATTAAATGAAACATATGGTTACTAAAAAGAGATCAGTAAGTTTTGAGAATGATGACTGAATGCAACATTGTAGTACTATTGCTACAAGGTCTCTTGTGCAAAAGAAAGAAGATTAGAGCGCTTTAACTATTCCATGTACCATTGGGTTGTTACACTTTGATAGAGCACTATGTGATCTTGGTGCAAGCATAAATCTCATGTCTCTCTCTATTTATGAAAAGTAGGGTTTGGTTGACCCAAATCCCACTGCGATACAGTTATTTATGGCCGATCAAATGGTGAAGAGGCCTATTGGGATACTCCACGATATGTTGGTAAAGGTGGATTCATTTATACTTCCGACCGACTTTCTTATTCCTAACTGTGAGATGGATTTTGAGTTGCCTATTATTCTTAGGAGGTAGTTCCCTGCTACCGATCAGGCCTAGTTGACATGGAAAAAGGGTAGATGAAGTTTAGGTTAAACAAAGAAGAAGCAACTTTCAACATTTGTAGGTCCAAGATGAGAGTGGTGAGCTCGTAAAAGTATCTCCTATATCCTATAGGGTTGAGAGTACGTCTGAGGTACAAATCAAAGAGCGCCTTGGTGTTGAGGCACTAGCGGCGGATCATGAATTTTGAGAGAGATGGTATTGAGGAGTATGTGTCATTGGTTGTGTCACTTCATCGAGGTGACATTGAATTCAAACCAAAGAAATTCGAGTTAGATATGAACCATCACGAGTCTCCACTTGTGAAACCATCTATTAAGGAGGACCCATAATTAGAGCTTAAGGTTCTACCGAATCATTTGAGGTATGTATACTTGGGAAGAGATAACACTTTGCTGGTAATCATTGCATAGGATTTGAATGTACAACAAGTAGAGTGTTTGGTAGAAGTGTTAAAAAGGTTCAAACGAGTCATTGGTTGGACTATTGCATACATTATTTGGATCTCACCCGATATTTGTTCACACAAAATCCAACTCATGCTCGATCAAAAGCCAAGTATTGAGCACCAAAGATGTTTGAATCCACCTATGCAAGATGTAGTTTAGGAGGATATTATTAAGTGGATTGATGTCGGAGTCTTATATCTTATCGGAGATAGTAGTTGGGTATGCCCTTTTCAGTGTGTGCCCAAAAAGGAGGGAATGATTGTGGTCCCTAATAAGAAGAATGATTTTGTATAATGAGTTCAGTGATCGGATGGAGAGTTAATATGGATTAGCGGAAGTTGAATGCATGGACTTAGAAGGACTATTTTCCTATGCCCTTCATGGATCAGATGTTAGATAGGCTGGCAGGGAAAGGTTGGAATTATTTTCTTGATGATTATTATGGTTATAATCAAATCTCCATTGCACTGGAGGATCAAGAGAAAACCACCTTTTCTTGCCCTTATGGGACATTCGCATTCAAGAGGATGCCTTTTGGGTTGTTTAATGTACCTACTACTTTTTAGAGATGTATGATTTCAATATTCTCTGATATGGTGGAGGACACTATTGAGGTGTTTATGGATGATTTTTCAATTGTTGGCAACTCTTTTGATCGTTGTTTTAGTCATTTGGCCGAGGTTCTCAAAAGATGTGAAGATTGCAATCTTGTGCTAAATTGGGAAAAATGTCACTTTATGGTGAAAGAGGGTATTGTATTGGGTCATCACATCTCATAGAAGAGGATAGAGGTTGATCGAGCTAAAGTTGAAGTTATAGAGAGACTTCCTCCACCCATATCTGTAAAAAGGTATGAGAATTTTTCTTGGGAATGCGGGCTTCTAGCGGAGGTTCATTAAGGATTTGTCAAAAATTGCGCATCCTCTGTGCAAGTTACTTGAGAACGAATGTACATTTTATTTTGATGAATCCTATCTAAAGGCATTTGGAGAGTTAAAAGGCGAAGTTGGTGTTTGCGCCCATAATTATTTCCCCGGATTGGAGTAAGCCATTTAAGGTGATGTGTGATGCTAGTGGGGTTGCTCTTGGTTGATTCTTGGGAAAAAGAAGGGATAAAATCATTCACCCCATTTATTATGCTAGAAAGGCCTGAAATGAAGCACAAAAGAACTACACTGTGACTGAACAAGAGCTTCTTGTGGTAGTATTTGCTTTCAAAAAATTTTGCTCCTATTTGCTTGGCACGAGAGTCATAGTGTATACTAACCACTATGCTTCGAGATATTTGATGGAAAATAAAGACGCAAAACCAAGGTTAATTAGACGGGTTCTATACTGGAAGAGTTTGATTTTGAGGTGAAAGATAGAAAAGGGACCTAAAATCAAGTTGCCGATCACTTTTCCAGATTAGAGGATGAAGCAATGCGAGAATTGGGTGAAAAGGCTGAAATTGATGATACCTTCCCTAATGAACATGTATTAGCCGCCTCTCAAGACTTGATTCCATGGTTCGCCAATTTTCGAATTATCTGGCTAGTGATATAGTCCCATCGGACTTGTCCTTCTATCAAAGTAAAAAGTTCATGCATGATGTGAAAAAGTTCTTTTGGGACAAGCCTTAATTATACCGAAGTTGTGCTGATGGGCTTATTTGTCGTTGTGTGCCGGAAGTTGAGATGTTGAGTGTTTTGGAGGAATCCCATTCCTCGCCTATGGTTGGGCATCATAGTAGTACCCGGACTACCCATAAGATCTTGTAATGTGGGTACTATTGTCCAACCATCCACCAAGATGTTCATGAGTTTGCCCAGGCATGTGATAGGTGACAAAGAGATGGAGGTATTTCGAGAAGGCAAGAGCTTCCTTTGAATTTCATTACAGTAATTGAGTTATTTGATATATTGGGCATTGACTTTATGGGCCCGTTTGTGAGTTCTCATGAGATAAAATATATTCTTGTGGCAGTGGATTATATATCAAAATGGGTAGAAGCCATAGCACTCCCCAACAATGAAGGGAATAGTGTCACTACGTTCTTTAAAAATAACACATTCTCCTGATTTGGCACACTTAGGGCTATTATCAATGATGGGGGATCCCACTTTTGCAACAAATTATTCAAAGGGATCTTGGAGAAATATGGGGTTCGCAAAAATGTAGCCACCCCGTACCATCCACAAACTAGTGGGAAAGTTAAAGGGTCCAACAGAGAAATTAAGCAAATCGTATCGAAAACAGTGAATGCTAATAGAACGGATTGGTCAAGGAGGCTTGATGATGATCTTTGGTCTTAACGGACAGCATAAATGATTCCCACAGGTATGTCTCCATACAAACTTGTGTATGGGAAGGCTTGTCACTTGCCGGTTGAGTTAGAGCACAAGGCCATGTGGGCGATGAAGGAACTGAAGATGGATTGGAATTAAGCAGTGGAGCAGAGACTTTAATGGATTGAATGAGCTTGATGTGTTTCACCTAAAATCATACGAAAGTTCAGCCCTCTAAAAAGAGAAGATAAATAAGTACCATGACCAAAAGATTGAGAAGCACAAATTTGTAGTTGGAGATTTAGTACTTTTATTAAACTCTAGGTTGCGCTTGTTTTCGGGAAAACTCAAGTCCAAATAGACAGGTCCATTCTTGATTACTAAAGTGTTCCCACATGGAGGGGTTGAGTTGGAAAACAAGGAGGGTGCAAAGGTTAACGGTCAACGGACATAGAATCAATATCTACCTCGGGAATGCACTGAGTGCCCATGAAGTGGTTGAGGCATACTACATTGATGAAGTCTGAGTAATCACAGGTCTTGCGTCGTTCCACGACGTTAAATTAAGCGCTTCTTGGGAGGCAACCCAAGGTGTTTCCTCTAGACAACAATATATTTTTTCTTTTCTTTGTAGGAATAGTTGCATCATTTTGTTTAGTTTTGATTGACACAATGAATATGTAATTTTCTTTTATAGTTTTTAGTCTATTGGCTGGAGAGTAGTTTTGTAACAGCTTGAAAATCCAAGAGTTATGCTAAAGCCTAACATAGGTGGCATAAAGTCTAAACACTGTTTCTAAGTCCATTTTAATGAATATAAGTCATTTAGAAGGTTTAAGAACCAAAATGTCCAAAGACGTCTGAGAAGTTGGATCAAATAGATGTTAGTGTGCCTTAGCCTTTTTACTAAATTTTACGAGTCAGAAATGTACAAAAATGGGTGGAAAGGTAGATAATGGGTGTTTGAGTTGGTTCATGATTGGAACGTATATGAACGACTCCCCAAGGACAAACCTAGGGACCTCAAGGAGAACCCCTCTAGTTTGATGCAGCACTGCCTGGCAGTGTGCATCGACGGGACACACAACGGGACATCATGGGCTCGAAGGGGCATCGAGGCCACCGTCTTCCCTCACTTAGAAAGATTGTTAACACCCTTGTTTACCTAGATATTGTTATACTCGACGGAAGGGGATGACGGGGCGTCATGAGCTTGACGGGGCGTCGAGGCCACCGTCATCCCATACTTAGAAAAAATTTGAGGATGCCTCGCCTGTAAAGTTTCTGATAGAGACGAATAAGTACAGGACGAAGGGGGGGCTGTCCATCGACCCACCGATGGACCGTTGACGTGGTCTCGTCAATTAGGGTTGGATTTCATTGATGGATTATAATGATTTCGTTTAAAAATAATTAAATGGTTTAGGGGTTAGCTAGTGATTAAAGGGAAAATAATTAACTTAATGAATCCCTGAATAAATACCCTTAACCATCATTAACCTAAAGCCAACTCTAAAAAAAAAAGCTCTCTTCCTTCTCTCTTATTTCTCTCTCTACAAGAACCCACCATTGAAGGCTAGCAAGAACTAGGGTTTGGGGGCTGGAAAAGGGTGGATGCTTCATAAAATTGTTGAGAAACATTAAGGTATGGGTTCTATTCACCTATGAGATCCTTTCCTCAAAGAGTTCTTTCAAAATGGATTTTAAAATGTTGAATTTTCTTATGGGTTTCATTCAATTACGAAATTGAAGTTATGGATTGAATTGTTAGTGAATTCTTAGGGTTATATTTTGTAGATTTACATGTAATTCAACTTTTTAATGATAATTTTTTTATGGTTTTGTCAAATTGAAGAACATGATTCTCTATCCCTAACCCTAGGAAGTGATTTTGACTTATGATTGTATGTGGATCAATCAATTGAGTTGGTTGTTGATTAGATTACTATCCTATGGTGCAATTATGGTTGAATTTAGATTAAATATAGGCATATCATGATAGTTGTTGAGATGTAATTTAGGTTATGGATTCTAATGTGAAATTAGCCTATGTCTCTTGTCTCAAGTGGTGGTCTAAATATTGTGTTATAGAGATGCAATTGGCCTAGTTATTCTATTGATTATCATTTTTATTATGATGTTACTCCCCAAGTTGGATTGAGTTATGGGTTGATGGTAAGACTTTGATAATAGACTGTGAGAAAGACTTGGTAAGTCTTAGAATCTTTATCTTTACTTCCAATTGTGATTAATTGTTGTTAAACTATGATATTACATTAAAGTATGCCTTACATTAAGACTATAGGGTGGTATGATGTTGAATTGCAATGTCTTGACTATGTTGTGAGGTTGATTAATGTGTATGTGCTATAAGGATGATAAAAACTATCAATGTGCCTTAAAATGTTATGAAATGCTAAAGTGTTAACCTCACTTATATGATTTCTGATGAAAGGACTCAAACTCATACAATTCTTATTGAGCTATTGATGATGATGATTATACAAGGGGTAGACACTATGGCCTAAATTAAGTTATGGTTGATAATTAAAGGCTTAAAGACATTTCAAAAAGGGACTCTAGCTTGGCACGAAACTAGATTGAGAAGTTTCCTCTCCCACATAGGGAAGGTAAGAGCACTATATCACTAATAAGATTGGAGATCATAATGCATGGTGCATAAAGAGGATCCCAACTAAATCTCCTAGTTCTTGAACTATGTTGCCCCCATAGAAATACTAGCTAGTGGATCCATGTAGATGCTATGTGTTATGTTTTGGTACTACCTTGGCATTTAGTTCGCCTTTTTTCGGTATAGGGTTTTATGACACTAGATTCCACACTAGCTCATGTGGTCTATGTCGGTTAAGGCAAGATGTTTCCAAAAGTTAAAATGAATTAAAGGACTTGAACTCTAACTTGGATAACCCAAGGGCTCTAGCTTATTCTAGGTACGGGTATGGGACTCTATCTAGATATTGCACTAGTTAGTCTGGAGGGGAGTCATAGGAGGATGTTCTTATATGTTTATGTTATGATCATATATAATTGTGTGTGTGCATATAAATATATATATATATATATATATATATATATATATATATATATATATATATATATATATATATATATATATATATATATATATATATATATATATATATATATATATATATATATATATAATGACCATGTCATATTGTTGATACTATATGTTGATTAGTACATTTATAAATGTGCCTTGGGTTCTAATGATATTATAAGATGAAATATAAGCCAAAATTCCAAGAAATGTAAAGTTGGACATTGGTCATGTTATCTTGTTAAAGAGACATGATTGAGTAAGGTTATGGGGCTTTGCTTGGTCATTGCACTTGTTGACTTAATAAGAAGTTATGAATAGTGTCTTGCTTATTATGATATGCTTAACTCTTATTCATTATTGTGATATTATTCCTTGATGCTAGGGTTGTAGTAACTCATGATTTTAAGTGTGTTGGGATAAGTGTTACTTGTTGGGATAGCAAGCGTGTTATGTTGATTAGTATGATTTACTTGACTTTGAATTAAGCCCAAAAGGGGTAAAATAGCATGTTTTAATAAAAAGTCCCTTTTTAGCATGTTTTACTTGTGTATGTGCATAAGATCTTATACTTAGTACATTTGGAGTACTAACACCATTTTCTTCCCTTGTCCCAAACATTTTATGTTCCGCTCGTTGAAGTTGATGTGAGGTGATTTGAACGAAGACTTGGATATTCTATTATCTAAGTGGTAGGTCCTTATTTTCCCCAAGGACAATGCCAATATTATCTTTGCGAAATTACTTAGTTACTCCAACTTTTGTATTGACTCTATTTCCTATTTGAGAAAAAGTTGTATAAATCCTATATGCGGCTTACTTAAATTGATGTAGGGCTATGCCCAAAGTTATTGTCCTCTTTTGATGGTTTATGAGATGAGACAAATTTATGACTCTATTTTCTTTACTATAGAAGTGTGTGAAATAAAAGTACAAGAGTATGTAATGTTCTTATACAAATGAGTCTATGAACACTCGATATTATTATGATTATGTGTATGCAGAGGTCTATGTAAACCTCTAATTAGAATTAGTTGAAAAGTTTTAAATTCTTCCATATTTCTAAATTAATGAATGCAATGATGTAAGACAATGAGGCTAGTATTAGTCCTCAAAGAGGATGATGAGGCCGGTTACATCTAGGGGGTAAACCCGGATGTGGCAAGCTTGGTATTAGAGCATGAGGTTAAATATCGTTGAGCTATGTCTCTCTATACCACGTCTATGTAGGTTTGTATTCATAATTGTGATGAGTTCCACACTTATGAGTAGAAACCTATATGATGCTTAGGTATCACTCTCTTTCTTGAAAATCTTATATTGTGCCAATAGAGTATACTTATGGTGTGATTTTGCATCTAATCATATTGTTGTGCTTATAGGAAGCATGAACACTTGAAGGATTGCGGCTTGAAGACTTGAGGAGGAAGTGCCTAATGTTAGAGCTTTTCCCTATTGTGATCAAGTTCCTCAACTTGAGGAGGATGCTAATGTTTATCAAGCCCCGGTTAACCCTCCACCTATGGTGGAATCGGAGATGAGGGCTATTCTTGCTCAAATGACCCAAGCTATGACTACCCAAGCACAAGCCGCAACGGTTAAATCCCAAGCTATGATGTCTCAAGCAAACCGAGATATTTCTCCTCATCCTCATTAACATATCGTATCAACCCTCCTACATTCTATGGGTTTAAGGTTAATGAAGACCCTAAAGAATTTCTTGATAAAGTCTACAAAGTGCTATATGCTATGGGGGTGACTTCAAGTGAGAAGAACGAGTTTGCCTTATATAAACTCAAGGATGTGGCCCAAATTTGGTAGGTCCATTGTAGGGACGATAGGCCGTTGAGGGGTGGTCTGGTAACTTGGGAGGTCATCGAGGCGGCGTTTCTAGATCGGTTTTTATCTAGAGAGATGAGGGAGGAGAAAGTGACGGAGTTAATCAATCTTCGCTAAGGAGGGAGGAGTGTTCATGAGTATTCTTTTGAATTTTTTAAGTTGTCCAAATATGCTCCTTCATTAGTTTCCGATCCTAGAGATGAAAGGAGCCGTTTTGTGACGAGGGTGTCGGAGGACTTACAAGAGGAGTGCCAATCGGCAGTGCTTCATGATTTCAAACATGAACATTTCCCATCTTATGGTCTACGCAAGAAGGGTTGAAGAGGCAAGAGATAATAGAAAAAGTAGAGATGCTAAGAGGGCTAGGTCATTTGATGGAGGCTCCTCAAAGAATAGGCTGGAGATACAAGATATTCCTAATTTTACGAAGCGGGGTTCAAATCAAGTCCCTACAAAATTCCCAATAACTATGTTTGATAGGGTGTCTAACCCTAAATTTCAGAAGGGAAAAGGTTATAATTCACCAAAGGAGAAGCCAACTTGTTGAAAGTGTGGTAAAAAGCACTATGGTGAGTGCTTTAAAGGGACAAATAATTGCTTTAGTTGTGGCAAGAGTGGTCACAAAATGAGAGATTGTCCAATCTGGAAGAGTTATGACAAGGGTAGTGTCCAATCTCAAGCAAGTGGCTCTAGTGATGCTCCCAAGAAGAACTGCTTCTATGATCTCCTCTATGAGGGTGAGCAAGAGACCTCCCCGGATGTGATGACCGGTATGTTAAAAATCTTTACTCTTGATGTGTATGCTTTACTTGATCCGGGTGATACTTTGTCCTTTGTTATACCACTAGTAGCTAAAAAATTTGATGTTTTACCCAATATTTTGCATGAGCCTTTTTTTTGTATCTACTCTGGTGGGAGAGTCGGTTGTTGCTAAAAGAGTCTATCGAAATTGTCCTATTTCATTGCCCAATAGAGTTTCTTATTTTGATCTAGTAGAACTCGATATGCTTGATTTTAATATTATATTGGGTATGGATTTGTTGCATTCATGTTTTGTATCCATTAATTGTAGGACAAGAGTGGTGAGGTTTAACTTCCCAAATGAACCCGTTATTAAGTGGAAGGGGGAAAATTCTATTCCTAGAGGTCGCATCATATCTTGTCTAAAAGCATGTAAAATGATTTCAAAAGGTTGTCTCTATCATATAGTAAGAGTCCAAAATTTGGATTCCGAAATTCCACCTATTGAGTCAGTCCCCGTAGTGAGTGAATTTCCGAAGGTTATTCCAAATGACCTTCCCGGTATTCCTCTCGAACGGGAAATTGATATTGGTATCAATTTACTACCCAAAAAAAGACCATTTCAATTTCTCCATATCGGATGGCTCCGGCCAAATTGAAAGAGTTGAAGGCTCAACTCAAGGATTTTCTTGGCAAAGGCTTTATAAGGCCTAGTATATATTCATGGGGTGCTCCAGTGTTATTTGTCAAAAACAAGGATGGGTCTTTGAGAATGTGTATTTATTACAGCCAACTCAACAAGATTGGATTTCTCCCTTGGGCGGACTCCATATGGGGATAACTTGTTACTTGTAAAAGCAACTATTAAGAATACGTACCCTTTCCCTCGGATTGATAACTTATTTGACCAACCCAAAGGGGTGAGTTACTTTTCAAAGATAGACTTGAGGCCAGGGTATCATCAACTCTCGGTGAGAGGGGAGGATGTACGGAAGACGACCTTTCGGACTAGGTATGGGCATTATTAGTTCTTGGTTATGTATTTCGGTCTCACTAATGCTCCGGCGGCATTTATGGACTTCATGAATAGAGTATTTTGAAATTTCCTAGATTTGTTTGTCATTGTTTTCATTAACAATATCTTTGCATAATTGAAGTATAAAGACGATCATAGGGTTCAGTTGAGGGTAGTGTTGCAAACCCTTAAAGAATATCAATTGTATGCAAAATATAGTAAGTGTGAGTTTTGGTTGAGATCGGTTACTTTTCTTGGGCACATCATTCCTAGTGAAGGAGTTGAAGTAGACCCAAGGAAAATAGAAGTGGTGAAAAAATTGCCTAGACCATTGAATCCGACTAACATTAAGAGTTTCTTGGGTTTAGAAGGCTACAATCAGAGGTTCGTGAATGGTATCGCGTCCATTACGTCTCCTACGACTACTTTCACCCAAAAGAGTAGAAAGTTTGACTTGTCAGAGGCATGTGAGAACGACTTCCAATTGTTGAAAGATAAGCTTACTTCCGCTCTGGTGTTGACCTTAAGAGAGGGTACAAAGGGTTTTGTGGTATATTGTGACGTATCCCAAGTGGGTTTGGGGTGTTTGCTTATGAAAAATGGTAAGGTGATAGCTTATTCCTCGAGGTAACTAAAGGTACATGAGAAATATTACCCTTCTCATGACCTTGAATTAGCGGCAGTGGTGTTTGCTTTGAAAATTTAGAGGCATTTTTTGTATGGGGTTCATGTAGATTTTTTTACCGATAATAAGAGTCTCCAATGTGTGTTTACCAAAAGGAGTTAAATCTACGACAAAGAAAGTGGCTTGACTTGTTGAAAGATTATGATATGAGTGTCCTTATCACCTTAGCAAGGATAACGTAGTTGTGGATGCCCTAAATAGGATGACTAAAGGTAGTGTATCCCATCTTGATAAAGACAAAAAGGACATAGCAAGGGAAGTTCATAGGTTGTCTAGGTTGGGGGTGAGGTTGGTGAGTGCTCCGGATGGTGGTGCGATAGTTCATCATAATACTTAGTCATCGTTAGTGGTTGAGGTGAAGTCCAAACAACACTTTGATTTAGCCTTGATGAAGTTGAAAGAATCATTTCGTGGAAAAATGAATGAATCGTTCTCCCTAGGGGGGATGGTGTGTTAAAGTACCAAGGGAGATTATGTGTTCCCGATGTAGCTGGGTTGAGAATTCAGATCCTAGCATAAGCACATGTGTCCCGCTACTCAATTAATCCAGGAACGAAAAAAATGTACCATGACCTAAGGGAAATATATTGGTGGGAAGGTCTAAAAAGGGACAGCGGAATTTGTTATGTACCATGACCTAAGGGAAATATATTTGTAGGAAGGTCTAAAAGTGACATAGCGGAATTTGTCACTAAGTGTCCGATTTGTCAACAAGTAAAGGCCGAACACCTAAAGCCGGATGGCTTACTACAAGAGATCAAAATTCCATATTTGAAGTGGGAAGACATCAATATGGACTTTGTAGTACGTTTACCCCAGACCTAAAAGTCCTATATATTCCATATGGGTGATTTTGGATCGATTAACTAAATCTGCTCGCTTTATCCCCGTCAAGTCTACATATTCAACAGAGGATTATGAAAGAATCTTCCTAGATGAGATTGTATATCACCATGACATTCCATTATCCATCATATCAGATCGGGGTGCACAATTCACATCTAGATTTTTGAGGTCGTTCCAAAAAGGGTTAGGTACCACAGTGAAGTTGAGCACCGCTTTTCATCCCCAAACGGATGGTCAAGCGGATCGTACGATACAAACCCTTGAAGATATGCTTAGAGCTTGCATTATTTATTTTAAAGGGAGTTGGGATAGGCATTTTCCATTAGTAGAGTTTTCCTACAATAATAGGTTTCATTCATTACCGTGGATCCCTATGAAGCCTTGTATGGTAGGAGGTATAGGTATCCTATTAGATGGTTTGAAGTGGGTGATCCATCACTTCTTGGTCCTATGTTGATTTATAAGACTTTGGAAAAGGTTCATATCATAAGGAACTGGTTGCAAATGACCTATAGTCAGCACAAGTCTTATGCCGATAATCGGAGAAGGGATTTGGAGTTTGGATAAGGTGATAAGGTGTATTTGAAAATTTCACCAATGAAAGGGGTGGTTAGATTTGGAAGAAAGGGCAATTGAGTTCTCGTAATGTTATTCCCTATGAAATCTTGCAAAGGGTTGGTAAGGTTGCCTATGAATTGAAACTACCTAGTGAATTGCCTTCGGTTCATCCGGTGTTCCATGTTTCTATGTTGAAAAAGTGTATCGCTGATACCGAGTCCATTCTTCCTATTGAGGGTCTTCGTTTCAAGGAATAAAAAGGTGTTACCTGTAAAAGTGTTTTGGAAAAATCAATTAGTTGAGGGTTCTACATGGGAGGCCGAGGCCGATATGAAATCCTGTTATCCTCATCTTTTTGAGAATTAAGATTTGCCATTCTTTTAATCATATAAAAATGACAAATATTTGTGTTTCTTGACTTTTGGGTGAAAGTGTTGCAAAAATGGCATTTTGAAAACCTCACAGTAAGTTTTACAGTGAAGAAACTATAGTATTGCTATTAAAAAAACTTGAAATATTGCCTTTTTGCTTGTTTTGAGTTATGTTGTGCATTTTTATATGATGAGTCTTTATGAAATGATGGGTAGCATGTTGTTAAGATGAACTTTGTGATAATTGAATCATATGATGTATGTTGAGATCATAAATGTTGTGAGAAGGAAATGCCTCATGATTAAGTGTTTTGAGCCTTAGGTGTGCTAATATGAGTATTGATATTTGCATTGTTGAAGTGACATGATTTATGTTAAATAGATATTGGTGATTGGTTGGGCTGCTAATCTGGGTCTATTCCTTCCTTTAAAAGAGTTTTAGTATCATTCGGTGCTGAATGTTCCTTAGGGTAGAATAATGTAACACCTTGAAAATCCAAGACTTATGGTAAAGCATAACATAGGTGGCATAAAGTCTAAACACTGTTTTTAGGTCCATTTTTGATGAATATAGGTCATTTAGAAGGTCTAAGAACCTAAATGTCTAAAGAAGTCCGGGAAGTTGGTTCAAAGAGATGTTAGTGTGCCTTAGACTTCTTACTAAAATTTACGTGTAGGAAATGTACAAAAATGGGTGAAAAGGTATATAATGGGTGTTTGAGTTGGTTCATAATTGGAAATTCTGGGTACGACTCCCCAAGGACCAACCAAGGGCCCTAAAGGAGAACCCCTGCAGTGTTATGCAACACTGCCTGGCATTGTGCATTGACGGGACATAAGACCGGGCGTCATGGTCTCAACGGGTTATCTAGGCAACCATAGTCCCTCACTTAGAATCATTGTGAAGGCCCTTGTTTACCTAGATATTTTTACACTCGACAACAGGGGTTGATGGAGCATCATGGGCTCGACGGGGCATCAAGGCCACCGTCATCCCATACTTAGAAAAAAATGGAGGAAGCCTCGCCTACAAAGTCTCTAATAGATACGACTAAAGTGAAGGATAGATGGGGGGCTTTCCATCGACCCATTGACGAACCATCGATGGGGCCTCGTAGGTGAGGGTCAGATTTCATTAATGGATTTTAATGATTTCGTTTAAAAATAATTAAATTGTTTAGGGGTTAGATAGTGATTAAAGGGAAAATAATTAACTTAAGTAAGCCCTTTATGAATACCCTTAACCCTCATTAACCTAAAGCCAACTCTCAAAAATAAACTCTCTTCCTTCTCTCATATTTCTCTCACTATAAGAACCCACCATTGAAGACTAGCAAGAACTATTAAGGTATGGGTTCTATTCACCTTTGAGATCATTTCCTCAAAGGGTTCCTTTAAAATGTATGGGTTTCATTCAATTACAAAGTTGAAGTTAAAGATTGAATTGTTAGTGAATACTTAGGGTTATATTGAGTAGATTTACATGTAATTCAACTTTTTTATGATAATTGTTGATGGTTTGCTCAAATTGAAGAACATGATCCTCTATCCCTAACCCTAGGTAGAGATTTTTACTTATGATTATATGTTGATCATTCAATTGAGTTGGTTGTTTATTAGGTTACTATCCTATGGTGCTATTATGGTTGAATTAAGATAAACTATAGGCCTATCATGCTAGTTGTTGAGATGTAATTTAGGTTATGGATTCTTATGTGAAATTAGCCTATGTATGTTGTTTCAAGTGGTGGTCTAAAGATGAATAGTGTTATAGAGATGCAATTGGCCTAGTTATTCTATTGATTATCATTCTTTATGTGATGTTACTACGCAAATTGGGTTGTGTTATGTGTTGATTGTAAGACCTTAATAATAGACTATGAGAAAGACTTGGTAAGTCTTAGAATCTTTATCTTTACTTCCAATTGGGATTAATTGTTGTTAAGCTATGATATCATATTGGAGTATGCCTTATATTAACACTATAGGGTGGTATAATGTTGAATTTAAATGTCTTGACTATGTTGTGAGGTTGATTAAGGTGAGCGTGCTATAAGCAGGATGAAAACTATCAATGTGCCTTAAAATGTTATGAAATGCTAAAGTGTTAACCTCACTTATATGAATTGTGATGAAAGGACTTAAACTCATATAATTCTTATTGAACTATTGATGATGATGATTATACAAGGGCGGACCCTATGGCCTAAATTAATTTATAATTGATAATTAAAGGCTTAAAGACATTTCAAAAAGGGACTCTAGCTAAGCACCGAGTGAACTAGATAGAGAAGTGTCCTTTCCCACATCGGGAAAGTAGGAGCACTACATCACACTTGAGATTGGATATCATAATGCATGGCACATAAAGAGGATCCCAACTAAATCTCCTAGTTCTTGAACTATGTTGGCCCCATAGGAATACTAGCTAGTGGATCCACGTAGTTGCTATGTTTTATGTTTTGGTACTACCTTGGCAAGTAGTCCGCCTTCTTTCAGTGTAGGGTTTTATGAAACTGAATTCAACACTAGCTCATGTGGTTTATGTCGGTTAGGGAAAGATGTTGTCTAGCTTAGTCTAGGTAGGGGTATGGGTCTCTACCTAGGCATTGCACTAGTTAGTCTTCAGGGGAGTCATAGGAGGAGGTTCTTATATGTTTATGTTAAGATAATATATGATATGTGTGTGTATATATATATATATATATATATATATATATATATATATATATATATATATATATATATATATATATATATATATATATATATATATATATATATATATATATATATATATAATGACCATATCATATTGTTGATGCTATTTGTTGATTAGTTCCTTTATAAATATGACTTGGGTTCTAATGATAATATAACATGAAATGTAAGCCTAAATGCCAGGAAATGTAAAGTTGGATTGTGGTCATGTTTTCATGTTGAGGATACTTGATTGAGTAAGGTTATGGGGATTTTCTTGGTCATTGCACTTGTTGACTTAATAATAACTTATGAGTAGTGTCGTGCTTATTATGATATGCTTAAATCTTATTCATTCTTGTGATATTATTTCTTGATGTTAGGGTTGTAGTAACTCGTGATTTTAAGTGTGTTGTGATAAGTGTTACTTGTTGAGATAGCAAGCATATTTGGTTGATTAGTATGATTTACTTAACTTTCTAGAATTTTTTAAATAAAAACTCCCTTTTTGGCATGTTTTTCTTGTGTATGTGCATAAGCTCTCCTACTTAGTACATGTGGAGTACTAACCCCATTTTCTTCCCTTCTCCTAAACATTTTAGGATCCGGTCGTTGAAGTTGATTTGAGGTGATTTGAAGGAAGACTTGGACATTTTATCATCCAAGTGGTAGGTCCTCATTTCCCCCGAGGACGATGCCAATATTCTCTTTGCGAAGTTACTTAGTCACTACAACTTTTCTATTGACTCTATTTCCTATTTGAGAAAAATTTGTATAAAGCCTATATGCGGCTTACTCTAATTGTAGTAGGGCTATGCCCAAAGTTATTGTCCTCGTTTTGATGGTTTATGAGATGAGACAAATTTATGCCCAAACTTATTGTCCCCGTTTGGAGGTCTCATAGGATTGTTTTTGCAAAATTAGTTACCCATTCACTGCACTACACCGTACAGGTATTTCATCTTCACTTTCTCAATGATTTCTCGTTCATTTGTTTGTGGATTCAAAGTCATTGTATGTGGGTCTGGAATTAGAGACATAATTGAATGTTCAACTTGTTAAAATTCAGTTCCATGTCCCTTAGAATGACCTAAATTGAATGGGTTGGGGGTGAACTCTGTCTAAATGAACTCTGCATGTTCTTTGGTTTGTTGTTTTTCTAACTAGCGACTTGTTAGTCTCTTAGAATTCATGGTTGAATTCATGTTTTTCTAACGATTAGTATTTCGCTTGATATTGCATGTTGGGGGTACTCATTTGTGCTTGAAAGTACTCATTTGTGGGGTAAAAAACAAGCCCAAAACCTTGTCTCTGACAAACCGAATGAGACCCCGTCTAAGGACCATCGATGGGGTCCATCGACGGTTCACCTTGAAAACTGTTAACTGTTGAACGACAGAAGTTGACTACGGTCCGTCGATTGATCAACGGGTTGTTCTGCACGTCCGTCGATTTTGTCTTGAACTTTTCTTTGTAATAGTTTCAAAAATTATTCTAAAGTATCCAACAATGGAAGTGGACTACGGTTCGTCGATTCATCGATAGGCTATTTTGCACGTCCGTCATTTTTGTTTGAAACTTTGCTTTTGTGAGATATTCTTGTCAAACGACGGAAGTGGACTACGGTCTGTTGATTGATTGATGGGCCATTCTGCAGGTCTGTCATTTCTAACCAAAAGTTGTGAGAAAAGTTGTCGTCTGAAAATTCCTAAGTCCATCGACAAACACCATTGACAGACCGTAATTTCATCAACAGGCTCTCACTGGTGCTCGTATTTTAAGTGTGAAGTTCTCCACTAAAATATGAACTATATTTCAAGATTTAGTTTTGCTTCTTCAGTGTGTGTAGGTTGATTACAATGAAACTAACAACGCTCATTTCAGGTACTAATGGACCCCAAACAAGATATTGCCTATTCCAGGGGACGGTCCATGTCTGTGGCACCATCCCGGTGGTTGATTGACTTGTATGATGATGAGCGTGATCCTGATTATGTGCCCTCGGCACCCGAACCCCGCCACCACTTTCTAGAGTCACTCGGGGCACCCCCAACAAGTGGCTCCCTGCGTAGTCACTTCCTCCCCATCTGAAGAGAAATGCATATTGACCGGCACACCGTATGGGTCTGCCTCAGGTTTTGAGGGAGCATCTGGCTCCGAGGAAGCCTCTGATTCTGACGTATCCCACTCTACAGTGTCGAATGAGGCCACTGCCTCCGAATCTTGATCTCAGGGAGCCGCTCTCCCAGACGGGGCTTCTCAAAATGACTCGTTTGATGAGGCCCAGAGTGTATAGTATGTTTCAGTGCCCTAGTTTTAGGTCCCTGCATCGGTTGTTGATCAGCCCAACCGGTGGTGCATAGAGGGACAATACCAGATTTACAAGGATGCCAAGTTGCTAAACGACAAGGGGGTTATGACTCTGACTTTGACAATTGAGAGGCGGGTTCTGACAGGTAGCCTCACATATTCCATGTGATACATGACTTATTCACCTGCCACGAGCTCAAGTGGATGGCTAGGAGTGTGGGACCTTACAACAAGGAGATGCTGCAAGAATTCTACGCCTCTTATGTCAGCTCTCCGAGTTTCTTTGGACAGGCGGGCTAACCCCGCAAAATAGGCACCACTCACATATGTCCGAGTTTGAGTCTTCCGGGTGGATATTTCTTCTCCTACCATTCACCGCTTCTTATTCGGTGAGACCACTTATGTCGAGAAAGTCCCCTCACCCCAGAGTTTGACTATAGTTGGGATATGGTCAAGAATTGCCATTTTCAGTGGGCCATAGATCTTAGAGAGTCCTCCAAGAGGTGGATTGCCCAATAAATATCCATATACGGTGAGGGAGTCGACTGGGTGATGGACCCGAGAGACCATATAAAGAATCCAACCTCACATTTGCAGCCAAGTTCATGTGGCTTTTGGTTCGCCACTGCCTATCCCCGACAGTTGTAGATAATATACTTACCTGGGATAGAGAGATAATGGAAGCAGCTACGGTCACTGGGTTTGAGATTGATTTTGCGAGACTGTTTATCTCTGCCATCTATGAGAGGGCTTTTAAAGCCTCTACCACTTACCCATTTGCCTGGATGATTTTTCTGCATTGTAGGAATGTTAGAGTCACCATTTGTCACATAGATGTCCTCTGTACTTCTATCGATTCAGTGGATATTGATCTCATTAGGGATGAGGCCAATGAAGCGGCACCACGGAGAGTGCCCTGACTAGATGTGCAGCCATTAGGTGAGAACTCGGCGAATACGGTACAGAAAGGACAAGGGTCTGATCATGCTACTTCAGATCCTACCAGTACCACCGCTATCGAGTTTGCCTTGGGCAATAGTATGGCACCGAGTTCCTCCCTGTCTACGTCTACATCAGCACCATTGGTCTCGATTGCTAGGGTACAGAAGTTAGAGGCCCAAATGGCCACCTTCCTTCACCATATCAAACCTTGGATGCAGAGATCCATTGCTGAGGCTAAGGACTAAATTGAGAAGAAGGTACCTCAGTAGACGGAGAAGAGGATTCAGGCGGTCGACTAGCACCTCGATGCTTTTTAGTTGAGAGTCCTACAACGCCCAACCCCAACCATTGATTTAATGACTCTTCAAGATACTTTGGCGAGCATGCGGGTTGACGTTGATGCTATCCTTGATGTGAGGGTACCCGAGCCTGAGCCACACCTGCAGAGCTTGCGGAGGATACAATGCTTACCGTATTGCTCACTACGATTACTACACCGCCACCCCTGCCACATGAGTGTGCCAACAGGAACCATTTCAGAGAGAGTGAGGATGCTCGGTCTAGGAAAAAGGATCATACTAAGATGGAATCTACAAGGAGAGCTTCATTGATTGATGAGAAGGCTCGGCAGATGAGGGCTCGTGAATTAGCTTTTGGGGCGTCTTGCTCCATAGTGGAGGATGTTGAGAGGAGCACTACGGAGGGTGCATATATTTTTGTGGGAACCATTCATGGTGTCCCTACTACTAAGGGAGCGGGTTTTGGGAAACTGGACCCTCCAGCTTGTGATCTTTGGCGCTATGCGCCTCAGGTTTGCTTCACCTACCACCTTTGTTTTATTTTCTTATGCATTGGGGACAATTGCATTTTTTTTAGGGTTGGGGTAAATGGAGAGTGAGTGCTAGGGTGAAGTCTGAGTAGCCTAACTCAAGATCCTCGCTTGGTGGTTTTCTTGCCTTTGTTCTTTTGCACAAAGAGACTGCTTAGTTTACTGTTCAACCGGCATGTGTACTATTTTATACAAAGTATGAATGTGAAATCTGAAGCATGAAAGCTAAATATGAATGATATCCTGTTCTAAAGAGAATGCTTGCATGATTAGGCATAATGAATGTTTAATGTGTTGGCTCTAAGCATGACATAGAGATGTATCATTACATGAGCCTCAATCTAATACTCGAATTAGGAATCCAATAATCTAATAGGGTATTGAGGTGGTAAGAGAGTGTGAAGAAAGTTGATTGTTCCGTTGTTAGTACCTAGCTAGAACTTGACCATTTAGTCCTGCAAAAACAAATTTGTGTTAGACATTTAGGAAAGGATCATAGGCCCTTGTTCAAATTAGCCAATATTTAACCTAATTAAAAGAAAACCAAATGAAATTGATCCCTTTTTGATCCAAATGTTTTGATCTTATAGAGGACCTTTCTTTTCTACCCGAACTCATCTTCCTTGGGTATAATGTATTGGCCCTGGTCCTTCCTTGGACATGCACACCTCAAATTAGGCCAAAAGCATAAGTTGAGGGTGGCTAATGCGGACATTGACCTCATCTTGTGCCTGACCCAATCTTGGGTACTGTCTACCTCGACTCATAACAAATCCATAAGTTGAGGGTGACTATTATAAGCAATGTCCCAAAAAGTGCGGATGAGAGGGTAAATGTTAAACAAAAAGAAAAGAAAGAGTGAATGAGAGAAGAGACTCAATGAAAGCCATTATCAAAGAAAAAAAAGAGAGAAAAAAGTAAGATTCATTTCCACAAAAGGAGAAAGAAAGGAGAAAAGAAGGCAAAGAGTACAAGAAAAGGAAGAGTAACACATAATAGAGAATGAAACAGGTAGGACGCTTACAAGTAATGTCAAGGAGGGCCACAAGTCACTAAAATGTACCCAGATGTATCAACCCTGACCCAGAGCCAACGTTACAAGCCAAGAAACTCCAATGGTGATCATAAGAGTCTAATATGGTGAACTTAAGCAGTGAAAATAAGGGAAAGCCTATGGCGACAAGTACAAATTAGGTGTGAAGTTGTTTTGAGCGTGAGTGTTGAATAATGATCCTTATACCCCAATTTGAAATCACTATGCAAAAAAAGGAGGATATCTTTTGAAGCAAGGCCACTAGTTGCAATATTTGAAAGATGGTTCCTTGGTGAGAGATAAAAGAGTATAGGTGTAGGTGTGTGGTGAGTCTGTGCCATGGTCTGATCAACATAAATGAGCTTAGTGATCCTAAGAGTAAAAGCATGCAATAAAGGAATAAAAAGGCGGGATTGATAGCCATATGATTGTGAAAGCTTAAAAGAGGATACTTTTGTACAAAGGTATTGTGGTGATTCATAGTGCGTCGCTTGAGGACAAACAATGAATTTATGTTAAGGGTGTTGATGTACCGTGGTTTCACGATACTTCCAATGCTTTTTCCTTAAATTTAGTGTGTGTATAGGTTTTTATGTAGTAATTTTGATGTACTTTATTTGTGTTTAGAAGGAAAGTTGTCCAAAGTGGAAATGCAGAAATCAATAAAGAAGTTACCCACGAAGCCATCGACGCCCATCGCCCTATCGATGGAGTGTAGGTGGTGATCGTCGACTGGAGGTTCAAGCATCTGGAAGAAAATCAGGAAATTCAGACTAAGTGTGGGGTTATGGAAGGATCAACGGACCGTCCTGGTAAGTTGTTGATGATTTCAGAGACTGCTCCAGTACCGAAGTTGAAGAAAAGTTTAAGCATGCAAAAATGGAGGCATCGACGGACCTTAATTGAATCGACGGACTGTGCTGCTGGTCCGTGTATAGGATCAGAGAAGATGGAATGTGCAGGATTGAAAAGATTTCAATATGGACCGACAAAGGCACTCGATGGTCCGTCGTTTGATGGACGGATTGTCAGAGGGGTCGTCGATTGGAGCTGCGTTTTTTGGACAAACATTCTTTAATTGCTTTTTATTTTAGGACAATGTTTTTATATAGTGGGTAAAATGTCATTTTTGGCGTATGATCTTTTATTGTTTTCATAGTTTTGTTTTTGGAGATTTTACTTTGCAACTTGGCCAATTAATTAAATTTTTCAGAATCAATTCTCAAGTGAACTTTGTTGTTTCAAGTATAATTTCTGGATTTTCTTCAAACTTGTCAAAGTAAGTTCATGATTTATTATTCAACAAATATGAATTGTTTTGTTCTAAGCGTTGGTAACTAAATCCAAAACTAGGGTTGTGGCAACCATGGGTGATTAACAAAATAAACCAAGCTAATTAACAATTCTCAACTAGGTTATTGCATGCATTTATAATTCTTTCGTCTAGAAGTCTTTTTAACAGGTGCACGCTTTAGAACTCACCATATTTCCAATTGCCGAACTAAGGGGATAGTTAATAAGAAAAGAATTATCGACATAGATTTAGTGGATACTATCTAATAGTCTAGTTTTGGTTGTTGCGAGGTGATAACTAAGCCAAACATCGAATATGATGCTTACTATGAATTAAAAGGTAAGGTTTAGTAATTCAAACACACATAACCAAATCAAGGTACGGGGTGAAATTCTCTAAATGCATGACCAAGGATTTAGAGATACATAACTTATCACTTTGAATTCAAAACCTTAGGAGAGAATTGTTATAAGCTAGGGTTATGGCGTTATGAACCTATGGGGAGCACTTACACCCTAGTTTTTCTCATAACTTGATAAACATCAACAATATACTTTTGCTACTTGTTAGATTATATAACATGACAACATTTTTGTTTCACAAACCCTCTCCCTTTAATTATTAGTTTTCGGAAAGGACTTTACTAAATAGAGGTACTCGTACATTAAAGTTAACTCTAAATCATTTCCTCCTGGGATCGACCCCAACCTAATAGTTGGGTTTTTTACTTGATACGACTTCTTATACTTCTTTAGGGAAGTGTAATTTGAGTGTATTAGGGTGCTCATGTCTTGTTTGTAAGAAAGAAATATATGTCCCTTAGGATGTGTGTAGACTACCGCCAATTGAATAAGGCGACCATCAAGAATAATTGTATAGATGCGAATGTTCAGAGAGGTATATTGGAGGTTCAGTGTTGGCCACCAATTGGAGGAGGCTCATTGCTCCAGATATTCCATTCATACAGGTTCAACCAAGATTTACCCCAATTTGAGAGAGGTATATTGGTGGGAAGGCATGAAGAAAGATATTGTTGAGCTTATTGCCAAGTGTTCAAATTGTCAGCAAGTGAAACTGGAGTTCCAAAGGCCCTGAGTTTAGCTCAGAATATAGAACTTCTGAAATGGAAGTACAAGATGATTAATATGGACTTCATCACAGGCTTTCCTAGACCTTGAGGCAAGATGATTCTATTTTGGTGATTCTGGACAAAATGAAGAAGTCAGCCCATTTCTTGCCAGTAAAGACTACCTATTAGGAATAAGATTATGTCAAGTTGTACCTTCAAGAAGTGGTGAAACATCATGGATTTCCGATCTCTATTATTTCAAATAGAGGTGCACAATTAACTGCACAATTCAGGAATTCTTTCCAGAAAGGTTTTGGTTCAAAAGTGAACTTAAGCACTATTTTTCATCCTTATACAGATTGAAAAGCAGAGTGTACTATCCTTACCTTAGAGTATATGTCGAGATCTTGTGTGGTCGACTTCAAGGGGAATCGGGATGATCACAAACCTCTCATTGAGTTTGCTTACAACAAAAATTACCATTTGAGCATCCAAATGGCTCCTTATGAAGCTCTATATGAGATAAGATGCTGATCTCCTATTGGGTGGTTTGAAGTTTGGAAGCAGGGTTG
This sequence comes from Solanum chilense, assembly GCA_032847665.1. NCBI lineage: Eukaryota > Viridiplantae > Streptophyta > Magnoliopsida > Solanales > Solanaceae > Solanum > Solanum chilense. Next base: position 4,492,646 of record JAPDHL010001910.1, on the reverse strand, counting down.
ATAGGACTCGATATAGTTCACCAAGCTTTAGAGAAGGTGAAAGTGATTCAAAAAAGGGTGAAGACGGCACAAAGTCGCCAAAATTCCTACACAGATGTTAGGAGAAGGCCATAGAGTTTGAGTTGGATAATTGGGTGAATCTTAAGTTTCACCCATGAAGTGTGTTATAAGGTTTGGTAAGAAGGGAAACTCAGTTCCCAGTATATTGGTCCTTGTAGAATCTCCAACAGAGCGATAATGTGGCTTATGAGTTAGAGCTACCGCAAGAGATAGCAGCGGTTCATCCGATCTTTCATATTTCTATATTGAAGAATTTCATAGGTGATCATTCATTGATACTACCAACAGAGAATGTTGGGATTAAGGATAATATATCCTATGAGGTAGTTTCGGTTCAAATTATAGATCATCGAGTTCGCATATTGAGGACATAAGAAGTTGTTTTAGTCAAGGTCCTTTCGAACAACCAATTTGTTGATGAAGCGACTTAGCAAGTTGATAAGGATATGAAGAAGACATATCACATCTCTTTGAAACTGGAGAGAATTAAGATCAAGGTACTAAATTATCTTTTTATCACTTATAAGACTATGTGTAAGCATGTTATTACTTGTTTTTGTTAGTTGAGTGTTGAAATGGTATTACTAGCCTTAGCTTAGTGAAAGAGTTCTCATTCTAGAACGAATGTGCCCAAGGGGGAGATACTGTAAAATCTAGTAACTTGAAACAACTAAGTTTAGGCTACGAAACCAAGAATAATCATTTTTGGAAATAAATAGGGAAATCTGGAGAATTTGCATGTTTCAAAAGTGAGTTTTAGTTATTTTCAAACGGCCATAGCTTCCAGCTCAGAAAATTTTAGGGTGAGTCATTTATATGGATGGAAAACTAATGGAAAGATCTTCACAACGACATCGATTTGGGAACTTTCCAGGTTGTATGAGTGACGTATGACTTTCAAAAGATGGGTTGTCGGACAGAGAAGTCCAATCTTGATTTGTTAAGGGTGTGTAGTCTTTTCCTTACCCAATTATTTAATTTCGTTTTTGGGTAATAAGTTGGGGTCTAAGCTGATCCCATTCAGTATACGCATTTTGAAAAAAAGTTAGGGTCTTGAGAGAAAAGAAAAGACGAGGAGAAAAGAGGAGAAAGGAGAAGAAGAAGCAAGAACACTAAGAGTCGTTGCTTGGATTATGTCGGGGGCAATCCCTTTAATTTATGTGGGATCTTTTGTGTTGGGTTACTTCACCCACCCACCAATTTATTTCAATTCAACAAATTTATGGGTTTACTTCATGTTAGAAGTTAAGATCTTGAAAGCAAGTATTGCTTTCTTGTTGATTGGATTGTTAGATTCCATTGTTGGTTTGATTCTTCTTTCTTCAAGTTAATTTGAGTATAATTCAGTAGATTTTGATAGTACAAAGGCTTCCCAGCGTTTAGTGGAAGAACTCGGAAGTTTGGATAGTTTGGAGATAGAAAACGACTTGAAGAATTCATCAGACGCACCTTGACAGGGGCAAGTGCAGTGCACCTGCAATGCGCCAGAAATTAGCCTCAGTTAACCAAGGCTTGGCAGCGCGGGCCACTAGTGCGCTAGAACCAGACCTCAATAAACTGAGGCTGGCGTGGTGCACCAGCAGTACGCCCAACCCAACGTTTTTCGTCTAATTTTCATAGTTTAGACCTTTTAAGCCCTTCCAAGGTACATTAACACATTCCGATGATTCTAATTATTTCAAACGATTTCTAAATACCTATACATCATCAAAGAACTTAATTCAAAACCTTGAATCCATTATCTATTCAAGGAAAGTTATGACCAAAGTCAAGAGAGCTAAGAAGTAAAGTCTAAAGCTATGAAATAAAGTTTCTTAATGTTTCCAGGGGTCTTGTCTGAACGTTTTAACTTCGTTTCAAGGCTCAAGTTTTGAATTAAAGGAAGAGTAAAGGCTAAAGTTTTTCACAAATATTTTCACTTTGTTTTAAAACATAAAGTTCAGGTTGAGTAAAGAGTAAAGTTGACTTCATTTCTCAAGATTTATATGGGGAACTAAGTAGTGCCTCAGAGCTTAAACTAAAATGTTTTTAAACTTTGAGAGAGAAAGGAAGCTACACTTCCACAGAGCTTATGGCTAGTTTTAATAGAAGAAAGGGGAAACTATGATTTCAAAAAGAGCTTTTTTTTTTTTAAAGCTAAGTTTTGAGTTCTAATCTCAAATCATAGAATCAATATGTTTTAAAAACATAAGATCCAGTAGATATATATTTTGGGAGTAGTATTGAGCACGGATGTGGGGATGAGAGTTGATATTAACTCAAGTCTCCCTGTAAACCATGTAGCCATCAAAGGTAGAAAAGGGTCATATCTTTAGATGAACCCTTTAGATCGTTTAATAGTGGATCCATTAAGCAGGTCAGGTCCTATACTCTGGTAAAGTTAGGATGGCTGGAAAGCGTGGGCTGAGTAACATTGTATCCTCACATTAGATCTTAAGTGATGGTCGTAGGTTGGAGAATCTCCCATAGTAGTATTGTATTTTCATATACAGAAGTCATTGTAATTTTATATACATCTTAGATATTATTGTATACTTGTATACATTAAGAGTTTTTATCATAATTTCTTTATATTTGCAATTACTTTTAAGTGCGCATATTGAATACGAGTTAGTAGATCATGAGTTGAGAAGAGCCAAGGTAACTATTCATTCTTACTCCTTTTCAAGCCTAAGTGTTGTTTAGCTTTCCAACTTGCATATGGCTACATTTAATGTACTGATGCCAATTGGCCAGTATCTTATCATGATGCAGACGCTGGTAACGAGGATCGACATCCAGCGCACTGTTGATACAGTTGAGCCCTCCAAAGTCAATTTGTGAGCCTCCTTGCATTCGAGAGGACATCTTTTTATTGCTTTCTCGATTAGTTCAATAGAATATTGTGGGGTTTGTCCCAAAATTCATTTCAATAAACTTAGAGGCTTCATAGACATTAAGTAGTCCAGTAGTCTTTACTTTTTATTCATAAATTAAAGATTTGGTTGCCATTTTGGCCAGTTTGAATTTTTAAGCTTTTAAAAAATTCTAGATAATATTATTGTTCAGTTTAGTGAAGTTCTTTCATTCTTATATGTATGATTGTCGTCTTCCACTGAGTTAAGTAAGACATTTCAAGGGTTCTCTCCAGGCCAAAAATGGTCACAGAGTTCCAGTCCTGCCAAGGGTGTAGGCTTGGGGCGTTACACTACAACTCAACCAACAGGAATTCAACTATTGTTCTTCAAGAACATCAGTGTTCATCATTTCAGTCTACTAAAAATTATCTAAATTAAACAAATTGGTGTGTGGGTAAACTAACCCAACACAGAATAAACTCGTATACCTTGATAGATATCACCTGTGAAGAATTCCATTTGCAAAACCTTAACGTTCTTGATCTTTCTCCCTTCTTATTCTTCTATTCTCTTTTCTCCCAATCCCAAAGTGTGAATAACATTTATAATACTGACTTAAGGCTTAGTTTTACCCCTAATAAACCTTTAGAACGAATTAGGAAATAATTGGGTAAAATGACTAACTTACACTTACTAAAGTTTGTATTGGACTTTCCTTAATTCAATAGCCAAACTTCAGAAAGGCATATCTCCCTTGTACGATATCAAAATCGTGCAAACTCGACGCCGTTGGAAAGTTCTTCCCAAGGAATTTCAACCATATAAAAATTGACTCTAAATCATCCTGATCTAGAAGTTATAGACGTTTAAAAATATGAAAACTCACTTCTTAAACTTAAGAAATTTTTCCAGCTTTTGTCCCTTTCTTTACAAAAGTGATTATTTTTAGTTTCTTATATTAGTTTGAGATATTTTGGGTTGCAAGATGTTAGACTAAGTGTGAATAACTTTTCTAAAACTTACTTAAGGCTTAGTTTTATCCCTAATAAACCTTTTAAAACAAATTAGGAAATAGTTGGGTGGAAATACTACTTTACCCTTACTAAAATCCGGATTGGACATTCCTTAATTCAATAGACCAACTTCCGGAAGGCATATCAGCCTCATACGATATAGAAATTGTGCAAACTCAGTGATGTTGGAAAGATCTTCCTAAGGGATTTCCAACCATATAAAGAACTGACTCTAAAGCCTCCTGATCTTGAAGCTATGGCCGTTTGAAAATAAGCAAAACTCACTTCTTTAACTCAGGAATTTTTCCTGATTTCACATTTTCTTTCAAAAAGTAATTATTTTTAGTTTCATAGCTTATTCCTAACTATTTCAAATTACGAGATGTTACAGTTTAGCATTCTAACTCGCATACTGGTATATTCAATGTACTGATGTATGTTGTCCTGCATCGTATCATGATGCAGACGCTTGTAACTATGATCGGCATTTTGTGCACCGTTCATCCAGTGAGCAGCTCAGAGTCAGTTGGTGAGACTTCCATCATTCCGAAGGACATCTCCACCAGTAACTTATTTTCTTTAAATTTTCAGTTATTAGAATGATTGGGGGTATTGTCCCAATATCCATCATTACTTTAGAGGCTTGATAGATAAATAACATAGTTTTTTACTCTTATTCATTTCATTTCTAAATGTGTAAGACATGAGTTGCCACTTTGGCAAAATTAATACTTCAAAGTTATTTTCCTTGAATTATTTCTCTTGTGTTTAAGTATTCTGCAAAATAAACAAAGTCAGGTCGTCAAGGGTTCGCTTGGGGCCAATAATGATCTTCAACTATTGCTCACGTCCAGGTTGTAGGCTCGGGGCGTGACAGTAAGTGGTAGAAATATTATGATATTATACATATTTATTAATCTTTTTTTAGCGTCAAAAAAATATAAAAGAAAATACATACACTCTTAACAAGTGAAAGATAGTCCATTTTTAGACTTATTTTAGCATGTGCGGTAACCCGCACAATTTTTTATTTTTTTAATATACAAAATCATATATGTGTCTATATACTAAAACCAGGATTCCCTTTTAATATATTTTATTTCCAAAACTAGTCTTCTTCAACCATGAAAAGTTGTGACTTTTATGAAAAATTGTGACTTGGATGAAACGTTGTCACTTTCAAGAAAAGTTGTTCCTTTTTTGAAAGGTCGTAACCTTTACGAAGGGTTTTAACTCTTCCAAAGAGTTATAACAGTTATAACCTTTCGGAAAGGTTATAACTCTTATGAAAAGTTATGACTTTTATGAAAAGTTGTCACTTTTATGAACAGTTGTGAATTTTAAGAAAGGTTTTGACCTTTTCAAAGGGTTGTAACTTTACCAAAGAGTTGTAATATTTATGGTAAGTCACAATAATCATGTGTTAACACTACCCTTTATTTTCTATAAATAGTGGACTTTCCTCTCCTACCTTCTAAGTTTTACCTAGGTGGTAATTTTTTTCAATAGACCTTTAAATTTTTATATTTGAACTTCTATATATTTTAACTTTAATTTCGTAATGATCATCTCTTCGCTGCAAATTGTGTTCGATAGTAACTTATGTTGTGAGAATTATGAAACTTAATCATAATTGCAGATTCTTTGAATGTAGAACAAGATAAACAATAAGTACATGTTAAGCGATGAAACTCATTGTAAGTGAGGCAAGTCCTGAAGGGATCAAGATTGTTGGCAATATGAAATCATGTTAGTAATCATATCGTTTTACACTTTCCATTTCTTTTACACTTCAACTGCAATTAATTTTAATTGTATGGACAAGTGTATTATTTTGTCTTGGTTTATTTACTCTTTCTATTGATTAGAATTGATTGTGTATCAAAAACAAACTTCCAATCCTTGAAGTTAGTAGTAGGCTCTGTGTCCACACTATTCTTCTCATACCTCACCTATAAGAATACAATGGAATAACCATTTGTATGTGGAACGTTTTTAATTTTTGTAATATAAAATTCCTATATTAGAAAATGAATATTGTGAATAAGATTAATGTGGACTATATGATGTTTCAAGTTTTTTACATCCATATTATTTTAATGGAGCCAATAGAGACATAGTGTGTGATCTTTATCATTAATAAGGTGTATCAAATCACTCTATTTTAATCGAATTATTTTGTGTCCAATTTGTTGCTACAAATTATGTTGATATAAAATAATTTGGTATAGTCATAATTTAAAGGAGAGGCTGCCTAGAAGATCGATTGATATCAACGATAAAATGGACAATTACACTGTGTAAATTATGTATGTTCAGATCCGTCTTAAGATTTAGAGTTAAATAAGTTGTTTTTATTTTATTTAACAAAATTGCAATGTTGTGGAATGTATACAAGTTTCTATTTTTCAATTTTCCTAACAACATTCGAAAGAAAGCATTTGACCCTGGATTTTTAAGCATTACCCTTGAATCATATTTGTTTAATTATCTTAAAATTGAACGTACGTATTTTAGGTTCTTCGGACGTTAAATGAACCTTAGGAATAGGTAGTAAAGTATTTTGGTAAAGTGTGTAAGAATAGTATTGGATAGAGTGTATAACAAATGTTGACATTAGTTATCCTAAGATTTTTCTTATCTATTTTAGATTAATACATAATTTCTCATCTCATCATTAATATTAAGTATACATTATTCTCAATACTTTCATAAGAGTGTTCATTGAGATTGGTCTCTTCATTAACTTTTTACTCTCATAGGTTTACTTAGCCTCATTTAAGATTGTTCTCATCTTTCACATTTGCCTCTTATCATGTTTTTACCATTAGCACATTAGCATTAGCACATTTGATCTTCTTAACATTAGCACATTTGATCTTCTTAACATTAGCACATTTGATCTTCATAATTACTCACCCCTTTTTACGTGAATGTTCATTTCATCATATGCCAATGTACTTGGCCATTTTTGTGTTTCACACTCTTACTTAACCCTTCTAGGGTTTCATCATTTCATTACATAATATTCATTTCATCGTATGCCAATGCACTTAGCTATTTAGTGTGCTTTACACTCATACTTAAACCTTCTAGGGTTACATCAATCTATTACATACATGTTAGGTTCACTTATTTTTAAATGTATGCTAGACTTATGGGTCCATGCATACAAACAATGAGGCTTCATTCATAATTTGTTTAAGTGATTAATATAGTCCTAAGATCATATGGTACAAGACTTATGCATGTTGTATGTAGGCCAAGATATTGATTTCGATCGAAGTAGGTAGAATTATTCTTGAGCATTAAATTCACGTATGACTTATGTATCAATACGAAATTTGTGCGAGGGAACTTGGTTCCAAATTTGTTGGAAAACACTTAAATTTTTCATTCATTTTATTTTGGTCCACACGACTTGGGAACCCAAGATAAGGCCCCAATGCCTTCATTTCATTTTAATTTCTTTTATTTAAATTTTCCCTTTCTTGGGCGAGGGGTTGTGAGATCTAACCCCCACAACCCCTTTTATTTAAGTTTCTTTTTCCTTGACTTTTTGGAGTTGACCGTGAAGGTGTGGGATCGAATCACCACAATCTCACTTTATTTTTCTTTTAAAAAATCCCTTTTTCCACCTAGAGGTCGTGGTTTCAATTCCCACACGCTTTCATCCCAAGAGATTGTTCCTAGAATTCCCACCTTAACAAACTTAAGGGCTTTCATCTCGTATGTATATCCACTCGGTGCTAAGAATTATTTCCCTTGAATACATATTAAGTCCTCACATAAGTTATTAATAATGGAAGAATGTCTTCACGCTGAATCCAACATAATTCATAAGATAGGTCCCCGAAAACAAACCTCTGGCGGTGAGCATCTGCATCAAGCTACTAGTTACCATGAATGTATAAGCTTGTGGTAGAGGAGGTAGGACAAGAGTCCCATCATAATTGGTGATGTTAACATTGTCTCTATAACTCTTGAGGGCGTGAGGCGAGAGGTTTCCTCCTCAAAGCACCATCACCAGGCCTCTCCACAATCACTTGGTTATGAGCATCAATTGGCTGAGGAAGTTGATGGTTGATCCCATCACCTAGATTTGTATGATTATGTTGATCATTCATTATGTTGAGTGAACGGTTCAGTTCTAGATCAAGTGGAAGTATTGGTTCTCCTCGACTCCGTGTACTTGACATACACTAGACCAAGATTTGAAAGACACAAAAACAAAGAGAAAAAAGAAAAATTAGGAAATTATTGACTAAAATGCAGTAATGATATTAAAGTTACTCTAAAAGCCACTTTCCCCGGCAGCGGCACCAAAATTTTATACGCTCAAATTACACTTCCCTAAAGAAGTATAAGCGATCGTATCAAGTAAATAACCCAAATATTAGGTTGGGGTCGATCTCACGAGGAAAATGATTTAGACTTAACTACAATGTACAATTACCTCTATCTAGTCAAGTCCTTTCTGAAAACTAGTAATTAAAGAGGTTTTTTTTTAAAAAAAAAACAAAACCGTTGCTATGTCGTGAACTCAAGCAAGTAACAGGAGTGAATTATTGGTGTTTATCAAGTTGTGGGAGAAACTAGGGTGTAAGTGTTCCCCATAGGTTCATAACGCCATAATCCTAGCTATAAAAATTCTTTCCTAGTGTTTTGAATGCAAAGTGATAAGATATGTATCTCTAAATCGTTTGTCCGACATTTAGAGAATATCACCCCGTACCTTGGTTCGGCTACGTCTGTTTAAGTTACTAATCTTTACCTTTACTTCATATGAAGCATCATGTTCGATGTTTTGCTTAATTATTACCTTACGCCAATCGAAACTAGCCTATTAGATAGTATCCATTAAATTTATGTCGATAATTCTTTTCCTATTAACTACCCCCTTTGTCAGGCAAGTAGCAATAAGGCGAGTTCTAACTCGTGCACTCATAAAAAGACTTCTAGACGAAAGAATTATTGATGCATGAAATAACCTATTTGAGAATTGTTAATTAGCTAGTTTTATCTTGTTAATCATCTATGGTTCCCACAACCCTAGTTGTAGATTTAGTTACCCATGCTTAGAAGAACACAATTAATAGTTGATGAAAAATAAATCATGAACTTAATTTAATAAATTGGAAGAAAATGCTGAAATTCAACTTGAAATCACACAATTATCTTCAACACCAAATCCGAAAATTTGAATTAATTGTAAAAAAAAATCTCCAAGAACAAAAGTATGACATTGGTAAAAAGAATTAAACCCCAAAAATGAGCTTTTTCACCCTATTTATAATACAAAGATTCCTATATTAAAAAGAATCCAAAATAAGGAAAGTTTTGTCCAAAACACGGCTTAAATCGACGACCCCATAGATTGTCCGTCGGTCAAATGACAGACCATCAACTGCCTTCGTCGGTCCATACTTAAGATCTTTTTATAGGCTCCACCCTGCATCTTCTCTTATCCAATCAACGGACCAGCAGCACGGTCTGTTGATGTACTTATGGTCCGTAGATGCCTATCGTTGCTCCATACTTAGCTTTTCTTCAATATCAGGTATCGGGGCAGTCTCTGATCACATCGACGATTTGTCAGGACGGTCTATCAATCAATGGACGGACCATCGATCCTTCTGTATCCCCACACTTAGTCACAATTCCCCGAGTTGCTTTAGATCCGTGAACCTTCAATCGATCGCCACCACCTATAGTCTTTTGATGAGACAGCCGGCCACAGATGGCTTCGTGGGTCGAATCTGCACTAAGTTTCCACAGCTTTCTACGTTTCAGTTTTGGAAAACTTTCCTACAAAACAAAGGCAAAATCATATCAAAATTACAACAAAAAATGCTCTAGACACAAACCAATCTTAAGTAAAAAGCATTGAAAGTACCGTGAAACCACGGTACATCATTATGATGCAGACGCAGGTAATCAAGATCAGCATCCATCACCTTGTTTATCCATTATGAGCGTTTAGAGTCATTGGTGAGCCTCCTTGCATTCTGGAGGATTCTTTTATTGCTTTCCATGTTTTTACTTATAGAATGTTGAGGGGTTTGTCCCAACATTCATCTTTTAGTATTATAGAGGCTTCATATATAGATAGTCAGTCAGATTGTTCAGTTTGGGACTCTCTTTTTATTAAGTGTCATTTTTGACCAACACATTTATATTAAGATATTTTATGAGAATGTTTCTCGCTTTATATTAACTCTTCCGTTGAGTAAAGTGGTCCATGCTAAGGGTTCGCTCAAGTCCAGCAATGGTCATCGGGTACCGGCAACATACATGGTGTAGGCTCAGGGCGTGACACTTAGGACTTGGGAGTAAAGAGAAGAGCAGAAAGAGAAGGGAGAAAGATCAAGAACGCGAAGGTTTTGTGAGTGGAATTCATTGGGGGTGATCCCTATCAAGGTATGTGATATATTTTTTCCTTGGGTTAGTACACCCTCACATCAATTTTTTACTCACATCAATTTTTTTGTTTCAGATAATTTTGAGTAGATTGAATGATAAAAATTGAAGCTCTTGAAGAACAATTGTTGAATTCTTGTTGGTTGTGTTGTAGAATGCCAATCTTTGATTTTATTCGTGCTTCTGGGTTGTTTTTTGAGTCGAATCTACTAGATATTGAGGATATTAATGATCCTATGTGTTTTGGGATCCATGGAAGTTTAGAGGGTTTAGAGATAAAAAAACATAGAAGAAAAGTTGGAACACCCGTCTATCAGGCCTTTGGGCGCTGCGCCAGCTTGAACCCCTCAGGAAAACCTCTGTCCGTTAGGCCCTGGTGTGTCGTGCCAGCGAAATCCCCTCACAATAGACTTTGTCTGTCAGGCAATGGCGTCCCACACCTCTCTAGAGCACCAATGACACCTGAAGACCCCATTCTCTCCCATATTGTCATATTAGTTCTTAAGTGATGCACCCATGTTTCTTAGTTGATTTCAACAATATAAGGTACATCTAAACAGCATGAAATCATCCATAAACATGAGATCATGAACTGTTAATCCATAATTCAATTCAAGGAAAGTTAAGATCAAAGTCAAAGAAGTTGAGAGTCAAGTGTTAAAGTTAAGAAGCAAGTCAAAGTAAGTTCTTAATGTTTTTAAGAGTCTTAAGATAACATTTTTACTTTTTATTTAAGGGTGAAGCTACAAGTTGAGCAAAGAGTAATGATTTGAGTCAAATTCTCAAAACTTATAAGGAAACTAAGTATTCCCTAAGAGTTAAGTTACAAAGTTAAGAAAAGAGTAAAGTGTTGAGTTCATTTATCAAAAGTTATAAGGGAACTAAGTATTCCCTAAGAGTTGAAAATGTTTTCACATTTCGAGCAAAAAAGGAAGCCAGACTTCCAAAAGAGCCTTTACCTAGTTTAATTTAAAAGAAAACTATATTTTCCAAGAGATATTTTAAAGCTAAGTTTGAGCAATTACATCAAACCAAATAAGAAGTTGTTTTAAAAACATATGAGAAAGCATTTCGGGAGTAGTATTGAGCACCGATATGGGGACACGAGTTCATTCTAACTCAAGCCCTCATAAACCATGTAGCCAACATGGACAGAAAAAGGGTCATAATTTTAAGCATAGACTAGTGGATCCACTTAGTAGTTCAGGTTCTATACTAACCACACGATATAAGATGGTCCTCTTTTAATTTGATGTACGAAATTGTACCATAGCTTAGGCTCATAGTAATGGTTGTCGGTTAGAGAATCTTCCACATGAATTATATCACTTTCTTATGTAAGTGAAATTGAATTTGTTTTGCATTTATTTAATGAAAAAAGTTTTTGACATTGTTTGACAAGCTTTATATATATTACATATGTCTTTACTTCTTTATATTGAGTTTAGTATTTCATGAGTTAAGCAGAGCCAAGGTAAGTTCTACTTAATCCTTTCAAGCTTTAAGTTTTTGTTTAGCATTCGAACCTGCATACTCGTACATTAATTGTACTGATGCTAGTTGGCTTGCATCATCTTATGAATGTAATACAGGGAACCAAGATCAACACCCAATGCCTCGCTGATCTAGTTTGAGCATTCGGAGTCAGTGGTGAGCCTCCTTGTAACCGAAGGACTCTTTATTGCCTTCACTTCAGTTATAGAATGTTGTGGGGGTTTTCCCGGTAAGACCCTAAAAATGACTTAGGTTAAATAGATACTAACATGTTGGTATTGATAGTATAAGGTCTTTAATATGTATAATAAATGGTTTAGAGGCAGTAGTTAAAGTATTGGAGGTGTTGGAAATCAAACGTCTAGGGACGACTAACTCGTTTGGCGACTAAGTCACCTAAATGTCTAAAATGTGGTTCTATGTGTTTAATGGTGGTTTAAGTTTTTTAATAGAGTCAATATATCATGTATAGGAAGTGGTTAAAGTTTCGTGAAGTTTGGAGGTCAAACGAACAAGAACGTCCATGACGTTCGAAAGATAAGCTTTGAGTCGACCTTGCGAGTTTCGTTGAGTTTTACGTATTCGTTATGGATGAAATTCATGTTAGATATTTTAAATTTATACTTGATTGTATTTGGGTTGGAAACGACCAGGAAATTATCCCCAAGGACCATCTAAGGGTCCTTGAGGAAGGACCCAAAATCAGTGTGCAGACTATCCCAGGCAGACCCTGGCAACGGAGCAATCAACGTCCAGTCATGGATGTGACACCCCTTCAAAGGGTCCTTCTGGAGGGACTTTACCATGTGCAAGGAGAGAAACCTTGTCAATACAATGTTGCCACCGACGGAGGGCTAAGACGGCCCATCGTGGCTGTGACGCCCCGTCAAGGGCAGGCATCGCAGGCTACTGCCTTCCTGCGCAGGCTGCTGCCAAGTCAAGGGGTGAATTGGTAAATTTACCCCACTTCTAAATTAAGTCCTGAATTGCTTATAAAGGGTCTTTTGGGTGTTTTAATTAAGTATATAAAGGGTAAAAACATGGAAGACCAAATTCTTCAAAATCATAAACCCAAAACTCTTAGAAAATATTCCAAAGCCTCGATTGAACTCCAACTTGAAGAGGAAGATTGGTGAGGGGTTTTTGTGTCGAAATTATTCATCAAAGTGAAGCATTATCAACCTTGAGTTATGGCTTTTGATCCTTGTAACTCGTTTCATCGAGGAGCCCAATCCTCAACATGTTTTTCAAAGTTTTCTTAAGTAAATCCAATTTCATGATTCTAACATTGGTTCTTGCATAAATGATTTCTAAACATTGTATTATGATCTAATTGATATTATATTGATAATTTCACTCTGAATCACCTATGAACCCATGAATTAGGATGAACCCTAGTTTTTGACTATAATGTGGGTTACTTGATATTAAGCTAATATTGATGAACTGTTATGTAGTTTCTTATGGGCTTTGTAATGATATATGAATTGTATTAAATTGATATCTAATTGATCTTAGCTTGTAAAACCTAGATTTAATTGATGTAGATTCATTTAGTTTTATGGTTATTCATTTGAATTATTGTTCATGGCCATGGGTAAGGGACTTATGATGTTGAATTGCCATTGAATTGAAGTTTTGATCAAAGGATGAAAGTATGCTGCCCGGTTTTATTTAATTTGATATTATTTACACTTTGATTCTATTGTGATTGGTATGGTCCACTTGTGGTGGCGGTGTTATGTGTTTTACTTGCAATTGACGTGGTCTTGTCGGCGTTATTTTATGCAATGTTATGAGCATGGCCTTATAGGAAACTACTTGAAGTTATGTGACTATTTGAGTAGTTTGATTATGTGAAACATGATGCTCTCTATATACATGTGAAAGTCTATAGTCATATATATTTATGTTTCCTTAAGTGATCATGTTAGACTATGACTTTGACATTATGATTATGTTGTTTGGTTAAGTTTTGGTTATTTCTAATTTACTTAATGAGTCCATGTGGAGTATAATAATGATATTATGATGACATATATGATGGGTTGAAGATGTTAGGTTGTTTTAGAGGTGTTTCTAGAATGACTTGTATTATGTGTTAATAGTGAAGTAGGTGATGTCTTGTGTTGATTGACTTGTATATCTTGCTTGATGTATATATGATTATTGATATGTGATGTCTTGATCTAGGGTCTTAGAACTCTTAGTTTTGAATATAGGAATGACATGTGACTTTATCTTTAAATTATGATATGAGAGTCTATTATGTGAAAACCTTGACTTAAGGGCAAGGTTTACATTAATCGAAGTGTAAGTGGTGTCCTTCAAAGTAAAGTAATTATGGACTTAATGTTAGTTGGCTGGAAAGGCATCATATTAATCCTTAGGAAAGTCATCATGAGATTCTTATCTCCATTGTGAGGTTGCCCTAGTGGACCTTCCTTTGTTGGGTAAATGTGATTGGGTTATGAACTAGTAATGGAACCCTTTTATGTGAACCTAATGTATGAATTACTCTAAATAAACGAAGGCTAGCACTGAGTGAGTATGGTAAGGGAAGTAGTTCTAGTTAAGTATGAGACTAGAATACAAAGAATCATCCCTTCATATTCCTTAGCCATGTGCCTACATGGGATGTGTCTAAGTTCTACCATTGACAAGTAGAACAACCTCATCGGAGTATGATAGAATTCTGAATTCCATGTCTTGCAATCATGGTCTATGTCGGTTATTTCCTATTCTCATCATATGGAATACCTATTAGCACATGAGGAGTTTATGGAGTTAAGGTGGTGGTACGGGACGCTATGTAGTGGTATGGGACGCTATGTAGACATTGCCCAATAGACTTTGAAGGTGTTATGTGGAGTTCTTAGGTCTTGTCCAATACAAATATTTAAATGTCGTTTATGTGATGAATGAGTCTTAATGAACTAATGAATAATGATCTATGTTAAGGAGTATGTAAATAAATAAGTACCTAATCTAAAGTGTCTTAAGGATTTCTTTGCTAAAGTGTGAAAAGGGCATCAAGGATTATCTCTTCATGTCTTATCTTTGGAAGTCTTGAGTATGACTCTAGTTAGGAAGTTTGTTGATTTTTTGGACACTATCTAAGCCTTAGGTAGTCTTAAGGACTAATTAGGTAATCTTGAAGATGTTACTATTGACGTTATCTTCTTGATTTACTTAAGTAGGTATTTTGATATCCTTTGGAAAGAGAATTTCATATCATCTATGTGTTGGTGATTTATGTAAGCATGATTCTATCTTAGGGTGTCTATTAGATTTCTT
Source organism: Solanum chilense (assembly GCA_032847665.1). Taxonomy (NCBI): domain Eukaryota; kingdom Viridiplantae; phylum Streptophyta; class Magnoliopsida; order Solanales; family Solanaceae; genus Solanum; species Solanum chilense. The sequence continues at coordinate 4,477,525 of JAPDHL010001910.1, read as the reverse complement.
AAGTGTGTGTGTAAGGATTGTATGGGCGGTCGCTTCAAAACTCACTCAAGTGAGACTTAGATTTCACCTTTGGTATGTTGCATGCTGATATGACCCTAGCTAGAGTCATGGTGTATGCACAATCAATTGAAGAGTCTAAACATAGGAGGACGACTAGAAGTTTGTAAAGGAGTGGTGCTAGTGATAAATATCAAACTAGGTTAAGGAAGAAGGTTCAATCTCAGGGAGAATCTAGGAGTGCTAAGTTCAAGGTTGAGAAAGGAGGTGGTTCCAAGGATGGCAAGCCTACTTGTGCAAATTGTGGCACGAAACATTATGGTGAGTGTTTATTGGGTAACAGCAGTTGATTTGGTTGTGGTAAAGATGGGAACAAAGTGAGAGATTGTCCTATGATTGCTTCTAGAGGTAAAGAGGGTAAGCAAGTTGCTCCTAGTGTTCCAAAAGATAATGCTTCAACAAAGAGGCGTTTCTATGCACTACGTTCTAGGGTCAAGAAGCCGGATGAGAAGGAGAGTGATGATGATGTTCCTAATTTCTCTTTCTTTTGTTAAGATATATATGAGTTCCTTATAAGTAGGGGAGTATGGTTTGTAGATAGGATAGAAGTCCTTCAAATTGTTACTTGTTCATGATGTTTAGGAGTTTGGTTGAAATTGAATTTCATTAACTTCTTGCATTGTGTGTTTTATGAAGCCATGATTATGTTGTAAGATGTATTTATATGATTTTACTTTGCATATTAGCATGTTTATATCATGAATTGCTTGAAATTTGGATTTTTGAAAAAAAATGCTTATAAAAGTCATTTTTTCTCTAGAAACTGCATGTTGCCATATATTTGAGAAAATGACTAATTGATTTGTTTGCCTAAAAATATTGTAATGTTGTTAGAACTGATGTATACGAGAAGGGTATTGATTATAAAATTAGTTTTTACTATTTGGAATGAAGAATGTGAGTCTTGTAGCATAATGAGCTATAGAATTGTTTTCTAGTTTCTTGTTGTGTTGTGAATCTCTTGACTATGTGAAATTAATGTTTTCTTGTGATTATGTGTTGTATGGAATTGTTACTAGCTGCTAGTTGAGTCTCTAATCTTGGAAGTGTTCGGAGAGTGGCAAGTGTCATTCGAGGACGAATGTCGTCCAAGTGGGGGAGATTGTAAGACCCCAAAAATGACTTAGGTTAACTAGAGCCTAACATGTTTGTATTGATGTTCTATGGTCCTAAATATTTCTAATAAATGGTTTAGAGGCAGTATCTAAAGTATTAGAGGTGTTGGAAATCTAACGTCAAGGGACGACTAAGACGTTTGACGACTAAGTCACCTAAATGTCTAAAATGTGGTTCTATGCGTTTAAGTGCGTTTCATGGTTTTTAAGGTTCTTAATATATTTAATATATCATTTATAGGCAGTGGTCAAAGTTTCGTGAAATTTGGATGTCAAACAACCAAGAACGTCCATGACGTTTGAAAGATATGCTTTGAGTCGACCTTGTACGTCTAGGTGACTTTCTTCGAGTTTTATATGTTCTTTATGGATTAAATTCATGTTAGAGGTGTTACAATAATATATGGTCATATTTGACTTGGAAACGTCCGGGAAATTATCCCCAAGGACCATCTAAGGGTCCTTGAGGAAGGACCCAAAATCAGTGTGCAGGCTGTCCCATGCAGACCCTGGCGACGGAGCAGTCAACAGCCAGTAATAGCTGGCAGGCCCCGTCAAAGATTCCCTTCATGAGGGTCTTAACCATGGGTGAGGACAGGAACCTTGGCAAGCCACTGTTGCAACCGACGGAGGCCTTTGAAGGCCCGTCGTGGCTATGATGCCCCGACAAGGGCAGGCGTCGCATGCCACTGCCTTCCTGTGCAGGCTGCTGCCAAGTCAAGGGGTGAATTGGTAAATTTAACCCACTTCTAAATTAAGTCATGGACGGTTTATTAAGGGTCTTTTGGGTATTTTAATTAAGTATATAAAGGTTAATCACTTGGAAGACCTGATTCTTCAAAATTATAAACCCAAAACTCTTAGAAAATATTCCAAAACCTCCATTGAAGTCCAACTTGAAGAGGCAGATTGGTGAGGGGTGTTTGTGTCTAAATTCTTCATCAAAGTGAAAAATTATCATCCTTGAGGTATTGATTTTGATCCTGGAAACTCGTTTCATCAAGGAGCCCAATCCTCAACATGTTTTTCAATGTTTTCTAAGGTGAATTGTCCAATTTCATGATTCTACCATGAGTTCTTGCATAAATGATTTCTAAACATTGAATTATGATCTAATTGATATTGTATTTATAATTTCACTTTAAATTACCTATTAACCCATGAATTTGGATGAACCCTAGTTTTTTTACTATAATGTGGGTTACTTGATATTAAGCTAATATTGATGAATTGTTATGTAGTTTCTTATGGGCTTTTTAAAGATATAAGAATTGTATTAAATTTATATCTAATTGGTATTGGCTTGTAAAACCTATATTTAATAGATGTATATTCATTGAGTTTTATGGTTATTGCTTTGAATTATTGTTCATGGACATGGGTAAGGGCCTTGTGATGTTGAATTGGTTGAATTGCCATTGAATTGAATTTTTGATGATGGGATGAAGGTGTGCTGCTCAATATTCCATAATTTGATATTATTTAAAATTCTATTCTATTGTTATTGGTATGGTCCACTTATGGTGGCGGTGTTATGTGTTTTACTTGCAATTGACGTGGCTTTGACGGCATTATTCAATGCAATGTTATGACCATGGACTTATTGGCAAATACTTGAAGTTATGTGGATATTTGTGTAGTTTGATTATGTGAATCATGACGTTATCTATCTACATGTGAAGTTATATAGTCATATATTTATGTTGCCTTAAGTGATCATGTTAGAATATGACTTTGACATTTTGATTATATTGTTAGGTTAAGTTTTGGTTATTCCTAATTGACTTTATGAGTCTATGTGGAGTATATGAATGATGTTATTATAACATATATGATGGCTTGAATATGTTAGGTTTTTTTAGAGGTGTTTCTAGAATGACTTGTATTGTGTGTTAAAAGTGAATTAGGTGATGTCTTGTCTTGATTAACTTGTATATCTTGCTTGATGTATATATGATTATGGATATGTGATGTCTTCATTTATATTCTTAGAACTCTTAGTTTTTAATGTAAAATTAACATGTGACTTTAAATGATTATATGAGAGTCTGTTATGTGAAAACCTTAACTTAAGGGTAAGGTTGAGATTGATCGAAGTGTAAGTCGTAATGGTATACTTCAAAGTAAAGTAATGATGGACTTAAAGTTAGTTGGCTGGAAAGACATCATATTAATCCTTAGGAAAGTCATCATGCGCTTCTTATTGCCATTGTAAGGTAGCCCTAGTGGACCTTCCTTGGTAGGGTAAATGTGATTGGGTTATGAACTAGTTATGGAACATTTTTATGTGAACCTAATGTATGAATTACTCTAAATGAACGAAGGCTAGCACCGAGTGAGTATGGTAAGGGAAGTAGTTCTAGTTAGGTATGAGACTAGAATACAAATAAGCCCTTCATATTCCTTAACCATGTGCCTACATGGGATGTGTCTAAGTTCTACCATTGGCAAGTAGAACAACCTCATCGAAGTAGGATAGAACTCCGAATTTCTTGTCTTGCTATCATGGTCTATGTCGGTTATTGTATATTCTCATCATATAGCATACCTATTATCATATGAGGAGTTTATGAAGTTAAGGTGGTGGTATGGGACGCTATATAGACATTGCACAATAGACTTTGAAGGTGTTATGAGGAGTTCCTAGGTATTGTCCAAGACCAATATTTGAATTTCTTTTATGTGATGTATGAGTGTTATTGAACTAATGACTTATGTTAAGGAGTATGTTCATAAATGAGTACTTAATATAAAGGGACTTAAGGATTTCTTAGCTAAAGTCTTAGGAGGGCATCAGGGATTATCTATTCATGTCTTATCTTTCGAAGTCTTGAGTATGACTCTAGTTAGGGATGTTTTTTGATTTTTTGGACACTATCTAAGCCTTAGGTAGTCTTAAGGACTAATTAGGTAATCTTGAAGATGTTACTATTGACGTTATCTTCTTGATTTACTTAAGTAGGTCTTTTGATATCATTTGGGAAGAGAATGTCATGTCATCTATGTGTTGGTGATTTATGTGAGCACGATTCTATCTTAGGGAGTCTATTGGATCTCTTAAATGTGTGTGTACAGGATTGTATGGGCAGTCGCTTCACAACTCACTCAAATGAGAATTAGAGTTCACCTTTGTTAGATGAATCTTACCTTGATATTAATGATTTCTTTATAAGTATGTATATGGCTCATTATAGGTAATATTAAGGGTCGTTTAGGCATATCTAGAGAGCGTGTATAGGCGGTCTCTCCTTGTGTGACTTAAGTGAATCTTAGGATGACGTTAAGTGAGGAAATTACATGCTAGAAGTATCTTGTGTGTTTCTAAATAGATTTATGATTGTATTATGATTATAAAATTACTTTAAATGAAAAGATGCATATTTCCAATAAAGTCCATTTTCATGATTTTATGCATAAGTCGTACTTAGTACATGTGGTTGTACTAACTCCATGATTCTATCTATACTGTTCTTGGTAGGTGAGGAGCATTGAGAAGTGAAGACTTGGACTTAGAAGATCGTTCAAGAGAAGTTGAAGTATGTCTCACTTGACTCGATTGGATATATATGTCTTTTATGTTTCTTATTGAAGTATTGTAATAGACTAAGTATTTCTATATTCATATTTGAAAAATGGGCCATGTCCCAAGTATTCTTGTGTCTTAAGATGATGAGATTTAGACTTAGTATTTCCTATTACTTTATTATGAAAGAGATTTTGAAGACTATATTATGTTTTGTGAAAAGTTTTAAATTCGCACTACTTTTCATTATGTATATGCAATGAATGATATGAAAGAGGCTTTGTCTAAGAACTCCGAGAGTTCGATGACGCCGGTTACAATCCAAGATTGTACCCTAACTTCTAGTGTATGGTTTTGGGTTGTGACATTCCCAATATTCATCTTAGTATTTTAGAGGCTCCCTAGAATGTTAGTCAGTCAAATAGTTCTGTTTTGAGTATATCTTTATCTTGCATTTTAGATAATCTATTTTGAGACTTAAGCGTCATTTTGTCCAATAGATTTATATTATGATATTTTATAAGATTTTTTCTTGCTTGATATTGAGTTAAGTGTTCCGCTGAGTTATATAAGTCAGGATTAGGGTTCGCTCAAGATAAGTAATGATCATTGGGTGCGAGCCTCATCCAGGGTGCAGGCTCAAGGAGTGACATAGAGAACAACTTAATCTTGAAAAAGAGTAATAAGGAACACTTATGTTGGCTCTACTCAACTCATGAATAACTAACTCACTTCAACATAAAGAAATTTAAAAACGAGTGAAATATAAAGAAAAGTTGTCTAAAAACAAGTTATCAAACTCATAATAATAATAACATAAAAGACATATCATAATCCCTCTATAAGTCTACTTGTGCAATGCATGAATGAAGTCTCATACTCTCATTCATACTATGCAGAACTCCTTGAGCAACCATGCAAATACTGTTGTGGGAGTTTCTCCAATCGACAACCGTCAAATAATAGTTATAGTGATGATTCAACGTTATTCGGCCCAAGATGCCCGGACATCCTTACCTTGCCAGAGTATAGGACCTAAACTGCCTACAAGATCCACTAATTGTAACACTCCGTAAGTCTAAAACGTGTTCTAGAGCCTAACATGACTGTATAAAGGTTGTGTCGTTTTTTTAAGGTCAATAATAGTGTATAAAAGTCATTTAGGAAGTTTAAGAATCAAAATGTCAAAGAACATCCATGACGTTCGAAACCTATTTCAATGAGCTGTTAGTGCCTTAGCCTATTTGACAAAGTTTTAAGAGTCGGAAATGATGAAATTCGGTTTTAAGGTTTCTAACACGTATTAGAGTTAGTTTTTCGTCCAAACGCCTGATTACGCTCCCCAAGGATCAAATAAGGTCACTTGAGAAGGACCTTTGCAATTTGTGGCAAAAGTTGTTAGGAGATAGTGTCCACAAATGGTGCCAATCGATGAGGCTTGGTCCAGTCAATGGGGCATCGATGGCCAACGTCGATGGAAACTTAGTCAATTTGGAAAAGGAGTCATTTTGAAAAGTCTATGTCACCAATTGAGGACCAATAGGACGGTTGGTCCCTTTGCCGTCGATTGACAAACGAGGCGTGAGTTGGGTTTCGTCTATCAAGACACTGTCTTGCCGCACATTTTTAAGTTAAGCTAAATTAATTTATTACGTGGTTAGTTAATTATATAGGGGTTAAGGGAGTTATAATTAAGTTAGTTAATGACCTATATAAATACCTTAACCTATATAAACTAAACTAACCCTCATAATTCCCATAACTCAATTGCTCTTCCATCTCTTTTCTTTCTCTCTCCCTAGTAGAAGAACACCATAGAAGAAAAGGTCAAGGGTATTCTAGGCTGCTAAAGGTCAAGCTTCTCCATCAGACTTCATCAATTAAAAAGGTAAGGATTCCTTTCACTTTTGGGATCTCTTTCCCCAAAGGGTTTCTCCAAATTTATTTCAAATAGATGAAATTCATGTAGGTTTTCTTCCAATAAGAAATTGATCTTGTGAATATATTTGTATGATTACTTTTGGTTATTATGAGTAGATTATATGTGTTATGACTCAGTTATGTTACTTCTTTATGAATTTACCTAGTTTTGGAAAGATGACCTTTTCCCCTTAACCCTGGGTTATATGATCTTGAATTGAATGTTCTAGTATTAATACAATTAGCTGGTTATTGTGTGAATTAATATTTTGTGTTGTTATTATGTCATGTTTTAGTAGATTGTGATACATTGTAATCCGAATGTTCTAGTTCTTGAGTAACTAGCCTAGGTTGTGAATTAGATCATGAATTTGACCTAAGTCTCTAATCCTAGGCTATGAATTGATGATGGATTGTTGTATAGTGATAGTGATTCAATTGACTTCACTATTATGTTGGTTACTATTGTGTGATGTTATTAGAACCATTATTTGGTTGAATTTAGAATGGTGGTAACACCTTGATGATGGTTTTGTGAAGAAGATTGGGGTAGGTCTTATGATCTCAATTATGTACTTCGATTATGGTTACTTGTGATTAACTGATTATATTGTATTGAAGTATACCTTATATTCAGATTGATAGGGTTGGTATGATGTTGAACTGAAATGTCTTTACTATGGTTTGTGAGATGTTGACTAAGATGTAAATGTCATAAGGATGGGGGATAACTTACCAAGTTGTCTTATCATGATGTGATTATGTAAATGTGCTAACCCCACATGTATGAATTGTAATGAAAGGAAAATACTCATGAAATTCTTATTGAGATATGATGATGATTATATAAGGGATAAACTCTATGACCAAAATTAAGTTATGATCATTAATAAAGGCTTAAACAGATTTCAAGAAGAGACACTAGCTTAGCACCGAGTGAACTAGAGTGAGGAGTGTCCCCCCACATAAAGAAGGTAGGATCACTAACGTACTCTAGAGATTGTAGACTATAATGCATATAGCACAAAGAGGGTCACTATATCTATTTGTTTTTGACCTATGTTTCCCCAATAGGAATACTACCTAGTGGATCCACATAGTTGCTATGTTCATGTTTTGGTACTACCTTGGAAAGTAGTCTGCCTTCTCGCGGTGTTGGGCTTCGTTCCCATTAGCTCATGTGGCCTATGACGGCTAAGGCAAGATGTTCCCAAAATGTAAAATGAAGTAATGAATTAACTCTAACTAGGATGACCTCAGGGGTTTGTCTTAGTCTAGGTAGGGGTATGGGACTCTACCTATACATTGAACTACTTATCCTTGTGGGGAGTCCTAGAAGGATATTCTTATGTACTCCCTCCGTTTCAAAAAGGATGGTCTAGTTTAAATTGATTGGAGTTTAATAAAAGAAAGAAGACTTTTAATCTTGTGATGCTAAATTAAAGTTATGTCAAATGTACCAAAATGCCCTTTAATTTTGTGGTCTTAAACATGTCATGTGGAAAGATAAATTAAAAGTGTTACCATAAAAGGAAAGGGTCATTCTTTTTGAAACAGACTAAAAAAGAAATAGGGTCATTCTCTTTTAAACAGAGGGATTATGTATATACATATTAATGTAAATGATATGTATATGATGATCTAACATGTTAATGACACTATGTGATGTTGGTCACTCTTATAAACATGTATTTAGTCTCTATTGCTAAAGTATGATGTTATGTACTCTTAATGATATGATATGTGAAGTGGGACATTGGCTATGGTTCTTGTTAGGTTTTTTACTTAATTGAGTAAGGTTATGGGGTTTTGCTTAGTCATTGCACTAATGTACTTCACGAGGATTTATGAGTAATGGTCTTGCTTTATTATGATGTGATGAAGTATTATTCATGTGTGTTGATGTTATAACTTGAAGACCCAGTTGTCTTCATTATGTGCTCAAGTATGTTGGTATTGTAAGATTGACTTGACTAGATTTAGTATGGTTTTGTCTTGTGTTGAACGTGGTCTAGACATAGTGAATATTTATTAATCACTTGTATTGGGTATTGTCCTGTAATGAATGTGAATAATGCTTTTCAAAGTAAAATAGCATACATTAATGAAATGTCCATGTTTAGCATGATTTTATGATGTGTGTGCATATGGTCTCATACTTAGTACATGTCATGTGCTAACCACATCTCTACCTTTTTCACCAACCTTTTAGGTTCCAGACATTGAAGGGCTTTTGATACGACTTTGAAGGAAGACTTCGAATTCTCACTCTCGAAGTTGGTTAGGTCCTCACTTTCCGAGTGCAATTCCACTATCAAGCTATTGATGTTGTTCTAGTTATAAGACTTTAGTTCTTTCCTTTTCATTTGAGTACTAAAAGTTGTATAGCCTATATGTGGATTTATTGTATTGATGTATGGGTTATTCCATACTGTTATACTCTTGTTTAGATGGTTATGAGATGAGACATTCGTTTAAGACTATGTTATATTATATATATATATATATATATATATATATATATATATATATAATCTTCTTATACGGAGGATCTATGTATACTCAATATGAATAGACTATGTGTATGTGAGAGGTCTATGTAAACCTCATGATAGATATATGAAAAGGTTTAAATTTTCTGCATTTTTAACCTATGAATGTAATGATGTAAACTAAGAGGCTAGTATTAATCCTCTCCGACGACGACGATGCCGGTTATGTCTAGGGAATGGTCCCCAGATGTGACACTAATCTTTTGTGAAAAAGGGTTCATCCAAAAGTATAACTCGTTTTTACCCCTGAGGGCTACATGGTTTTCATGGAGACTTGAGTTAATATGAAACTAGCATCCCCACATCGGTGCTCAATACTACTTTTAAAAATATACTTAACTTACATGTTTTATAAACATTTTCTCATGTGATTTGAGAATAGTGCTGAAAAACATAGCTCAAAGGTTATCTTGAAAATCTTGGTTACCCTACTTGCTTCATTTTACAAAGTTATAACTCTTTTCTAAAAACTAGCCCGAAGGATCTTTGGGAAACTTAGTTTCCGTTCTTGTTCAAATGTAAAAAAACATTTCTTTTAAAATTTTTTTGGAATACATAGTCCCCATATATTTCTTTTGAAGGAAGAAATTCCACTCCTTACTTTTACAGAGCTAATACTTAAGTCTTAAAACAACTCTTAAGGAACACCTAGTTCCCTTATAACTTTTTGAGAAATGAACTCAACTCTTTACTTGTTACACAACTTGAAAATTGAGTCTTAAAATAAAGTTAAAATGTTATTAAAGACCCTTGAGATCTCTTAAGAACTTTGCTTTGACTTGCTTCTTAACTTCTAGACTTGTCTCTTAACTTCTTTGACTTTGATCTTAACTTTCCTTGAATTGGATTATGGATTCAAGGTTCATGCTCTCATGCTTATGGATGATTTCATAATTTTTAGATGTACCTTAGAGTGTTGTTATAAACTAGGAAACATGGGTACATCACTTAGGAACTAGTACGAAAAGATGGGGCATGAATGGGGTAAACTGGTGTCCTTGGCGCTTTGAGATGTGTGGGGCACCAGGCCCAAAACTTTAGAGGCTAATTTGGGGCGCTCTGGCTGACGTGCCGCCCCAAGGTCCTACGGAAAGAGTCTGTCATGTGGGTCTATGGGAGGCGCGATCGCCAAGGCCATACGAACAGGCGTTCCGACTTTTCTTCTCCGATTTTCATCTCTAAACCCTCTAAACCTCCATGTTTCTTTCCCGCAAACACTTAGGATCACTAATACCCTCAATACCCAATAGATTCGACTCGCAAAATAACCTGAAAATACGAATCAAATCAACTCTAGGCGTGCAACAACTCAACCAACAAGATTTCAACAACATTCTTAAACAACTTCACTTTTCATCATTCAATCTACTCAAAGTCACTATTTGTGTGTGGGTGAACTAACCCAACCCAAAAATATCTAACATACCTTATAAAAATCACCCCCGACGAATTCGAGAAGCCGAACTTCGACGATCTTGAATGTTCTTGCTTCCTCTTCTCCTTTCTTCTCTTTTCTCCTCTTCTTTTCTCTTCTATGAATATCCTAACTCTTTTGGTAAAAGTATAAACTGAACCTATCAATTTAGACCCTAAGAATATTACCAAAACCGATATAAAATGAAAGGGTAAGGAAAAGACCAAAACCCCCTTCAAAATCTCGATTGGACTTTCCTTATTCAAACAGTCCTACTTTCAAAGGGCATAACTCACTCATACGAACTTAGAATTACGCAAACTTAGCAGCGTTGGAAATATTATGAAAGGGCTTTCTATCCATATCAGGAACTAAACCTAACTCATCATGATCTATGAGTTATGGTAGTTTCAAGTTGACCAAAACTTACTTCTTCCTAACTTGAGTAAATTTTCATACTTTATGTTTTTCCCAAAACTGACTATTTCCAGATTCTAGTCGTTTCTAGTTGCAGGATGTTACACTTACTCATCATTAAACTAGTGTTATTTAGTGTAACTATTTTGTAGCTTTTTCTCACATAGATTTAATACTTAACTTTTAAGCATAAATTTAGTTAATGATTAAGCTAGAGTTTAATATATATGAATAGATGTTGTTGGAAAAAAAATTCACTAACATAAAATCAAAAATTCGTATTATTTTATAAAATAACAAATGTATAATATGATTTTTTTCTTCTTTTTTAAACTAAAATTCAACTTTATTTACTTGATTTTGTATTAGATAATGCAACTTTTAAACAAGTAAATTAAACTTGTATTGATCAATTACATCACTTATGAATTCTTGTCTCTTGCGAATAAATTATAACCCATTTTTAATTTTTTTTGCTTTTGATTTAATTGTAACCCGTTTTAATTATTCATATTTTAATAAATAAGCTTTAACATGTATCAATCTATATAAAGGACTTATGTAGTTTTTTTAATTGGAAAGGAACTAGGAAAAACTAGCAATAGAAACATTATTTTTTTAGCAAATGTAACTTCGATGTCAAACAATCAAGTAGATGTGTTAAATGTAGTTGCTTCCCTTGTTTCAAATGTTATTTTTCTTTGAATTAATGTGTGTGCGCGTGCATACGTGCGGGTGTGTTGATTGTGTGTGCGTGTACGTGCGTACGTAGAGATAATTCCTAACTTTATGTGTGTGATTATATTGCGTACGTTGTTGATCATGTATTGATAAAAAATTCTTTTACGATCATCCTATTTCATCTTATACAATTTATATTTATTTTTATATTTTATTCATTACAAAATAAAAATTACGCAGCTTGCTACACATGCTTAAATTAATTTAATATCGAACGATTTTTCACTTGTTAAGAGTGAATCTATTTTTTCTTATATTGTTTTGGCGCTTAAAAATAATTAATAAATATGTAATATCACAATAGTTATATCACTTATGCATGATAAAACTAATGTGATTTTGTGTAACTATTGTGTATTTTCTCACTCAGATTCAATACTTAAGCACAAATTTAGTTAATGATTAAGCTAGAGTTTGATACCTATGAATAAATATTATGGGGAAAAGATTTCACTAACATGAAATCAAAATACATATTATTTTAGGAAAAATGAAAAATGTATAATATGATTTTTTTGGGATAAATTTCACCTTGTTTACATGATTTTGTATAAGATAATGTGCATTTATAATAAATTAATAAAACTTGTGTTGGTTAATTACATCACTTATGAATTCTTGTCACTTGTAATTCAATTGTAACCCATTTTAATTCTTGTCGGTTGCTATTTAATTGTAACGCATTTTTATTATTCAGATTTCAATAAATGAGTTTCAACATGTATCTATCTATATAAAAGACTTGATAGTTTGGTTAATTGAAAAAGAATTAGGCAAATTAGTGTGTTGCATAGATTAGACACAATCAAAATATTATATATTATTAAATAATATGTAGGACACTCCAAAGTGTTAGTGTTGAATATGCTTTTTTTTTTGGAGGGTATACTGTTCTTCCAAACTTTGCCTAATTTTTTTGGGGTGTGTGTGTCGGGGGTTGGTTTACAACTTTTTTTTACTTTAATAAATTTGATAACTTGTGATTCAACTAGAGGTGGCGAAATTAATTATGAAATATGGCACGTTTAATTCGTTTAAATTTGAGTGGATTGTTGATTCGTCTATCTATTAGCTTAGCCCATCAAAAAGTTGAGTTGAAATATAGTCTAATTTGACCTATGAGAAATCTTATCAATCTAAAAAATATTTTTAGATTTTGATATGTTATATATAGTCATAATAATGAAAACATAATAAATTTTATTGTTACAAAAAGTTATTAATAATATTTTAAAATATAATAATTAAAAGTTATAAATATGTGGATTGAATTCTAAATCACATTTCAGCCTGACTCATTTCAACTCAAGCAAATTTTGGACAAATTAATAATTTAACTTGATTAAATTCAATGATTCATTTAACCCGCCTATTTCATACCTCTGAATAGTGAATTCAACAAAACTAGAGCAACGCCTTTTTAGAAGAATTTGTTTGTTTGTTTTTTACAAAGAAAAACAAGTTAGTCGTTTGGAACAATTTTTAAAGAAAAAAAGGTTACCAAATAATTTAAGCTTATATTTTGGCTTAAGAATTTTTTTAATAGGAAATAGGAAACAAAACTAAATGTCTTGACAAAACACAATTTAAAGTTTAAAAGCAGATGCAGAGCTAAAATTTAAGTTTAAAGATTCATAATTTTATCATAATAATTGTTAATTGTTATTTATATATATATATATATATATATATATATATATATATATATATATATATATATATATATATCATAATAGGATCTAAGGGCTGGCGGTAGTCCGCTCGGCCATCCAGTTCTAGCTTTGTACATGACCAAGTTATACTAGAAACTTATTATAGTTTTGTTAAAAGTTTTATCCTAAGTTTCGGCTGTATGGTAAACTTTTACTCAAGCATGGAGTCTGCCTTAATAATATACATATTAATGGATAGCAGCTCTAACAAGGATTTCAGGCTACCCTTTCTTCATCTTAACGGGGACTTACACTACCACATGCTCGCTATCATTAACAGTGTATTATCATACTGTACCACCATCTTGAAACCAAGTCAAAACTTGTGATGAAAGATTAAAGAACTATAATAAGAGTTCATTATAACTTGATTAGATCTAGATATTAGACAAGAACGTCATACAGAAATTATGAAGCTAGCATAGATATGAAAATTATCTTAGACGGCCATGGAGGCGGCAATCATAAAAGAAAATAATAAAAGAAACAAAAGAAAATACCTTGAAGACTAGTCTTCAAAGCGATTCTTTATTATTGCTCACGAGAGATTTACAAGAGAGAGAAGGAGAGAGAAACTAAAAACTTACACTCTAAAAACTTATGCCTATTCTTCTGAATGAGGCTCCTTATATAGAAAAAGAAAAGTAAAATGGGGTCCTCATATGGGCCCTACATAATGTTTTAAACAATATTATTGAACTGTATTATATTGTTCTTGATAAGGTTTTTGATAAGATTTTAAATGTTATCCTTTCCTTTTAATGTTTTTATTATTGTACTGTCTTGTTCTTTCATTGATGCCAGAAAGTCTTCTACTTTATGCAATGTTCCTTCTGACAGTTCAATATCTTGATCTACAGATTGTGCATCCGCTGTATCACTCTGTCCACTCCTTATTGAAGTGTCTGATTTATCAAATTCAGTGATGTTTGTCAATAAATTCTTTTTAATTTCTGCCACATAATTATTTATCATTTCTTCTTTATTTCCATCTTGAATGGAAATTCTTCTGGCGACATTCTTGATTTAACTCCCGGTGGAAATGCCCTTTTGAGGGGAGTTCTAATATGTTTTAATAGTGTTGATAATTTGATCCAGTAGTTCTTGCCCATATAACTGTCCTGTTGCTGGATCTTGTCTGTTTAACTTCTCCCAAAAATTTGTAAAATATTTTTGGTACAAACAAGGAATGTTTTCAATTGGGGTATAACCCACTTCTGGAATCCATTTATGAATCCAAGGAATAGAAAATTCTATAAAGAAATACATTTGATCAATTTTCTCAATGTTTGTGACATGATCTTGCAAAAATAAATTTGTTATAAATGGAGAAACTTTTGCCTATTCTTTGTATAAAGTATGGAAATTATGAGGCAAAATTTTTACTTTTTGGCCATGAATAGACCACCATTTTATAAACCAATTTGGCAGATTTTTAGTAAAAACCTTAGCACATAATTTTAAAAATCATGTGTGCTTTAGTTTACTGTTATTATAATAAAGAATTTGTGAAAGGCCTGGATATAATCCCAGTATGTAAAATACATGTTTATTCCATTCACGGAAACATGTCTCTCCTGCATAGTGGAGATTCCCCAGTCTTCAGCAGATATAATCTGCTGAAGTGTGATTTTGGAGAAGTTATAAACATTCTTATCAAAATCAGAGAAGTGCTGAAATTCTGCACTTCCAGTATAACTTAGGATGGATTCATAATAGGTCCGAGTATTATAAGCCTCGCCAGGGAAATATAATCCCTTTGTTAGATACCTTTGGAGTATATTCCAAGGTTCATTACTTTTTTGAATATCAGAATTTTCTAAAAGAAATTTAATTTCTTTTGTTGCAGTTTCTTCGGAGACTCTGACTAGATCAGCTTCCTTGGCTACAGAGGCATAGGTATTACCTTGCTCTTTCGTCTGCAAATATGCTTGGATTTGTTCATATAAAGAACTATCTTTAGGAATATCCTTAAGATTTATCGAAGATGAAGCTGATGAGGAAGCTTCGCCGATGTTTGATTTAATCAAAGTTTTGCTTCCTAGTTGTATAACTGGAAAGGAAGAGTCGTATGATGACCATGTTTGATTCGAAGAAGAGGATGATCTTCCTCTTTCGCGGTTTTGTCCTCCACGACCACGCACTTGTGACCATGGCGGAGGATCATTACCTCCCATGCTGCAAGGATAAAACAAACAGATTAGTACAAATTTTGAGTGATATCCAGAAACATCAAGTTCCCAATCACTATTAGCAAGGGAAAGGTCAGAGAATGGTGACCCTTGAATAAAGAAATCCATTACAAGATCATCAATAATTATATCTAAGATCTCTTCCTTTAAATCATTATCTAAAGGTAGAACTTTTAGAATTGTAATAAGAGTTTTGTCTCCAAGAAAAAACTGATAAGTGGACATTCTAAACAAAGAAATTAATAATTCAAGAATTCTCTTGATAGGAAATCAGGAAGTTATTTATCAGTTCCCTTTTTATAATGGATTTCGAAGTCGAAAGGAGCTAATTGTGCTTGCCACCTGGCAAGCATTAATTTCGAAATATTATGTTTAAAATATTTATCAAACATGTATTTAAGTGATTGAGTATCAGTTCTAATAATAAATTTTTGATTATATAGATCATCCTGAAATTTTAAAACACATTTAACAATACAAAGCATTTCATGCGCAACACTCGCATATTTGCGCTGAGATTTAGACCATTTGCCCAAATGAAATCGAACAAGATATTCAATTTTGTCATGGGTATTAACTTGCTTTAAGATCCCACCGTAACCAATATTTGAAGCATCAGTTTCAATAACCTTAATCCAATTTGGATTTGCAAGAGTAAGATAAGGCAAATATTTCACCCTTTGCTTGATGAATTTAACCAAATTAGTAAGATCATTATTCCAAGGTAACATTTTACCATTATTTAACCTGTCAGTCAAAGGAGCAAGATCTTTAGATAAATTTTTATAAAATGGGGAAATATAATTTAAACTGCCCAAAAATCTTTGTAGCATTGTTTTATCAAGTATTTCATCAGGAAATTTTGATGAAAAATCAATGGATCTCTTAATAGGGGTAATTTTTCCCTGACAAATTTGATGACCCAAAAATCTTACATCCGTTTGAAAAAGACTCATTTTAGTTTTGGATATTACCATACCATTTTGAATAACAATATTTTTGAAAATATCAAGATGCTTTATATGGGATTCTATGTTTTAGAATAAACAAGAATATCATCAATATAAACAATTATGAAATACATATAAGGATTAAAAATATCATTCATAATTTTTTGAAATTCAGAAGGTGCGTTTTTCAGACCAAAAGGTATAACATTCCATTCGTATTGACCGAAAGGAACATTAAACGCAGTTTTATAAGTATGTTCTTTAAAAAATTTAATCTGCCAATAACCTGATTTTAAATCAAAATTTTAAAATATATTGGCATCATATAATCTGAAAAGAAGATCGTTCTTATTTGGAATGGGATACCTTATCCATTTTAAAACTTTGTTCAAAGGTTTATAATTTATTACTAACCTGGGAACACCTCTTTCTTGTTCTGCGACTTTATTAACATGTATGGCAATACAAGACCATGGGGATTTAGAGAGTTTTATAAATCCCTTTTGTAATAAATTATCAATTTTATTTTTACAGAAATTGACTAACTCTGCATTCATTTGACAGGGGGCACTCCTTTTATAAATGCTATTTATCCCTTTTCAAAATAAAATGCAAAAGGTTTTACAACAAATTATAATGGTGATACCATTAATTTTGAGTTCATAACTGAACCAATTACTAGAGATATTAACTCTTTAATTCATTTAAAACAAAAGCATATTGAGTCTTTACAAATGGAAATTTATAGTCTGAATATTTCAGAGTCTATACAATCTTCTAAAGTTTAAAAAAAAATTAAATTGATTTCTGGAAAAATAGGAGCTGATATTTGTGCAGACCATCCAAATGCTTTTTGGGACAAGAAAAAACATATAGTGACTTTCCCTTATCAAGATTCTTTTGCTGAATCAAATATTCCTACAAAATCTCGCCCCTGTCAAATGAATGCAGAGTTAGTCAATTTCTGTAAAAATCAAATTGATAATTTATTACAAAAGGGACTTATTAAACCCTCTAAATCCCCATGGTCTTGTACTGCCTTTTATGTTAATAAAGCCGCAGAATAAGAAAGAGGTGTTCCCAGGTTAGTAATAAATTATAAACCTTTGAACAAAGTTTTAAAATGGATAAGGTATCCCATTCTAAATAAGAAAGATCTTCTTCCCACATTATATGATGCCAATATATTTAAAAAATTTGATCTAATATCAGGTTATTGGCAGATTCAAATTTTTAATGAACATACTTATAAAACTGCGTTTAATGATCCTTTTGGTCAATACGAATGGAATGTTACGCCTTTTGGTCTGAAAAACGCACCTTCTGAATTTCAAAAAATTATGAATGATATTTTTAATTCTTATATGGATTTCATAATTGTTTATATGGATGATATTCTTGTTTTTTCTAAAACATTAGAATCTCATATAAAGCATTTTGATATTTTAAAAAATATTGTTATTCAAAATGGTTTGGTTATATCCAAAACTAAAATGATTCTTTTTCAAATGGATGTAATATTTTTGGGTCATCAAATTTGTCAGGGAAAAATTACCTCTATTCAGAGATCCATTGATTTTGCATGAAAATTTCCTGATGAAATAATTGATAAAACAATGCTACAAAGATTTTTGGGCAGTTTAAATTATATTTCCCCATTTTGTAAAAAATTATCTTAAGATCTTGCTCCTTTGACTGACAGGTTAAAGAAAGGTAAATGTTACCTTGGAATAATGATCTTACTAATTTGGTTAAATCCATCAAGCAAAGGGTGAAATATTTGCCTTGTCTTACTCTTGCAAATCCAAATTGGATTAAGGTTATTGAAACTGATGCTTCAAATATTGGTTATGGTGGGATCTTAAAGCAAGTTAATCCCCATGAAAAAATTGAATATCTTGTTCGATTTCATTCGGGCAAATGGTCTGAATCTCAGCGCAAATATGCGAGTGTTGCGCATGTAATGCTTTGTATTGTTAAATGTGTTTTGCTTTGTATTGTTAAATGTGTTTTAAAATTTCAGGATGATCTATATAATCAAAAATTTATTATTAGAACTGATGCTCAATCTGTTAAATACATGATTGATAAAGATTTTAAACATGATATTTCGAAATTAATGTTTGCCAGGTGGCAAGCACAATTAGCTCCTTAAAACTTCGAAATCCATTATAAAAAGGGAACTGGTAATTCACTTCCTGATTTCCTATCAAGAGAATTCTTGAATTAATAATTTCTTTGTTTAGAATGTCCACTTATTAGTATTTTCTTGGAGACAAAACTCTTATTACAATTCAAAAAGTTCTACCTTTAGATAATGATTTAAAGGAAAAGATCTTAGATATAATTATCGATGATCTTGTTATGAATTTCTTTATTCAAGGGTCACCATTCTCTGACCTTTCCCTTGCTAATAGTGATTGGGAACTTGATGTTTCTGGATATTTCTCAGATTTGTACTAATCTGTTTGTTCTATCCTTGCAGCATGGGAGTTAATGGTTTATAAACTGTTGGTCTTTTCATGTCCCAACAGTAAAAATTTTGCCTCATAATTTCCATACTTTATACAAAGAATGGGCAAAAGTTTCTCTGTTGATAACAAATTTATTTTTGCAAGATCATGTCTCAAACATTGAGAAAATTGATCAAATGTATTTCTTTATAGAATTTTCTATTCCTTGGATCCATAAATGGATTCCAAAAGTGGGTTATACCCCAATTGAAAACATCCCTTGTTTGTACCGAAAATATTTTAAATTTTTTTTGGAGAAGTTAAACAGACAGATCCAGCAACAGGACAGTTATATGGACAAGAACTACTAGATCAAATTATCAACACTATTAAAAGATATCAGAACTCTCCTCAAAAGGGAATTTCCACCAGGAGTTTAATCAAGAATGTCGCTAGAAGAATTTCCATTCAAGATGGACATAAAGAAGAAATGATAAATAATTATCTGGAAGAAATTAAAGAATTTATTCACAAACATCATTGAATTTGATAAATCAGACACTTCAATGAGGAGTGGAAAGAGTGATACAGCGGATGCACAATCTGTTCATATATTGAACTGTCAGAAGGACAATTGCAGAAAGTAGAAGACTTTCTGGCATCAATTAAAGAACAAGACACTAAAATAATAAAAACTTTAAAAGAAAAGGATAAGATTTAAAATCTTATAAAAAACTTTATCAAGAACAGTATATTACTGTTCAATAATATTGTTTAAAATAATATGTAGGGCCCATATGAGGACCCCATTTTACTTTTCTTTTTCTATATAAGGAGCCTCATTCAGAAGAATAGGCATAAGTTTTTAGAGTGTATTTTTTTCATTTCTCTCTCTCCTTCTCTCTCTTGTAAATCTCTCGTGAGCAATAATAAAGAATCGCTTTGGTTTGAAGACTAGTCTTCAAGGTATTTTCTTTTGTTTCATTTATTATTTTCTTTAATGATTGCCGCCTCCATGGCCGGCTAAGATAATTTTCATATCTATGCTAGCTTCATAATTTCTGTATGACGTTCTTGTCTAATATCTGGTTCTAATAAAGTTATAATGAACTCTTATTATAGTCTTAAATGTTTTATCACAAGTTTTGACTTGGTTTCAAGATGGTGGTACAGTCTTATAATACACTGTTAATGATAGCGAGCATGTGGTAGTGTGAGTCCCCGTTAAGATGAAGAAAGGGGCAGCCTGAAACCCTTGTTAGAACTGCTACCCATTAATATGTATATTATTAAGACAGGCTCCATGCTTGAGTAAAAGTATACCATACAGCCGAAACTTAGGATAAAACTTTTAACAAAACTATAATAAGTTTCTAGTATAACTTGGTCATGTACAAAGCTAGATCTGGATGGCCGAGCGGAATACCACAAGCTCATGCAATTATGAATGCATACAAAGAAGAAGTTAAAATAGAAATAGCTACTAGTGAAGATGGAAAACCAGTAGAAAGGATTACAACTGAAAGGGTTAAAGATGGAGTTTATACACTTGTTCTTACTATTCTGGAACATTTTAATGGAAGATTTTCCAACCAAAATGATACTATTCAAACTTTACAAAATGGACTTAAATTTAACCATTTGGAACATTTTTGATGGTATAAGGATACTTTCATGAGTAGAGTTATGGATCTACCTGAAAGTAAATCAAGCTATTGGAAGAATAGATTTATTTATGGTCTTCCTTCATTATTTTCGGAAAGAGTAAAAAAGGTCTTAAGAGGAGATAGACCAGAAATCCCTTATGATACATTAACTTATGGAAAGTTAACAGGGATTTGTACTCAAGAAGGATTAAATCTTTTCTATGAGCTTAAACTGGCTCAACAAATAAAAAGGACTCAAATGTCTGAAAGTTCTCAATTGGGAGATTTTGGTACACAGTTTGGCATAGAAGGTGTCACGACCCAAAACCGAGCCGCGACTGGCACCCACACTTAACCTACTATGTGAGCGAACCAACCAATCTAAACCCAAACATGTTGAATAAAATACAATGCGGAAGACTTAAACTCATTAACAAATCAATTAAACAACTTCTAAAATTTATAACTCATTATCCCCAAAATCTGGAAGTCATCATCACAAGAACATCTATGATCAAATTACTAAACTAGGAGTATCTAAGAAACTAAAATACATAAAAAACTAGTCCA